>JARFJB010001952.1:0-600000 GCA_036346205.1 Vesta saturnalis | reverse complement strand
CGAGTAACATTTTCTTTCGAGTTATGGTGGATTGATCATGAAGCCCTATAACTGTCTTATAAGTTAGCGTTAGGTCGTAGATTCAAATCCTACTCGCGGCAAGCTTTATTTATGTTGTGTTACAAGTAAGCATTAGAACCCTTTATTAGAATACAAATTCAAATTTACCGCCAAGGGGCTAGGACAAGTTGGCGAAGCCCCCGTTGATTGATTTGATCGAGGTTGATCGGTTGGTTGAGGCCCAGATGCATACGTCTTACATTCAAAGCTAGTATTAGACCCCTTATTTCAAATTTCCCACCATAACCACTACAGGGACCTGTAGCCACTTTTAAAATATACCTACTAGGTGGCGACAGCTATATTACAGAACACATTCGTTAGTCTATACATAAGTAGATGGCGCTATTATCAAATTCAAAATTTGAGCTCGTGGGGTACGACAAGGGGCGAAGGTCCGAGAGCAGGTTGCGAAACCTTATACGTGCCTTACCAAGTTAGCATTAGGACCCCTTATTAAAATACAAATTCAAATTTATGGGCAAGGGTGTGAAACCCCGAGAGCAAGTTGCGAATCCATACACCTGTCTTACAAGTTGACATTAGGTCCGCTTATTAGAGTATAAGTTCAAATTTTCCACCAGGGGGACTAGGGGACTAAGCAAGTTGCGAGACGTTACACCTGTCTTATAAGTTAGTATTAGGCCCCCTTATTAGAATACAATTTCAGATTTCTTGTAATGAACAATCAGAATGTAGACTTAAATACAAATTCAAATTTCCCACCAAGTGACCAGGGGACTAAGATCCGGAAGCAAGTTGCGAAACCCTATGTCTGTTTTATAAGTTAGCATTAGGCCCCCTTATTAGAATACAGGTTTAAATTTCTCGAAATAAGCAATCAGAATCTAAACACTTAAATACAAATTCAAACTTCCCGCCAAAGGTTCGAAGTCACGCATGCAAGTTACGAAGCCCTATACCTGTTTTATATGTTAGCGTTAGGTCCTCTTATTAGAATACAAGTTCAAATTTCCCCCATAGATGGCGTTACAAACAAATTCAAATTTTTGGTCACTGGGCGAAGTCCTGAGAGCAAGCTGCGCAGCCCTACACCTGTCTCACAAGTTACCATTAGGCCCCTTATTATAACACAAATTCAAATTTTCCGCCAAGGGTACCACGACAATTCACGAAGGCCCACGAACAAGTTCCGATCACGACAAGGGGCGAAGACCCGAGAACAGGTTGCGCATTACACATGTCTTACAATCTCGGTTATGTTCGGGGAGGGTTGGAGTGGGGGGTCACCGAAACAGCCTTCGCCGAAAGCGTCGCGTCGCAAAATTTTACCTATATGAAGAAGTTTATCGCTTTTCTTAAAACAACGCTGAATGCTTTCAGATGCGGCTGTCTTCGTTTCAAGAACTCATATCCAAATCCTCTTGTTAAACATCCCGATAACCGCTAGTATGTAGCTATATCTATTACTGTGATTACTTAAAGATCGCATATCACAAAGATCACTCCACCATAACTCGAAAAAATGTTACTCTCAATGTACATGTCTCGAGTAAATTTCTCGCTGTAGATTTATGCGTGGTGTACACTTTTTTGTTTTCTGCAGCAACACTCTAATATCTCTCCTGGGCGTCATTTTATAAATCTAAAATCCTTTTTGGACAGTTCAGCCGAGATGGAACCTGTATGTAAAGCCGTCTTCTGTGATAGCATGGCATGGCAGCCCATTATCGGTAAAATTTCGAGGATTAAAAAGATAGACTGAAGACCTATGTAGTATTTTAAGGTGGTGTGGGGAAATTAGCGAATTTTAAGAATAATCCTATTTCTATGTAATAATAATAGCAGCAAATAGAGATTGTATATTATCCGCTGCATGTATTTTTAAAGCATAATTACAATCGAATGAGTATTATTATGAAGCAGTATCAGGGTATTAGCTGTTTTACTTGTTAATAAGCTAAATAACCGCTCAAGAGGAAAACGGTATAACGATCCGGATAGGTTAACTTACGCTGCCCTTGTAACATTAAACACGGCTGCCTAAGTATAAACACTAAAACTGGGCCAACTGATAACATAAAACAAAAGCGATGATGTAATAAACAATTTGTAATTGATCGAATGATTTTAATTAATATAACAAATTACCAAATAATAATCGCTACTGCCGTCGGCTGAATCGGTAAATTGAGATAGGGAGAGGTCCAATATACTGAGTTTAATTAACATACCTGAAATACTCCATGCTTCTCATCTGCTTAATTATTTTCACTTCACTTAATTCATAAAAAAAATGTTATCTAAAAAATTATGAAAAAATGATAAAATCTCGAGCGCCATGTTGTCTTTTTATATATATATATATATATATATATATATATATATATATATATAGGAACAACAAAACCTAGTTAATGAATAATAATAAACAATTTATCAAAATGAAAATAAAATAACATGATATACTTAAGTTTATTCAATATCTGATTGAAAAGGTTAAAAAATTAGAAGTCTTATACTATTCTAAAATTATATATAAAAACTTTACCTTTGAAGGGTTCTGTCCATAAACTATAACTGGTAACTATGAAGCAGAATGGTGAACTTGGTGAGGTCAATGTCTTGCTTATTTATCCTTAATATATTCTGTCCATAAATTTATTGAATTTCTTTGAAGTTTAATTCGCCAAATTTATTTATAAAAGTATGTAGAACTTGCGTTGTAAAATGTAATTCAAGTAAAAATTGCCATTTAAACCAGAAAATAATAGAATAGTAAATTACTGACTTATACGTGCCATTAAAAATAATTATTATAAAAATGCCATATAAAAGTATGCATTAAAAAATATGAGTAAAATAATTGCAAAATAAGTGCAAAATAAGTAAAATAGAAGTGCCTAAAAAAAGCAAAGGTTTTAGTTTTAAAATATAATGAATTAGAAAATAACTTACCATCAAAATCTGATGGCACCAAATATAAAAAATTAGGTAAAAATCATGCTTTCTGCTGTAACATTCAGCATTAAGTGAATTAAAAAAAGGCTTTCAGAATAACTCAAATGAGTATTCCCCCTAAAAGTTTTCACGCGTTGCGCGGATACAATAATATAAATTCAATTTTTTAAGAAAGGGAACTATAACTATTTATGTAATATTACACCCAAAAGATATGTTCTAGGAAATGCAAATTAAATTGCCTTTCTCAATTCTACATATTAATAATTAAAAACTTTTCTAATATTACGCCAAATAAATGAACGATCTTAAATTAATGTATTTTTTAATACAACCACAAAAAAAGGTTGTTACACCCTTAATTTTGAACATAAGGGAAGTGCACCCATCCCAAAAGTCTTGACTGCCGAAAATATCTTCACACTAATATTTAACATAGCAGATTATAGATTATCTAGATTTGAGGGTGCTGTAGCACCTTTTTTGCGACCCTGATCTATATAAATAAAGAGTAGTAATCTGTATTATAAGCTTTATGGCTATGAATATATTTTACTGTTTTTTAAAGAAAGTATGACTTATGACTGAGGTATAAAGAGGATGCCCAAATTAATCATTATTAATACTAAAACAAAATAGTCAATTATTAAAATCCAAAACAATTTTTACGCCATTAAAAGGAGCTCAAAACGAAATGTAAAAACAATCTATAAAGCATATGTGTAACCATTTAATGCATTTATTCTCTGCTTAGACATTGTACACATAATTTTAACAGTCGACCTTTAATATTTACTTTTAATTAATATATGTATTAACTAACGTATTAATACAATTTTATTTTTCACTTAAACCTTGAGCATATAATTTAGCAGTCGACCTTCAATATTTTGCTTTAATTGATAGTACTATTGAAGGAAGTACACAATGAAGCGTAAAACAGACTATAATGCATACATGTAACCATTTAATGCATTTTATTTCTGCTTAGACCTTGTACACATAATTTAACGATCTCAAGGTGAAAATCGTTTAAAGCGTGTTTTGCAAATCAAAAGTTAATTACTCATTTATATGTATAATGTTGAAGGTTACAATTTCGATTATCTTTATTCAGATATTCAAAAATAAAATAAATCTTAAAGAACTGTAATAATAATTTTAATTATGTAGTCTCCTTTGATAGCAAACCCTATTACGAAAACACACTGTAAAACCTCAGATATTGAAACAATTTGAGCTAGCGCTTAAATTTCAACATTAAAGACTGCATGGAACATATTCGTTTACGGACTAAATTTTTATATCCCCAATAAATATTAATAACAGATTAAATAACATCTTTTTATTATGAAAAGGACACTTGTCATCTCCACATGTCATCTATTAATTCTTCCCCATTATTAGAATGCAATTTTTATGACAGGGACGAAGCCCGCGAACAGATTCTCGTCTTACTGGACTAGAGCCCCTTATTAGAATACAACCCCCAATGCATAAATAAATTTTTCATGCAGGTAAAAAAGTCACAATCGGTAGATAGGAATCAAAAGAAATGTAATAATAATTACGCAATCTCCTTTCATAAAAACAACCCTAATAAGTATTAATAACAGATTGAATCTTTTTATTCGCAGGTGAAAAAAATACGATCCCCACGTGGGTATATAAAAAATGGCGACCAAAATGTCCCTCTTCTACTCTTTTAATTTCCATTTTGTGGATTAGAAGGCCGTGTGGTGTTCCACATCAGATATTTTAGGATAACTATGTAACTTCTTTTTTTTACGTTCGTAACAAAAACAGGCAACATTGTAAAAACAAAAACAATAATCTATGCAGAATGAAGTTTAAAACTTCATGTCAGATAGAGATTAATAGACACAAATACATGTTAACTTCCAACTTCTGTAAGATATCACTAATATAATTTTTACCATTTTTGTTCATATTTAATTTACTAACCTTACGTTATATTAAGAAACTTCATAAAGAAAAGTTAGGTAATATTAAATTTTCTTTAAAATATATGTTGACACGTTTTCTTATAAAATTAATCGTTATTCAGATATTGAAAAAATTTTAACTAACTCTTAAACTCTACCTTGGGAATTTTTTGCCGCTGAACTATGCGTCCTATCAAAAATTGCATAGAACATAATTAATCGATATGTTTAAAGTTTATATCTATGTATTTTTATACCTTTGAAATATGCAGCTGTTTCAGAAATATTTGATAGAAACCAAAAACTGCTCCTATTAAACCCCCTACCCTCTCCGCTGCTGGAAAAAAAAGTAGATTGCATAACATTATATACCGGCATACGGTATATGTCTGGGTTGGAAAGTAAAAATGCGTTAATTACCAAAGAAATTTAACATTTAAACACATTATAATATCGGTGCGCGGTTCTAACAAACTGCATATGAAAGTTGTATCCACGATTATTAAAATCCTGGATGTACCAGATTACTGAAAAGATTACTGAATTTATATAATAATAATTAAAAATTGGATGTTTACATTAAATTTTAATTTTAAACGTGTATGTTAAATATGTACAATTCTGGAATGACTATACTTTCTTATTCGGTAAGGCTAGACTTCAAGGTTTTAATACAAAAAGTAGTAATTTTATTAAAACGTGGTTAAGCTTTTCGAGCAGGTTATCTTAAATCTTTTAAACAAAATTGCTGTGTAAGTATATCTGCACTAAATATTGCACTGATAAATTATTTATACGACATTGAAAAGGTTTAATTTAATCCTGCTTAATCTCTACACGTGAGAGAAAATCATACAAATCAATGGAGTATGCAACGAAAATGTACAATGCAGTTATTAAATCATCATTGTCAAGTGAATAATGAATATTTAAATTATAATCTAATTTTTCTATTTTTGTAGTAACAATAAGTAAATACGACTAACTAAATAATATTTAAGTGATAACAATAGCTCAGTGTGTATTATTAGAACGCCACAATTATCTAAAAACCCAGTAAAATGGATGAAGGTATGTTACAAAATTATTTTTACTATTTTAGTAGATGTATAGTTTTTTTAGCGGCAAGATTGTTGAACATACGAGTAGAAAATAACATAATAAAGACAGATGACGTTGAGCTTAAGTATACCGATGGACTTGGTACTGTACTGTTCCGTAAACTAAAAGAGTCAAAGGATAAAATATTTCAGGTATGACAGAAAGAATGTAAACGACACTTTAGTTTTTTTGGCTGTAGATTGATGGAGATACTGGAAAGATCGATACATATGGAGATTATTTGCAAAGATGTATCAGGACTGCTATTGCAATGCGTGCTCGTGGGATAACCCAAGGTGACATCATCACAGTTTGCAGTTCGAACCATCTCAATACTAGCGTACCAATCATTGCAAGTTATTTTATTGGTGCAATACCTGCTAACACGGATCCTAGTTTACCTGTTTCGGACACGATCCACTTATTAAAGCTGGTTCAACCAAAGCTCATATTTGTCAGTACTAATGCAGTTCAACTGACAGAGGGCGCTTTAAAGGAAATGGGTGCACAATCTGGAATTGTTGTGTTTGGAGATTCAACAAATCATACACCGTTTTCACATTTCCTAAAGGAATTAGAAGAAGAACGAGATTTTGAACCATACACAACACAGAACCTTGATGATGTGTTTACTATCTTCTTCAGTAGTGGAAGCACTGGATTGGCTAAAGGAGTTTGTTTAAGTCATTCAGCAATGCTGATGAATCTGCAAACTACTACGTAAGTTATAACAAAAACACTCTAATGTGATTAATGCGTTTTCAGGGTAAGTAGTGCTTTAGTTGAGGATTCTGTTTGCCTTTCGTTTTCATTGGCATATTGGGGTACATACACTTATGGTTTACTTCTGAACATATTTCACAAAATGACACGTTTAATTCTATCCAGATTTGAATCGAATACTATATGGGACTTTTTAGAAAAATATAAGGTAGCGCTGTAGCAATAAGACCACACATATACGTTACTCTTTTATAGGTGAAGGTTGTGATGTTATCTCCAACACAAACAGCAACCATTTTAGAAGCACCACATCCTGGAGATAGGGATCTTTCTAGTGTGTCTTTAATTTTCTTTGGTGGTTCAACTTTTTCAGAAGAACAGATGATCAAACTTCGAAATTATGTTCCAAACGCAATATCAATTTGTGTTTATGGATCATCAGAATTAGGCAGTATTACGCTGAGTTATGTATTATCAAATGAGCATGATCTTCATTTGATTAAAACTAAACCAACAGCTTGTGGACGTCCTTTACCTAATAACACATACAAGGTAAGGTTTATTATAAACATACAAGGTTTTAAATAAATTTATTTATAGGTTGTAGATCCAGACAGTGAAAAACCCCTCGGTCCAAATCAGGAAGGTGAACTTCGTATAAAAAGCAAATACCAGATGACTAACTATTACCAAATCGATTCATCTGCTCAATGGGATGCCGATGGGTTCTTTAAGACGGGTGATGTTTCCTACTACGATGAAGATTACTGTTTTTATATTGTAGGAAGATTTAAAGAAATGATAAAATATCAAGGTTGGCAAATTACACCAATAAAGCTTGAAGCCATTCTAAAAACCCATCCTGGCGTACAAGACGTCGTGGTTGTAGGGATACCTCATCCTATTGATGTGGAACATCCTGCTGCACTAGTTTTGCTGAAAACAGAATACAAAGAAAACATTTTACCAGAAGAAATAAAAAAATATTTTGAAGAAAAGGTTGAAAATATGCATAAACTTCGAGGTGGGCTTAAATTTGTTGAACAGATTTTAACAAATCCTGCAGGAAAAGTGAAAAGGCGAGAGATGCTTAAGTTATTACTTGCAGATAAAATATGAGTTGTAATAAAACGATTAACACCTATACGTTTTAGTCTCTTTGGTACAGATTTCAACTCTTCGAACAGCTTAAATTAAATTAAAAAAATTATAAATACTAAAAATATCACTTGATGATCAAATTTAAATTATGTACTTTTTGTTTTGATTATAAATTACTAAGTACTTTAATTTAGTTTAGTTCAGTTATTGTTAACCCTACCTGTACAAAGAACTTGAAACCCTTTGAAATAAGTGTTTTTGTTTCGGTTTATATTCCCCTCATTTAAAAGTATGGGTTCAGTTTCCGGTTTCACATCTATCCGTATATGGTTTAAAATTAGATATTCATGTACAGGAATTGTTTTTCTTTTATATACTGTTACTGACATGACACTCACTAGAACATCAACCCGTAAAGACAAAGTGCACCGTACCGACATCACGCAGTGGTATTGGTGGGGTTCTTCTTTATCACTCCAAAACTGCAATCGACACAACTCAACAAAGACAAAATCAGAAAAAATGTCAGTAAGGCGCCACCTGTAAAATAAATTTATAGAAGGAAAAACGTCATAAACTATATCTTAAAATAATGGTCCTACAGGAAACCACAATGTTCACTCGAAGAGAAAACCCTCACCTTTACCTCAAATTCTACTTTAAAAATACCCGCGTAAAGCTCACTTACACTAAAATTTCAAGCTTCTTATAAGTCCGCAAAGATTGTGAAAACTAATACTCAAAACTCGTTATGTATCTTACACGTAAAATTTTTACTCAATTGACAAAAAAAATAACTGCTCAACACGGTAATTAATTGTTCTATTTTAAATGAATAATCGTGACAAGAATAAACAAAACGCGATCGAATGTTTAAAAGTTGGTATAATTTAATTGATCGTCACTTAACTTCATCAAAACAAATCAACAGAGCTAACTTTAAAATTTGTCGACATAACCTCAACGTGCTTTTAATTTGTTGAAGGTAAATAAATGCCCAAAGATTGCACTACAAATAACTATATTCTGATTAAAAAAACATAACAAAACATTCCCCAGACAGCGGGGCGTAAACAACTAATTCTTTAAAAACAAAGCCTAACACCAAAAAAAATTATGTTGCGTCACATATTCAACAGTAGTTGCAAATATCAAGGAGAAGTAATATTAATTACTTCTTCTTGCGTAGGCAACACCCATACATATACAGGGTGTTCCATAAATATACCGACAAACTTTTAGGGGTGGAAGGGGACATCAGAACACATTTTTGCTCTATAAATATAGTCGGAAATGCTTCCCTGGGATCTTCCATAGAGTGCACGAGTCAATGATCCGTCGGGACAATCTTTGTATCGAAGCACATGGTCAACATTTTTAACAATTGTTGTAAACTATAATTTCATTAACATGCAATAAACTTAATAAAGGTTAATAAAAAAACGTTTTTTTTTACAAATTTCAATACCATTTATCCCGAAAACGAATCGTTTTCGAACTACGTTTAGAAAGCAAAAAATGTTGTTTTGATGTCCTCTACCACCCCTAAAAGTAAAGCAGATTCTTTACCACGACAGTTTGCTGCACCATAAGCAAGGTGAATATCGGCAAATTCTTCAAATGAGTAATCCATTTTAAATAAAAATTTTGAATTAGCAATCAACACAAGTTTTATCACAATAAACTACTGAACAGGGTTAAGTTTTAAACTCAAGTAATTACTGTTACAATAACAAATTAAATATCACAATGGCATGTCCGTCGATAATTGTTATTGACGGTAACTAGATTTAAAGAATAAATTTACCTACTAATAAGTACACAACTTATTCTGTGGTTCAAATTTGTTTTCTCGAAAGCTAAGCTAGAATCGCAAAACCCTCAGTGAAAAAAAGTTGCGTTTTTTGTTGCTTTATCTAAAAAGTTTCAAAATTGCAAAAAAAGACTGGGTATATTGCCCCGTGAGCACGTCCCTGGAATTTCTGTATCTACTGTAATTGATCCAAAACGCGTCTTGTTAGAAACAAATTGGAAAAATTTTACTAAAATCGGCTGAAGCATTTTTTTGATAACAAAAAAACTATTATTTTAACAAACTTCAACATCCCTCATCTTGAAAACGAAGTGTTTTCGGACTATGTACCACCCCTAAAAGTTTGTCGGTATATTTATGGAACACCCTGTATATAAATAACAATAATACAAAAATATTCGACAACTGATTTTATTACTACAGGAAAAGCTAACTAAAATGACATCCGAATTTCTACCGCAACTTTGATTAAAATTTTAAATTACATTACCCAGCGTCCTCTTTCCACTTCCGCAATTTCCATTGTTCTGGTCCAAATTCAATCACTATCAGCTGATACCTTTTATTATAAAGCGTCGCACAACACCAAATTACCAAATCCCTGAGTGCGCACATTCTTTCAAATAACCCAAACACATATAACCTGACATTTTATCTTCTACCAAATATTAGCACGTGATACTTTTCTGTTACTCTTAAAAATCACGGTAATAATGTCTGTAATCTTAATAAATCCACCTACAGGACAACAATATACATCATGTAGATCTGTAAACTAACATAACACGAGCAAAGTTTTTAACACATACTCTTAAACTATCGTGCAGAACGATGATGCCGACGTCGATTAAATATAGGTTACGAAGATGCTTTTTTTTACTGAGCAGCACTGGGCTAAATTGTTTTAAATCACAAACTTGACTCTTAGAATCTAAACGTCAACTCTCAAGAGTTATACCTCAACTGAACTGAAAGGAAGCAACCATCTGCCCCCTCTTCTAAAAGTACTTAGATTCGGTAAATGACAATCCATTATTTCACATGGAAACTTAACGATAAAAAAACTAACAAGAAACTGTCAATTCAGAGAATGCACGAACCATAAGATAACACTACCAACTACTGCAAACTGAGTCAACAATATTAACGAAAGCTACACAAGCAGGGCTAAGTCACTATTCCACACGATGGACTTTATGTAAACAACTCAATATAAACTAAGAATTCTAAACGGTAATTATGATATGAAAACATCATCGGATATGAAAATCGCTGTGATTAAATTTAGTAAACTAAACGGTCTACTTATTTATACATTTGTAAAAAATTTAAATCTCTGTTAACAACTTTAAAAATTTCGATGTTTTGCATGCAAACCAAAACGCTCCTTTTACGAAACGAAAGAATTTTTTTAAATTTTATCAGATGTTTGGCTTGAGCCCCGTGTCGCTTCTCCTGGTATTATGTATTATAAACCCAACTTTACGCAAGAAATGTATAAAACGGTGAACCTGAAACTAAAGCAAAGAGAAGCAAGCACCAATATGCCTAGGAAATTACCTGCTATTCGCAACAGTTCAATAGGTGTACTGAAAAAGAAACACGACTATTTGATGACGTTATTGCAAAGGATTCCCATCCAATTCCATGATTATTATATTAATATACCCATGAGTAGACGTGATAGAGAAGAAGAGGATCCACATGAATAATCCTACCTTTTCTTGCCATATTAACGGAATAAGCTTTGATGTCTTTTCTTGTTTTTTATTAAAAAAAATCTTTCAAAATAAAACCTTAGTTGACTTACGATCTTTTGACACGTTTTAACTGTTCATTTATATATATATATATATATATATATATATATATATATATATATATATATATATATATATATATATATATATTTCAGGTTCTCGCGGCTACTATGTATTGAATTGTACTTCCAGGTGTTGATCCGTGTGCCACTTTTAGTCTCAATGAGAGTGTTTCTATTAACATTTTTTTCTCAAAATCTTGTTTACTATCAAGTGATTCTGGAAATATTGAGCAAAACTATGCACAAGGTAGTATTACAGAATAAATTAGCCACAAACCTAACCTATTTCGCAAATAGATGTGCCTAGAAATAGGTATTTCGATGATGTTATACTTCAGTTACATTTTCAATGAGGACCGGCTGACTTCTAGGCAAACAGGACACATTGAGTGTGGTGCGGTGAGATGTTGGCAAAACATAAAGATGTGACATAACGTTAGACAAGAAGTATGAAATATTAAAACGGGCGGGAAAAGGTGCAAAGATGTACAACGTCGGCCAATCTACAATACATGACATTAAACAAAACAATGACAAGATCGAGTCGTTCTTCATAAATCAGCACTCATCAGCTTCTAGTGTAAGAAAAGCTTTAAAATCCGGTGAGTTTCCACAAGTGTAAGATGTACTTTATACATGGTTTGTTCAAGAAAGAAAGATGGATGGCTGGCATAAGTTACAAATGTTTGTTATTCGAAACTCCAATAATCCTAGGGAATTTGAGAATGTAAATTTGCCGGTTGTATACGCCCAAACTAAAAGATGAATGAACAAAGCACTTTTCACTAAATGGTTTAAATTTTTGGAAAAAATAAAACCTGCCGAAGAAAGATCTGTTAGTTCTCGGTAACTGTCCCGGACATCCAAAGGCACCGAAGTCATATTATTTTTGGCACTTAATATAACTTCATTGCTGCAGCCACTGGATTAACATGTGATTCAAAGCGTGAAAACGAGTTGTAAAAAAAGCTTACTGTACAGTGTGTTGTCACAAGAGGGGAATGTTGTCTATGCATTAAAACAAACAAATCTTAAAGATGTCGTGTTTTATCTAGCGCCTGCGTGGGAAAAGGTTTCCACAAAAACTATTGTTTGTTCATTGTCTCAGCTCTGACCTTCTCTTGCTATACTGGAGGCTTAACGAAACAAAAAAGGAAACATGACACTGATAATACCTCAAACCAAGCACGAGATGCTAAACTAAACGTGCTAAGAGAAGCCATTTCCGAGCAACTAGCTGACGATCGCAGTGACCCTAGTAGGTGATGAAGACGAACGACTGCAGATTATGAAAGACGACGAAATTGTCGCATCGATCGATAGGGAAGACGACGAGACGGAGGGGGAAGCTGAGTCAGCCTCCCAAACACACTGGCAACAACAGTTGTATTAAGAGCAGTTTACATGAATCCTAGGGGTGGGGGGTAATTGGTAAGTCGCCATTTTGTTTTATCGTCCATTTTGTCGGCTATGTTGTCGGGTATGGTGGAAGTATTGACCTAACCTAAAAACCGGGCGTTTATTCATCTAACCTAATATTCTACGTGTATTGACCTAACCTAAACGCAAGAAACGAGGGAGAGGCTAGAGTCGAGAGAGAGAGAGAGAGCTGTAGGAGACGAAAGAGAGAGAGAGAGAAAGAGACGAGCGACAGGAGATACGAGAGAGACGTGAGAAACGAGCGCGACGATAAAAACGAGGGAGCGAGAGAGACGAGAGAGAGAGAGAGAAAGACGAGCTCGGTCAACTTCTATTACAGAAAACATTCGCAAGTTTAAAAATACACCACTAGATGACGTGACAAACAAACAAGTCTGCTTTTAAAAATAAGTGTAATCTAATTAGAGGGGTATTTTGTCACGCGCAAAGAACGCGAACATCGTATTTCTATTTTCAAGGACAGTCCAACTTTCACGTAATTAGCTAATTAGGATTTTTCCAGATACATTAGATGTGCTTGAATAGTGAAAGGTTGTTATTGTGGTTACATAACTGGGGGCAATCTCAATATGATTATCGATAACAACCCTGGTAAGTGCTCGTTTTTTAGTTTAACACTTACCCCTTATTTTATTTAATTGCTAGAGGCCTGATTTCAAATTTGGTTATATTTGCTGTTGTATAGGTATTTTTACTAATGTATGCAAAACTCGACAAATAGTGTACACGCTAATTTGGGCGACATTATTGTTATTATGGTATTTCCGATAAGACGTTCTGTTATTGTATACGTATTTTTACTAATTTAACTGTAAAACGTATTTAGTACTGTATGCAATACGTTGCGATAGTGTTACACGCTAATTTGATGTTCGTATATTGCCAGCAATCTCGGAGGTTATCTCATGTATTTTTGAATTGTGATTGATTTTAGCTGTAAGTTAAGCCAGACCAATATTTTTGAGTTGTAAGGTGATTTTTGCAAGCTGTAAGTTATGATTTGATTGATTGAGATTGTTTTGCGGATAGTCGACTGTTTTCACACGCCGGAGTCCTCACGTTTAGGGAGAATACCAGTTCTGAGTGTCGGTTAGCCTTATCTACGAAGTAAGCGGTCGCTCAGGCTTCTTATTTGATTTGATGGACATTGATTGATTTGTCTGGTTTGGTTAACTGCTTGATTTGCTCTAGAGTGATTTGTATGAGATTGATTTGCTTGGTTTGCTCGAGATTGATTGATTTGCTTCGGCTGCCTTGATCAATTTCTGGCTTTTGACAAGGGGCGAAGGCCCGAGAAGAAGTACCGAAGTCCTACGAAGATACAAAACTGTACTCCAAAAATGACCGACACACTAGTGCGAAGTCCTACGAAGACACAAAAATGGACTCCGAAAATGACCGACACCCTCAACAAAGTTCAGACGCCGATGCCCGATGCACGATGTCCTACGATGATACAAAAATGTCCTCCGAAAACGGCCGGCACCCTTGCACGAAATTCAGACGCGGCCGCCTGCGTCGTTATCCTTCAAGTGAACCCTTTCTACTAGCGTGGTAGAAAACACAAAATAAGTCGAGCAATAAGTAAACAAGTAGAGACTTGAATGCGCAATAACACTGCTTATAGAGCAAATGCCGTCGTTTGAGTAGGGGTGTATAAAAAGCTTTTCAATTTATACATGAAGATGATTTTGATAGACGAATAGATTTCTGGGAGCAAATGATGGAATGATATAATGAAGGTGATAGTTCTGCTTCAAATATTGTATTTTCTGATGAAGCCACCTTTATGCTAAACGACACATTAAATTGGCATAATTGTCGGCAACCCATTCTGGGCAAAAGAACCGCACACACAGCATCCGAAAAAAGTAAATGTGTGCACAGGTATTATAAGAGGGCATACCATAAAACCCTTACCGCTGATCGATATCTTCAACTGCTTCAAACTCATTTGATACCTGCGATCACCGCATTATTCCCGGATGAAAATGAAGGTATTGGCAATAGAATTTTCTTCGAACACTATGGAGCGCCTCCATATGTTAGAGAGTACTTAAATAATATTTTTCAAAACAGGTGCATAGGCAGAAGAGGATCCATTGGGTCAGCTGCCAGATGTCCGGATTTGACGCCCTTTGATTTTTTCCTATGGAATCATGTAAAAAATTATGTGTTCAAACAAAGACCACGTATGAAAATGTAACCTTTCACCATTATTATACATAATAAAATACTTATCTTTTTCGGATTTTTTAATGGTGTATTTGTATATTAAACTTATACAATCTAAACGTTTCGATAACACTTACAGTTATCTTCGTCAGTAGTAGTATTATCTAATAAAATTGTTAAAAATGTTCAAAACAATTTTGTGAAATTTGAAAAATTAAAACATAAACATAAGCCTGCTATTAATATAACAGTTTGAGAAGCGTATAAAGCCAACTATAGAATATAACAGTAAGTGCTATCGAAACGTTTAGACTGTATAACTTTAATATACAAACACAACCATTAAAAAAACGAAAAGATAATGACCACGAAATTGTGAGAAGTTAAAGGTGCGGATAACTGCCGAAATACGAAAAGCACCTGTAGAATTGTTTTAAATTTGAAATTTTCAAATTTCACAAAATTGTTTCAACATCTTTAACAATTTTAATAGATAATATTACGACTGACGAAGATAACTGGTATCGAAACGTTTAGATTGTATTACATTAATATACTAATACAGCATTAAAACTTAAAAAAAGATAATATTTCAATATGAGAAATTATGGTGAAAGTTTACATTTTCATAAAACTTTAAAACTTTTACTGAACTAGTTTTTGAGAAAAAAGAGAAAAAGTGACGATTTTGTCATTAATCTAGGCAGCTATGATTGCTTTTAATTGATGAAACAATTGATTGCGCCTTGGAACTGTCATGGCAGTACGTGCACTTAGTAAAAAGTTACTTATTTACATTGGATAACGTCCACTTGTGAGTGAAATACGCTGTTGAGTTAAACAGAAATGGCTCATTTATCCGAAAGGCAACGTACTGATAGTTTAATGATGCTGGGATATGCGGAAAGAAGGAGGACGCATACAGAAGTTTGCGATTTGTTTAACAATTTGTACCCCGAATTTCACATTACGCAATCAACTGTAAGTAAAATTTGGCACAAATTTCAAGGTACGGGCTCTGTGAAAGATTTGCCAAAAACGGACAGAGATACAGCTTTAAATAATGAAGAAAGTGAAAATGTGATGTTGGCCGTCGTGGAAAATCTACATGTTTCCATTAGGCAAGCAGGTATAGTTCAGGAGTTATTTGTAGAAGAGTTGGATCACAGATTGAAATTTTGTGAAGAAATAACCCACCAACTTGAATGCAATGCAAATTTTCACAAAAATATTCTATTTACTGACTAGGCAACGTTTTACTTAAACGGCACAGTTAATAAGAAAAACACACGATACTGTTCTTCAACAAATCCTAACTGGTATCTAGAAGGACACACCCAGTTCCAGCGGAAAGTTAATGTGTGCGCAGCATTGATGGGAAACCAGACTTTCGGACCTTATTCTACGATTTAAGGTAGTTTCTGCTTTAGCTGTTTTATGCACAAATGAAGACGACCCGCATATACCCGACGACGGAATATGATTCCAGCAAGACGATGCCCCTTCATATTTTTTTATTAATGGCCGCCATTACCTTAATGATACATTTCCAAATCGTTGGATAGGCAGAAGAGGTCCAGTAGAATGGGCAGTTCGGTCACTAGATTTAAGTCCTCTGGATTCCTTCCTTTGGGGCGACGTTAAAAGTAAGGTTTACGCCGGGAGACATTGAGAGCTTAAAAAATGGAATTCGTACAAATATGAGGGTCATCGCGCCTGAAGCTGTTTCAAATGCGACTGATGAATTTCAACGTAGAATTTATCACTGTTAGGGTGTGAACAGTGCTCAATTTGAACATTTATTGTAGTTTCCTTTTATGTTGTGTCCAGATTAATATTAACTTAAAATAAACTTGTTTGAGTTATTTGACATTAGTCAGTTATTATGTTAATATTGTAGATTGCGCAATAAACTTAACATCACTCTGCGATCACTTTTTACTTTAAAACTAGTTCAGAAAAGGTAGTAGTTTTATACCTTATCATTTAAAAAATTTTAGTGATATTCGCTGCTCCTTTGTTCTTTAAGTAACCACTAACTAAATATCTTCCTGTAATGCAGAACTAAATACTAGACAACTTTTATTTCAGACATTTATTGATAAAAATAAATATTTACCGATATGTATATATATATATATATATATATATATACAGGATGTCTAAAATCTACCCACGTTCTGTGGTTGTTTGTTATTATAAGAGATACAGAGTCGGTTAAATTAGCAAAGTTGGGCAGAAGTACATGATCATTCAAATACCAATAAGAAAATTCAAGATTGTTGCCAACTTTCTAAGATATCTTACAACAACTAAAAGTCATCCAAATTTCCAATTGGCTATATCTTTTTTAATATTCAAAATACGAAAAAGTTATAAGAGAGACTTTTGATAGCTATTTTTACGCAAAATGGAAAATGTGAATAAAAATTTTTTTTAATAATTATTTTTCGAGCTACAACCCTAACAAACATACATTTTTTTTAAATGGCAACTATAGGTGGTTATGAACTCATTTGAAGGCTTATTTTTTTAGGTTTGTATGTTTAGTATTATTAGTTAACTCACAATTTTCAAAAAATTGTAATTATAGTATCTACTGAACAAATGCAATGTTTGCCGTGTTGTGCTGTGACGATTAAAAACAAAACCCTTCATTGATTGACTGTCAAATAGTAGATATTGAATTATTTGTTGTAACCAGTTGTAGTTCGTACTTAAATAGTTAATATTAATTTATTAATGGCTTATTCTTCTGAAGAAATAAATTATATGCTTTTTTGCTATTACGTGTCTAACAGAGATGAGACAAGGCACTTGTCGCCGCCATCTTGGATTTTGACGTCACAAAACCACCCACATGGGAGACCGTATTTTCCACTTTTATGGTTTCTTTTCGGAGGTCCTTTTCAACCCTTTGATGGAATTTTCGTCCTTAATTATGGTCTTTTTGACAGCAATTTTTTGTCGCCCTTATTTTATGAATTCTTTTCGAAGACCATTTTCAACCCTTGATGGAATTTTTACCCTAATTAGAGCCCTTTTGGTTCTGTTAAGAACTTTTTTGTCGGTTCACACCTATGGATTCTTTTCGGCAGTCATTTTTAACCCCTTGATGAAATTTTCACCCTAATTACGGCCTCTTTGGCAGTTTAGCCCCTGGAAGGCAGGCAAATGCGTGCGCGTAAAATGTTCTAATAAGAGTCCCTAATGCTACCTCATAAGACAGATATAAGATGTGTTATGTCTGCGCCCCGGCCCCCTTGGCTGAAAATATTATTATAATAAGGGGATCCTAATGCGAACGTGTAATAAGAAGTACCATGTAGGCCTTCGATCTTGTGTTAGGGTGTGCACCCCTGTCGTGGCCCCTTGGCGGGAAATTTGAAATAAGGGGGCCCTAATGCCAACTTGTAAGACACGTGTAGATCTTCAAAACTTGTTCTCGAGCCTCCGCCCCCTGTCGCGGCCCCCTGGTTGGTAACGATATGGGGCCCTAACCTTATATATAAGTGCAGAAACTAGCTCTTGGGCCTTGGCTCCTATCGTGGCCCCCTTGGTGCAATTGTATGTGAGTTCTAACTTAATCTTACAGTCGTATGCCTTCCCCCCGTCATAAAAAATTTGTATTATAAAGGCGGCCCTAGCCTTGTAAGATAGGACATGTAATATTTTTGTCACCGCAAATTACATTAAGGTGTTTTTGTTTGTGTGTTTTCGTTTGTGTGTTTTAGCGTTAGCGTGTTTTCGTTTGTGTGTGTTTTTGTGTTTGCGTGTTTTCGTGTTTGTATGTTTTCGCGTTTGCGTGTTTTCGTGTTAGCGTGTTTTCGTGTTAGCGTGTTCTCGTTTGTGTGTTTTCGTTTGTGTGTTTTAGGGTTAGCGTGTTTCCGTGTTTGCGTGTTTTCGTGTTTGTATGTTTTCGCGTTTGCGTGTTTTTGGGTTAGCGTGCTTTCGTGTTAGTGTGTTTTCGTTTGTGTGTTTTCATTTGTGTGTTTTAGCGTTAGCGTGTTTTCGTGTTAGCGTGTTTTCGTTTGTGTCTTTTCGTTTGAATGTTTTCGTGTTTTTGCGTTTGCGTGTTTTCGTGTTTGCGTCTTTTTGCGTTTGCGTGTTTTCGTGATTTCGTGTTTGTATGTTTTTGCGTTTGCGTGTTTTCGTGTTTTTGCGATAGCGTGTTTTCGTGTTTGTATGTTTTCGCGTTTGCGTGTTTTCGTGTTAGCATGTTTTCGTGTTTGCGTGTTTTTGCGTTAGCGTGTTTTCGTGTTTGAATGTTTTTGCGTTTGTGTGTTTTCGTGTTTGCGTGTTTTTTGCGTTAGCGTGTTTGCGTGTTTTCGTGTTTTTGCGTTAGTGTGTTTTCGTGTTTGCGTGTTTTAGTGTTAGCGTGTTTTCGTTTGTGTGTTTTAGGGTTAGCGTGTTTTCGTGTTAGCGTGTTTTCGTGTTTGCGTGTTTTCGTGTCTGTATGTTTTCGCGTTTGCGTGTTTTCGTATTAGCGTGCTTTCGTGTTAGTGTGTTTTCGTTTGTGTGTTTTCATTTGTGTGTTTTAGCGTTAGCGTGTTTTCGTGTTAGCGTGTTTTCGTTTGTGTGTGTTTTTGTGTTTGCGTGTTTTCGTGTTTGTATGTTTTCGCGCTTGCGTGTTTTCGTGTTAGCGTGTTTTCGTGTTAGTGTGTTCTCGTTTGTGTGTTTTCGCTTGTGTGTTTTCGTGTTAGCGTGTTTTCGTTTGTGTGTTTTCATTTGTGAATTTAGCGTTAGCGTGTTTTCGTGTTAACGTGTTTTCGTTTGTGTCTTTTCGTTTGAATGTTTTCGTGTTTGCGTGTTTTTGCGTTAGCAAGTTTTCGTGTTTGTATGTTTTCGCGTTTGCATGTTTTCGTGATTTCGTGTTTGTGTGTTTTCGCGTTTGCGTGTTTTCGTGTTTTTGCGATAGCGTGTTTTCGTATTTGTATGTTTTCGCGTTTGCGTGTTTTCGTGTTAGCGTGCTTTCGTGTTAGTGTGTTTTCGTTTGTGTGTTTTCATTTGTGTGTTTTAGCGTTAGCGTGTTTTCGTTTGTGTCTTTTCGTTTGAATGTTTTCGTGTTTGCGTGTTTTTGCATTTGCGTGTTTTCGTGTTAGCCTGTTTTCGTTTGTGTGTTTTCGTGTTTGCGTGTTTTTGCGTTAGCAAGTTTTCGTGTTTGCGTGTTTTCGTGATTTCGTGTTTTTTTTTTTTTTTTTATGGTTGTAGACCTGAACAGGCTAAATAAGGCCTATCGTGCTAAAGCACTCAGGAACACTTAGGAGGATGGATAGAGGGATAATGAATTGCCAATAGATGCCTATGAACAGCTACCTTAAATTTTCTCATATCATAAGTGAGAGGAAAACAGGAACTAGGGAGATCATTCCAGAGTTTAGAAGCCGTGTAGAAAAATGTGGATTGCGCTCGTTTGGTACGACAAGTGGAGATTTGCACTGCATACTGATGATGTGATTGAGCGAACCGAGTGTTTCTCGCAAAGATAGCCGGAGATGGTATCAAAGAATGTAATTCACCAGCACAATAGCCGTTGTAATAACGATAATACAAATAAAGAACTGAAACCATCCTTCTATGCTCAAGGGACTGTATGTGAGAAGTTAAAGACGGGTCATTTATAAGCCTAATCGCTCTCTTTTGAATACGATCAACGATATCGAGAGCGTATTGGGGAGCACTAACCCAAAGGTGAGAATTATATTCCAGATGAGGCCGAATTTGGGCCTTATACAGCAAAAGGAGTTGTCGAGAGGTAAAGTACTGCTTAGATCTGTACAAAAGCCTATTTTACGAGCAGCTGTTTTGGTAGCTGACAGAAGATGGTCAACCCATGAGAGATTTGAAGATACAGTCATACCCAACAGAGTAATAGAGTCTGAAAACTTAAGAACTGAGCCATTCATACTTACAACAGGAAATGATCGATCTTTTTTGGCGGACATAAGGCAACACTGAGTTTTGTTAGCATTAAATTTAACTAGATTATTGCTTCCCATTCGAGAATACGTTGAATGTCTTTGTTGATTGAATTTGCCATTTCAGCTTTAATTTCTTGATTTGACATAGAAGGTGGATTATCACTATGAATAGACTGAGATGAACTACAGTGAAGAGTGCTATCGTCAGCAAAGCAATGGATGGGGTTAGTTGTTGAAGAAATAAGGTCGTTTATGTACAGCAGAAAAAGTGTAGGCGCTATAACGGATCCCTGTGGTACGCCCGCGTTAATGCTAACTTCTTTTGAAAAAAAGCCATCAACTACGACACGTATTCGTCTTTCATCAAGGAAACTAGAAACCCAGTTGATGAGCGCATCATTTAACCCAAACGAGGTGAGTTTGGCAAGTAAACACTTATGCCAAACTTGGTCAAATGCCTTTGAGATATCTAAAGCGACTACAACTGTTTCACCGGACTGCTCTACTGTATTGTTCCAAACTTGGGTTACATATGAAAGAAGATCGCCTGTTGAACGACTTTGCCTAAACCCATATTGATGGTCACTAAGGAGTTTGTTAGTTTCAAGAAACGTGAGCAGTTGCTGATTGATGGCTTTTTCCATGATTTTAGACAAAATGTAAGTGATGGCAATTGGTCTGTAATTTGAGGGATCGGTCTTATCACCTTTTTTGGGAATAGGTTGAACATTTGCTAACTTCCATGATGAAGGGAATTCCCCAGAAGATATAGAGATCGTATAAAGCTTAGATAGGACTGGTACTAGTTCGGGGGAACATTTCTTTAAGACAATAGCTGGGATACCGTCTGGGCCAGTCGCCTTATTGAGATCAAGCCTACTGATGATCGATTCCAAGAGCTTGTACCGAAAATGAATTGGTTTCATAACGTATGAAGAAGAGTTGACTAGGGGCACATCTTTTCCAGAATCATTGAGACACGAGTTTGATGCAAACAAACCCACAAAAACGTTGGCTTTGTCTACAGAATCAGTAACTACCGATCCGTCAATAGATGTCAGGGGGGGAAATGAAGATGTTCGGAAGTTTTTACTAATGGCTTTTGCTAAAGACCAAAATTTACGACTGCCTAAAGGAGATGTAGCTAGTTCATTGCATTTTCGTTGTTCGAACAACTTTTTAGTTTTAGTGATGACACTTTTGCAGATATTTCTAGCACCAACGTATTCTACATGACTGTCAACCGATTTATTAGATTTCCATTTAATGTAACATTTATTTTTTAAAGATATTGCATCAGAACAAGCCTTATTGAACCAGGGTTGGGAACGTGAATGACCTGCACGGTACTGTTTTTTCGGAATGTATAACTCCATTCCCATGAGGATGACTTCAGATACTGAAAGAGCGATGTCCGAAGAAGAGGACGACTTAAAACAATATTCACGCCATGGAAAGGTTGCAAAGAAATCCCGTAAATCACTCCATCGAGCTGACTTAAAATACCACAAGGTTCTATCGGTTTTGCGAACAACAGTGGAATTAGGTACAGTAGAAATGATTTTTATAAGACAATGGTCGGAAAGACCTAAAGGCGAAAGAACGGAAGTTTTATAAACAAGAGGGTTTGATGTAAGAAAGAGATCTAGAAGATGAGGAGTATGGTTAGGGTTATCAGGGATTCTTGTGGGTTCAGAAATCATTTGTGTGAGATCACATGAAATAGCAAATGTTTCTGCACTATGACCAGCGGGATTTGTAGTAGATGAAAATTGAAGCCAACTAGAGTTATGAACATTGAAATCGCCTACAAATGAGATATCGCAAGATGGAAACTGAGACAGGAGATAGTCAACTTTCATACTAAGGTAATCGAAGAAGTCTTGAAAGTTGCTGTCATTAGGAGACCTATAAATGCAACAGTAGAATTTCACAAAATTAGGACCAGAATGTTTAAACCAAATCACGTCAAAATTTTTATTTTCTAAGGAAGAAACCCTCTTGCAAGCAATTCTGTCCTTGATGTAGGCACATACGCCTCCTTTATATCGAAAGTTAGAGTGAAGATGGTATTGAGGAAATTGCAAGTCGGGTGACTCGGAGCTTTCCGAGGAGACTTGTGTTTCAGATAGAAACAATATATCAGGTTGTAATTGTTCAAGATGTTGGTGAATAGCATTAAGATTAGACCTGATACCGCGGATGTTGCAGTAGTGAATCAGAAAGTTGATACTTTCGATGACCGAGGTCGCTTGGGCCCTGCCCTCCCGGACATCCGAGTGGGGCAGGATTTTACGTCCGGAATTTATAACCCTAGAAACCACAGCCATCTTATTTTTTAATTTGGGACTTTTAATCCGATACGAAGACAGTGAGGGCGAGAAGGAAGAATAAGGATGAGAATAGATTGAGGATGATGGAAAAGGTAACCGGCAGCCCTTACTGAGCTCAGAAAATCGGAGACCCAATATTAAGGAACTCATGGTAAGGGTGGTGGTACCTCCCCGGCTGGCATGGAGTATACATGCCTACCACCTAACAAGTACGTTTTTGTGATAGCGTGTTTTCGTGTTTGTATGTTTTCGCGTTTGCGTGTTTTCGTGTTAGTCTGTTTTCGTTTGTGTGTTTTCGTGTTTGCGTGTTTTTGCGTTAGCAAGTTTTCGTGTTTGCGTGTTTTCGTGATTTCGTGTTTGTATGTTTTCGCGTTTGCGTGTTTTCGTGTTTTTGCGATAGCGTGTTTTCGTGTTTGTATGTTTTCGCGTTTGCGTGTTTTCGTGTTAGTCTGTTTTCGTTTGTGTGTTTTCGTGTTTGCGTGTTTTTGCGTTAGCAAGTTTTCGTGTTTGCGTGTTTTCGTGATTTCGTGTTTGTATGTTTTCGCGTTTGCGTGTTTTCGTGTTTTTGCGATAGCGTGTTTTCGTGTTTGTATGTTTTCGCGTTTGCGTGTTTTCGTGTTAGCATGTTTTCGTTTGTGTGTGTTTTCGTGTTTGCGTGTTTTTGCGTTAGCGTGTTTGAATGTGTTTGCGTTTGTGTGTTTTCGTGTTTGCGTGGTTTTTGCGTTAGCGTGTTTTCGTGTTTGCGTGTTTTCGTGTTTTTGCGTTAGCGTGTTTTCGTTTTTGTGTTTTCGCGTTTGCGTGTTTTCGTTTGCGTGTTTCCGTTAGTGTGTTTTCGTGTTTACATGTTAGCGTGTTTTCGTTTGTGTGTTTCTGCGTTAGGGTATTTTCATGTTTGAATGATTTCGCGTTTGCGTATTTACGAGTTTTTGCGTTAGCGTGTTTGTACGCTTTCGCGTTTGCGTGTTTTCGTGTTATCGCGTTTAGACCTGTAAGATTAGGTTAGGAGCCAAGGCCCAAGAGCTCGTTTCTGCACTTAGATATAAGGTTAGGGCCCCATACCATTACCAACCAGGGGGCCATGACAGGGGGCGGAGGCTCGAGAACAAGTTTTGAAGATCTACACTTGCCTTCCAGGTTGACATTAGGGCCCCTTATTTCAAATTTCCCGTCAAGGGGCCAAGACAGGGCGCACACCCTAACACAAGATCGAAGGCCTACATGGTACTTCTTACGCTTGTCTTACACGTTAGTATTAGGATCCCCTTATTATAATACTATTTTCAGTCAAGGGGGCCGGGGCGCAGACCTAACACAACTTCTTATATCTGTCTTATGAGGTAGCATTAGGGCCTCTTATTAGAACATTGTACGCGCAGGCATTTGCCTACCTTCCAGGGGCTAAACTGCCCAAGGAGCCGTAATTAGGGTGAAAATTCCATCAAGGGGTTAAAAATGACTGCCGAAAAGAATCCATAGGTGTGGACCGACAAAAAAGTTCTTAACAGAACCAAAATGGCTCTAATTAAGGTGAAAATTCCATCAAGGGTTGAAAATGGTCTCCGAAAAAAAACCATTAAATTAGCGATAAAGATGGCGGCGACAAGTGCCTGTCTTCTACTGAGATGCTAATGCTGCTTCGGAATTATATTTTCAAACTTATATGGAAAGAAGACAACCCGATGTGAGGTTATTTGCCAAACTCGAATCGAATTTAAAGAAATATAGGGCTTTTACCAAATCTCAAAATTTTAAAATTAATGTTAATACAGAAACAGAAGAACGTGTTTTAAGTTACGTCGAACGAGTGCAACACTTCCAAAGATGAAGCCCACGTTATTTTGAAACAAAATAATTTTAAGCCATATCATTTTCATATAGGAAATACATTGTATGTTGAAGATTATCAGAAAAGAACTGTTTCGTATTTTGAATATTAAAGAAGATAGCCGATTGCAAATTTGGACGATTTTTAGTTATTTACAGATATCTTAGAAAGTTGGCAACAATGTTGAATTTTCTTATCGGTATTTGAATTATCATGTAATTCTGCCCAGCTTTGCTGTGCTGTATCTCTTATAATAACAAAGATTGCGATAGAACGTGGATATATATATATATATATATATATATATATATATATATATATATATATATATATATATATATATGTATATATATAATATTCCATACTTTTCGGACACCCTTTATACATGTTCCCGTGTTTCCTGCTCCCTTAATGCCCTGTGTGTTTCTGTTGTGTGTCTGTTTCTGTCGCTGGGGTGACCTGTATGTGGGACTTGGATGCAGTTGGCTGGTTGCCTAGCCCTGGGAGGCGGCGGCAGTTGTGCAGTAAGTGCTAGTATACATGAAGATGTTTAGTTTTCTTCTTTAGGATCTAGGGTATATATGGATGAAGGACAGAGCATCGCAGTTTATCCATTATCTCAGAGTATAGATCCACAACAATAAAAAAGTTGAGAATTGGCTTCGTCTTCGTCAAAGTCACACCTGATCATCATCTTCAACGACGCCATTCCTGCACCTAACGGGAAGAAGCTGCCATTCGCACTGTGCGCGATAGCAACTGCACGAGCCGTTGTCAGAAGGAAAAGCGAAGCCGAAAATAAAGAAGTGGTTCACAGGCTGTTGCCACAGTGGACGATCTTACGTTTAAAATAGATGCCGAAGAAGGTCTCTTGAGGTGTAAATGCGGTATCTATATTACATGTAAGGATGTTCGGTTGAAAGGTCTTTGAAAATTGTGTTGGTTGGCACAGCGGCGACGTCAGCAACACAAGGTTGTAGAGATAGGGAATATAAAATATTAATTACTACAATAAATAAAACTCTTGAAATATGATTTTTTATTTAATGTGTGCGTGCGTGCGTAAATGTGTGTAATTATCTAAAGATAATTAAATATTAGATGTTTTCCTAGTATAGCTGACCTAAATTATCTTGTCTGTCTATTATCTTTTATTGATATTTGTCGATGCTACTTATATTGATTAGGAATATATTTTAATTGTACAGAATTTAAAGTCTGCGTTTTGATAAAACTGGATGTAATTGATGTTTAAAGAAACTAACAACAGTTAATGATGTTAAAGATTAATGTGTGCGAATGATGATGTCTGCATATGTAAGTAAATTTACTCATCACGAAATAGACAAAACCTAAATTTGTTTATTTATAATCATTTCTCTTAATTTTAGGCGATTAATCTTGTCAGTAACTGTCATAGGAATACGTTTAACAATTTTCACTCCTGCTCTTAATCTGTTTTTATCCTCAACTCTTTCATTGACAAATGTTACAATTTCTTGAGGTGATACATTTTGATCTTCGTCTTGTAACATAACCACTCCCATTGGATGATTAGTGTCCGTTTCGTGTGGAAAACCAATTACTGCTCCTTGCTTTACAGCTGGATGTTTTAAAAGAACATCTTCAATATCGTTCGGGATTATATGAAGATGCAAATACTTAAAACTCTCTTTAATTCTGTCAGTAATAAAAAAACACTTCTCCTCGTTGTAATACGCCAAATCTCCAGTTTTAAGCCAACCGTCGGAGTCAAACAGTTCAGAAGAGTCATGATTGAGATAACCCTTAGTTTGAGATTTTGATCTGATTATAAGTTCGCCCTCTTGGTTTGAACCAAGAATTTTTTTAGTGTCGATGTCAACGATCTGAAATCAATATATTTGACTAGCAATAAATATCTGGTTAATCATACCTTGTAAGCAAAGTTGTGTATAGGTAATCCTACAGAGTTTGGATACTTCTCAAGGGGTGCTGTTTCTTTAGGGTCCATTAGGAATGAGAATATGTTTGAAAATACTTCAGATTGGCCGTATGCATAATAAACTTTACTATTAGGAAATAGAGCTTTTACTCTTTGGATATTTTCTTTTGATACGTAGGTACCACCAAAAGCTAGATGGTCTATGTTTGACGAATCAATGTTATCAGGTTTCGCATGTTTCAAGAATGTCATGCATTGTAATGTGTTTAGAAACAAACAATGTATTTTGTGTTTAAGTATTTTCCATGGATCGCTAGGATCAAAACATGGATAGATAAGCTTTGCAAGTCCAGACACAATGCTCATTTGTACACTTAAAGGAAAAACATTCCAGTAAGGTGATGAAAAGGTTGAAAGGGTTAGATTGGCTATTTCCTGACTAGAAGCGTAATGGTTCATTTTTTAGTATCGATTGAACATATTGCTTACCCTAATACAAGATTTGATAGCATTGAAGTATGAGTGTGACAAATACCTTTAGGTTTACCAGTAGTACCACTACTGAATATAACTAGAGCAGTTTCCTCTAAACTATAAGCTTCTCTTGGACTGAATTCTAGATCATTTGCCGAAGCTAAAAAATCCGAAAATGAATTGTGATTTGTTTCCCCAAATACCACTATAAGTGTTTCCGTTCCGAGATTATTAACCACTTCTTCAATAAGCGCAATGGATTGCTTTTCTACAAATATGATTTTTGGTAAAACCTGTTTAAGTAAGTATGTAATTTCGGTCGCAGACATTGTTGGTTCTACAGCAGCCATGACGGCTCCAACGAATAAGGATGCTATATAAGGTACGCAGGTATCAAAATGGTTAAAAGTGCACATCGATATAAAATCTCCTGGTTGTATTCCTTTCTTCTGCATTGCTACTGCAGCCTGAATACATCGCTTTAGAAGTACATCAAAAGTTTGCTCCGTACCAGTAACCCCATCAATCTATCGTAAGAATATCACTAAAGCGAAATTGTATAATTAACTATACCTGTGCTATTCTATCCCGATGTTTGACCATGGAATGATAGTAAACGTAACCAACTCCCTTTGGATTAGGGGCGGTTCCGGAATCAGGCATTACTATTACATTTGGATCACCTCAAATTTTAATGTGATTGTGAAAAAAAAGTAATGACATACTTCCAATAATTCTTACCCATATCGAAAAGTATTGTAGTGTTGTTTTCTTTAGTCTGCTTCGTAATGTTTGCTGAACACTCATTAGTTTCCAAATAAATGAGAAATCTGTATCAGTTAGATCAGTTTTTGTAGTTTTGTGATTCGTATTGAGATAAGTGATGATAAAAATTGTAATCTCACTACGAGTACATAGTTATTTGTTCCAAGTTAGACACTTAAGTTTCGATGTTTGTAAGTACCTCATTAGGTGCGTTATTCTAACGAAAAGGTGGCTATAAAAGTTTCACATTTTTTGATCATGATCAATTGATCTTTGTAATATCAAACTTCAAGTTACAAGCTATTTATGCCCGATATTTGAAACCTTTAACAGTACTTTATAATATTGAGATAGCATATTTGCTGACATCAAGATAAGTGGGTAGGTCAACATAGGGTAGACCGACTAGTTATTGGCACCGTTAGGGATATGTCTCACTTCAAACAATTATAAAATTCAAACACTTGGTTATAAAATCTTGATTATATGGTGGAATTGATTGCTACATGTACTGATCACAAGGGTGTGTCTTTGCTATTTATTTAAATTTAAACCTGCTGGTGCTATTGGAAGTCAAAAATTCCCGTTACAGCCACTTCGCATTCCGTGATTGGCACAGCCGTATAAGCTGTGATTAGCACTAATCTGATATGTTTTTAGTTCTTTACTTATCCATGATAAAACTCAATAATTAATTTAATTAAACATTATTAGCGGAGTTGATCGGCCTATTTCCACAGTTTATGCTTTTTGAGCGCGACGTTTCGGAAGCGGACTCTTCTTCCGTCATCAGGCTTAATCCTGAGAAGGACTGTTTTCGCACTTGAGTCGAATTCATGTGTTACATATAATTTTTTCCCAAGCGCTTGACTACTCTCAGATTCGAACTTGGTACCTTTCACTTACTAGTCTGACACCTTTACCGCTGAGTCAGTGAGTAATCCATATATATTTTTTAGAACTTATATATATATATATATATATATACTAAACTTTTTGTGGTTGCGCAGAAGTTTATTGCGCATGTTGCGCCGTAACTTCTTGCGCAGATGTATTGTGCTTAAGCTCTTCGCTCATTATTGGAATCCATATGGGTTTCATTTCTACACCAGCTTGGCTTATTGTATTTTCTCCTAGCGCGATGTATGTGGCTTCTTTGAATTTCCGACGAGTTGTGTTCTCGTCCTTTACCACTATCTGTATGTTATCCCATTGGATGCGGTGGTCTTCGTTCCAGACATGTTCGGCAATTCTTGATCTTTCTATTTCGCCCTTGCGGACGTTGTTCTTATGTTCCTGCGCTCTCACTTTGAGTGGTCTACTACTCTCTCCTATGTATGCTCTGCCTCATTCGCATGGTAGGTTGTATACACAATTCTTGGAATTCTGATCTTCATTGTGTGGTTTGGTTTTGGTTAGTATTCCCCTGAGCGTTCTGGTCGATACTGATAGATATTATATATATATATATATATATATATATATATATATATATCAGTATGAGTGCTAGTGGTGAACCCATCGCCATCCCAAACTCTTGTTGGTAGTATTTGTCATCTACCTAGAAATATGTAGTTCTAATGCATATTGTCAGAAGTTCCATTATTGTGTTTACCGAGAGTTTCGTGCGTTCGTCTAACGTTTTATCCTTTTCCAGCTTGTCCCTTATGATAGTTAGTGCCTTATCGGTAGGCAGATTTGTGAATAGACTCACAATGTCAAAGCTTACCAGTATTTCTTCGTGGTTTTTTCCCGATAAGGGTGTGATGATACCTAGCAGATTGTGAGCTAATGGGTGACAAGGTGAATTTCTCGAGCTCACAATTGGTCTCAGAGGAATTCCTTCCATGTGAATCTTTGGTAGGCCATACAGATGAGGAGGTTTGCTGTAGTGTGGGGTAAGTCTAGTTCTCTGGTAATCGGAGAACTCCCCTTTATGTTTTGCCAGCATCAGGTATATCCGTCTTTCGATTGATGGTGTGGGGTCTTATGGTATTTGTTTGTACTCGCCCCCGTCTAGTAGTTCTTGAATCTTACTGTTGCAAGTGTCCATATCCATTACCACAGTCGCGTTTCCATTGTCTTCTTAAGGGAATGACCGCTCTACTTTCTAGGTTAGAGAGGTTAGGTTTAGTTCGCCTAGATGAATCTAGGACTGACCTTACTTCTTCGGCTTCTTCTGGATCTAATTTCTTAGCTGTTTCTTCGACTGCGGTTATTAAATCTACTTTCGGAATATAACTCGGTGTTATCGCATAGTTCAAGCCTTTGTCCAGAACCTGCATTTCGTTTTCGTTCAACTGTGGTTTAGAGATGTTTATGACAGTGTTTTTTCGATTCCTTGTTGTTCTAATATTTACTTCTGGTAGCCGTATTTATCCTTTCAAACTCTTGTTCGTTCACTCGATTTCGAATGGTTTCTCTAATCTCGTTAGATTGGTGTTCGAGCTGGTACTACCTGAAACGGTGATATCTGATTCGTTCTTTGACTAACGCTTCGCTAGCTCTCTTTGCGATTAGTGATATTTTCCGGCTGTGTATCAGAGTTTTGGTGTTTTGATGTTGGGTATTACGTTATTATCACGGGCTTTGCAGAGAAAGGTTAGGTGGTTCTCCTCTAGTGCTAGCTTGTTCATTGATGTTTCAAGCTTTCTGAAAAGTTGTTTGACTTCGGGGCCGTACCAAGTTACCAATTCTGTATTATAAGTGTTTTGTAACTGTGGTTTCCTATTAGTGGAGTTGATCGGCTTATTTCCACAGTTTATGCTTTTTGAGCGCGACGTTTCGGAAGCGGGCTCTGCTTCCGTCATCAGGCTTAGTCCTGAGAAGGACTGTTTTCGCACTTGAGACGAATTCATGTGTTATATATAATTTTTTTCCCAAGCACTTGACTACTCTCAGATTGGAACTTGGGACCTTTCACTTACTAGTCTGACATCTTTACCGCTGAGCCACTGAGTAATCCAATATATATTTTTTAGAATTTGTTCTTTGACTAATAATATGAATGCTACAGTAAAAAAAACGTACTAATAAAAATGCATCTTATTAAAAAATTAGCGGAAAAATGTCTATATGACAATACTTTAGAGTGCTTAAATCATAAATTCCGAAAGATACGGGAAGTCGGAGCATTTTACAAGTTAAGCTTAATCCCCTGTAGGGGTTATCAGTAAAGAACCTTTTTTTCTGTTGGTATATTGACACAAATATAAAATACAAAAGATATGACAATGCATGGCAGAGCCGTAAATTAAAAAATCCTCCGAAAGTGTAAATTCTAGGTACAGCTTGCAATTTATCTGGTAAGTTCTTGAGAACATGTTTCTTTGATTGCAAATTCAAAACTTAATCCAACTTTCATTTTTAGTACTATATGCGATTTTAAGTTTAATTATAACATTATATTACATATTATCTTATACTATATTTCTCTTTGACTACAAATTCAAAATGTTATCTAACTTTTACCTTTGTTGCTATATTTAATCTTAATTATTATTAAAAAAAGTGAAATTTAAAAAAAGGATAATCAATATTCAGTTTTGTTTTCAATGCAGTTACTTTACTCTACAATCGTACAATTTTTTTTGCATGGTGTACTTTAAATTAATGAATGTTTCCTTTTCAGCTGTAATATTTTACAACTTCATAGGTGGAAACTATGTATACCCCATGCTGCCCGGTGCAATATCATCACCTTTACCATGGACTCCGTAATATTGGTGCTCCAATTTTCTGAGTTCGGTAAGGGCTGGCGGTCACTATCTCCATTATTCCCTTAAAATTTTGAGTTCTAAGACAGACGCTATACCCCAGGTGAGGAGAGAGCCGCCTACACTCTCACATTCATTCGTCTATCCATCCCAAGGATTCTGGTAGGGACGAAAATTCGCCAACGCCAAACACAAGACTGAAAAGAGCAAGATCTGCCGGGAATAAAATCCTGCCCCATTAGGATGCCCAGGAGGACAAGACTCAAGCAACTTCGGTGATCGAAAGTACCAACATTCACATATATTACTGCAATATACGTGGTATCAGGTCGAATCTTAATGCTGTTCACCTACACCTTGAACAAGTGCAACCGGACATTCTTTTCTATCAGAAACACAAGTCTCCCCTGGAAGCACTGGTTCGCCTGACCTGCAATTTCCAGATACAACCTTCGCTCTAACTTTCGCCTTAAAGACGGAGTATGTGCGTTTCCAAAGGACAGCGTAGGTTGTAAGGGTATGTCCACTTTGGGAAACAACAAATTTGATGTGATTTGGTTTAAACATTCTGGGCCCCAATTTGTGAAATTCTACTGTCTCCCAATGATAATAACTTTCACGGTCTTTTTGAGTACCTTAGTCTGAAAATAGACTACTTCTTTCCATATTGCGATATTTCAATTCTGAGAGATTTTAATGTCCACAACTCGAATTAGCTTCAACTTTCAACTACCACTAATCCCGCAAGTCATAGTACAGAAGCATTTGCTGTATCATGTGATCTCACACAAATGATTTCCGAACCAACCAGAATCCCTCACAACCCTAACCATACTCCACATCTTCTGGACCTGTTCCTTACAACTAACTCTCTTATCTATAAAACTACTCCTTCCCCACTTGGTCAATGTACTACTGCCAAATCGAAATAACTTCCCCGGTACTCAATCCCACTGTTACTCGAAAAACAGATAGAACTATGTGGTGTTTTAAATCAGCTAACTGGAGCGAGCTATAGTGAGTGTTGCTTTAAACGGTCCTCCTCTTCAATCATTGCTCTTTCAATAACTGAAGTTATGTTGATGGGTATGGAGTTATACATTCCCAAAAAACATGATAGCGTGTGTCATGCCCGTTGCCAACCATTATCGCAAAAGCATAAACTCTATACCAAATGGCAATAAATCTGTCGTAAATCACGCCGACTATTTTATCACAAGGAATAATTGCAAAAGCGTTATCACCAAGGCCAAAAAGATGTTTGAAGAACGTAAATGCAATCAATTAATCTTATGTGCCTTGGGTAGTCGTAAATTGTGGTCATTAGCTAAAGCCATCAGTAAAAATTTAGCAAATCTTCCTTTCTTCCTGTGACGTCTCGTGACAGAGCTGTAGTAGCTGATCCTGCTGGCAAAACCAACCTCTTTGTCGATTACTTTGCATCAAATTCATGTCTCAACGATTCTGGTAAAATTGTGCCGTCGCCCAAATCTACCCCATACGCTATGAAACTAATCCACTTCCGATACCAGCTCCTAGAATCAATTATCAACAAACTTGACTCAAACAAGGCGACTGGCCGGATGGTATTCCAGCTATCGTCCTTAAAAAATGCTACCCCGAGCTAGTATCTGTATTGTCCAAACCCATTTCGATCTCGATGTCATCTGGAGAGTTTCCCTCATTGTGGAAGTTGGCCAGTATCCAACCTATTCCTAAAAAGGGCGATTAAACCGATCCCTCAAACTATCGACCAATAGCTATCACTTCCATTCTATCGAAAATCATGGAAAAAGCCATCAATCACCAACTACTTTCGTTCCTCGAGTCCAATAAACTCCTTAACGACCACCAGTATGGGTTCAAACAAAGTCGTTCAACGGGTGATCTTCTTTCGTATGCCACCCAACTTTGGAATAATACATTAAAAAGGTCCGGTGAAACTGCCGTAGTAGCTTTAGATATTTCTAAGGCTCTTGACTTTGACTATCTTGAATTTTGACTTTGACTTGAATTTGGCACAAGTGCCTACTTCCCAAGCTCACCACTGATACGCTCATCAATTGGATCTCCAGCTTTCTAGACAAAAGAGGTATGGGTGTTGTCGTCAATGGCTTCTTTTCGAAAGAAACTACTCTAAACGTACCCCAGTGATCCCACCCTTTTCTGCTATACATAAATGACCTCATTTCCTCAACAACTAACCCGACCCATTGCTTTGCAGACGACAGCACTCTACATTATAGTTCTTCTCAGTTTTCCCACAACAATAAGCCTAGTCAGAACGTTAAAGTGAAAATAGCAGCCTCAATCAACAGTGACTTAGACCGTGTCCTTGACTGGGGAAGGAATAATCCACTCACGTTCACCGCCGACAAAACCCCAGTGTCGCCTTGTATCCGCCAAGAAAGGCCGATCATTTTTCATATGTCCGTATCATCGAACCTTTCATGGGCTGACCACCTATTGCCAGCCAGCAAAACAGCTGCCCGTGAACTGGGCTTTCTATTCAAATCTAAACAGTACTTCACATCGCAACAACTCAAACTCGACCTCATCTGGAATACAATTCTCACCTCTGGGTCAGTGCTCCCCAATCCGCTCTTCATATGGTAAATCGCATCCAAAAAGAGTTATAAAACTTATAAACGACCCGTCTCTAACTTCTGACCTACAGTCTCTTGAGCATAGAAGAACAGTTTCGGTTCTTTCCTTATTCTATCGCTATTACAATGTCAAGTATGCCTACGAAATACACTCCTTAATACTTCGCTAAGAACACTCAGTTTGCACATGTAAACCATTAAGTCCTTATATGTATACTTCTACAGCCATGGCTACAAATTTTAGCTACTTAACAGTTCGGATAATAACTAGAAGATTTTGTGCCTTATGCTCAGTCGTAAGTTAAAGTGGTCCAGGATCATAAAACTTATAGATTTGCCTTATTAACCAAAAAATATTTACCTGTACCTTGATATGTTCGCTTTGAAATCGAGGTTGCTTCTTTCTGAAACTAATTGTTAAATAATCGGACGCCAAGTTGTTTTTAAATATGTAATAAACAAGTAAACGAGTATACAATAAATTTAAAAGAAAATTTCTACAATAACAAAGTTTATTACACAACCTATATTTAATTATGGACGGCAATACCTTGAAGCTAATGTTAGTAACGTTATAACCTAATGAATAATTAATTTTATGAGTAATTAATGGAGTCATAATGCCGTATTCTTGGTCACACTGTAGATAACGAAACGGCTGCATGCTGGTTCACCGTTTTGGAAATTGTTACGTAATATTACTGCAAGGATGAAATAAATCTGGATTCGTATGCTTTTTAATTCCCAAATGAATAAATTTGGTAGATTAAGGGGTTTTAGAATCGCACTTCCCATTAACGACGGTGATTACCTCACTATTGATTAAACGCACTAATACCGTAAATTGGATTGACGGTAAAATAATTAATTTCGTAGATGTGTACTAAACGTGTGAAAAGTAACAGTAAAGGTGAAGTTAAAGTAAAAATTAAAAAATAAAAAGTGCCTGAAAAAGCAAACGTCTCAAATTTTATATAATAGTTTTTTACAACTTACCATACAAATTGTATGGCACTAAAAAATTTAACAAAGCAATAATGTGTTACGCGTTTAAAAGGGGAGCTGGAAGAAAAAGGAAGAAGGAAAGGTATCTCTGCTCATTCACAGATAGTGAGCACACCGAACTAGGTCAAAAGTGTCGGATAGGGCGGGGTGAGAGAAGAAAGGATGTTAAATATACCGCCGCCAAGAGCCGCTCCCCTAAATAGAGATAAAATTCACCGCTGTCCCGACTCTTGGACAGTGGTGCAGAATGGAATGAGCAAGGAGATTGTAGGAAAAGGGAAATACACCAGGAAATAGAAATAATAACACTGCTGTAGTGCGAAAGAAACAACTGTATATTTTATTTTTAAAATCAAAACCAAATCGTTGAGGGTGTGGATCGAATTAATCCACAACAAAAACAATAGATGTAAATACCCCAAATGTAAAAAAAAAAATTAAATACCGTTCGCAAGTAAACTAATTTTATTCTGAGCTCGTCACCTGTGAACCAGTAATTTGATTACTTACTTTTTTTTTTAAACAAAACTTAAACATTTCCCCTTTTTCAAGGGAAGGCCTTCCTTTGTATACCTAAAAGAGAACATATATCGACGCCTATACAAAGCGTAAATTATTACCAAATAATTAAAAAACAACCGGTAACTTACTCGATCTTGCCGAAGAAAATTTTTCTAAAACCGCATGTAACCGAGCAACAAAACTTGTAGATAATGATTAGAAAAGCACCAATTGTTTTATTGCAAATTATGCTTCTTGAAGATATATCCGTAATAGTATAGTAATATACAGTAATTTTTCAAGAAAATACCACAAATTTTCAGCTTGGCAAAATGGACGCCACAGGAAAGAAAGAAGACGTAATTTTTATGTTAAAGTTGTACTGTTCAAAATCTATTGTATCGACCTTTATCTATCAATAAAAACAAAAATTCTAAATTGTGATTTCTCCACTAACGCCATCTAGAGAAGACTTCTAAAAGCTTGTAATATAGTTCACCTTAATTACCTATATTTTAGGATACGTCACTAGAGGGAGTAACAATGGAGATTTTAAATGAAATATATAAACGTGAATTTATAACGTTTGAATAACCAAAGGTACGAAAATTTATAGTAGGCTAATAGTAAAATTATTTAGAAATATTATGTGGTTCAAGTTATGAACAGAAACAACGTAAGCATTCCTAGAAAGAAGGTTCGAGTAAAACATGTACAACTTGTCAATTGACAGTGAAATAACAAAGTAACTTAAATATACAAAACCCAAGTTATTTCGTTACAAACAGATGCCTACATCCACCTTCAAAATATCACCAACCAAGCGTCGCTAAAGTAGTTCTTGCGCATGACATGTGAATCTAATGTGCAAACACTATGCGTACGAGTTTATTTTTACAATAATTAAATGCATGTTTTTATGCAACTATGGTATGCAACACACGCTGCACGCAATGCATGTTAAGTTGCCTAAATAAACGTAAATTTTATTAACAAACGTAAAGAGTTTGTTACACATTCACACCATAACTACGCACTCAAAACTCCACCTTGTCACACTAAACGGGAGCAATCTACATTTTTCCACACGGTGACCATATTGTGGAATGCACTACCCAGTTCCTGTTTTCCTCCAAACTTTGATTTAAGCAAATTTAAGGTAAGCTCTTTATAAACATTATTCATTATTATTGTTCATGATTTTTTACCATTCTATTAAAAAGTTTCTTAAACAAAAATCAATCATTACTTTGATATCGTTGTTATGGCCCGTTGGTCTCTAAACACGCTCCAAATTTTGCAATTTGCTTAGTTTGGACTAGTCCTAAGCCTCGATAGAGTGCGAAGGAGGTATAGACTATGATAAATGCAGATTCCTCATTACTAATCCAACCTATACACCTTAAGAAACCATAGCAACAATCAATTATTAAATTAAACGGTTAAAAAGTCTTCTTTTCGCCATAACTCTGGAACAAATAAAGATATCAAATTGCGTTATTTACGTTTTTTGTTACAAATTTAAGCTACTTTCCGTTTATGATGTCATAATTATACCGTGTGATTTAATTTTTCTGAATAAAATCAAAAATACTGGTATTATTACAAATTGCGCCCTCTAACAATTTTATTATGAGCTATCGCGTACCAATGGATGCGACAGTTAAAAGTACTTACCTTTTCTTCTAAACAAGCCTAGGTTTACTACAATCGGATAAGTCGTTTAAAAATAACAGCGATTTAAATGATTACACATTCAATAGCTTCCCCCACTCTTATTAAGGTCGGTACGCCAATGAGCCTTAGACCAAAATGATGCAGAATTGTCTAAGCTTTCTAACGATGTTACCAAAGGTATGCCTTAATGTGGGAATTTTCGGAGAAATTTATGATTTTATTTTTAATTTTCAATTGCGCCCTTGCGATGAATTACGAAACTTAAAAATAATTTCCAGGATTTTCTCGTGGCGACTTTTATAATGAATTTTTTCTCCACTTTTCATGTCCACTAGTTTCTGAAATATGGCCGGTGGCCAGCCTTAATGAAACACCCTGTATATATATATATATATATATATATATATATATATATACGAACTATGTTAACTTTTGTACATGAAAAACATATACTTTACATAAATTACTTTCTGTAAATCTAATATATATACAGGGTGGCCCACTTAAGCGGGATTGCTCCATAACTCCCTTACTATTACAAATACGAAAAAATGTCTTATATAAAAGTTGTCCACGGTCATAAACTACACGTTTTAAAATTATTTTCAGAAATGGCGGACTTCCGATTATACCGGAAACTCATGCCAACTTCGTTATTTTAAATAGAACAACCTATATATTATTACATTTTTGAATTCCACGTTGAATTTAAAGGTCACTTTAATAACCATACTATGGGTCTACGTCGCATTGCTTCTGAGTTATTTGACATTTTGTACAAAAAATGGCATTTGCAGTGCCTTCGAAAACTTTCAATATCTCGAAGACGGATACCGGTAGAAAAATGTGGCTTTCGTTTTTTACTTCCGAAAAGGGTACCGCATCATTCTCATTCATTGCCAAAAATCTTGCATTTAGAATTCAATAATTTCTATCGCTCCGAAAATAATTTTTTTCAAACATGGATAACTTGATTTTTTTAAATGGAACCACACTTATTTTCTTACATCAGCGGATAGGAAATTAAATTTTCTTTCCATTGATGTAACATTATCGCTATTTTGGAGTGATAGTTTTCGAGATATTCACATTTTTATCTAATTTCAGTTTTTATTGCGCATTGCCGCGGTGATTTGGAAAACGTTTGTCAATTGTTTTAAACAACGGACACGAAACGTCAGTTTCTCGAGCTTCTGTTGTGCTTTGCTGTCTTGTGTATCAGTGTAAGTGTTTCTACAAGACATTTCCATTAAAATATTGTCTGACGCAGATTTTCATTCTTGGAGAATGCCAAAGCAAAGCGTTATTGGTGTCAAGGATTTATGCGGTACGGTATCATGAAGGAAGACTTCCCCGAGAAACAGCCTTTCAAAAGTTGTTACAACGTTTTACAAACACCGGACGCGTGCAGTATCAAAGGAGGGAACGTGTCAACAGGATAACCACTGAAGAAAATGAATTTTTAGTATTGGGTTCTGTTCAGGAAAATCCTCACGTAAGTTCGAGGGATATTAGCAGTGCAACTAACATCAGTAAGACATCGGTACAAAGAATTTTACGTTGGTATAAGTACCATCCCTTTCGAGTACAGCTGCATCAAGAGTTGGTAGGTGGTGATTTATAGAGAAGACGTGTGTTTTTTCAGTGGGCGCTTGATAGAGTAGAGGAAGATGAGTGGTTTTTTAAGAAGGTTCTGTTCTCCCATGAGTCGACATTCCACCGAAATGAACACTTAAATCGACATAATTTTCATTATTACACAGAAAATCCAAATCACTTCAGGATAACAAATGTTCAGCATCGTTGGTCTCTAAATGTTTGGGCGGGCATTTTAGGAAACAATATTATTGGACCCTTCTTCTTTAATGGCCATTTACCTGGGGAAATGTATGCCCAATTCCTTCAAAATGACCTGGATAATATGTTATTTGACGTTCCGCTGGTGAGACTTCAGAATATGTGGATGAAGCATGACGGGGCTCCCCCTCATAACGCTAGACGAGTTCGCCTAATTTTAGACGAACAGTTTCCAAATGGATGGATTGGCGGTACCTTGGCCACCGCGATCTCCAGATTTGACCAAGCTGGATTATTTTTTGTGGGGTTTTGTAAAAAATAAAGTATACCATACTGCTGCAACTACGGCTGAAGACATGCAGAACAGAATTACTCTGGCGTTCCGAGATGTTACACCTGACATTCTGGACAGAGTTAATCTGGAGTTCAGGAAACGTATGCAGTTATGTCTTCAACAAAACGGGGGACATTTTGAATATTTATTATGAACATCAAAACAGAAACCTGTGTCCATTTCTACGGGTAAATAGTGTTGCAGCATTGAGATCTGGAAGAGGTGTGTTATCAGTAATACTTGTGTGATTTGTTTGTCATTCCTGCGTTATTCTTGTCATTCTTGAATCTTGTGTAATTGTTGTGGATTTCTTGCGTAATCCTTGAGTAATATTATGTATTTCTTGTGCATTCCTTTTGTATATCTTCTGTAATCGTTAAGTAATTGTCCTTATGTATTTATTGATCGTTCCTTATGTATTTATTGTGTATTTCTTGTGCATTTCTTCTCTATTTCTTGTGTAAGCATTAAGTAATTATTTTGTATTACTTGTGCAATCCTTATGTATTTATTGTTCATTCCTTATGTATTTCTTTTGAGTTTTGTGTTCTTAATTCTTGAGTATTTATTGTTTATTTCGTGTGCATTAAAAAAATCAAGTTATCCATGTTTGAAAAAAGTTATTTTCGGAGCGATAGAAATTATTGAATTCTAAAAGCAAGACGTTGCAACAACTTTTGAAAGGCTGTTTCTCGGGGAAGTCTTCGTTCAGGATACCGTACCGCATAAATCCTTGACGCCAATAACGCATTTCTTTGGCATTCTCCAAGAATGAAAGCCATGTCGATCAACTAACTCTGCATCGGACAACAACATTTTAATGGAAATGTCTTGTAGAAACACTTAAACTGATACACAAGACAGCAAAGCACAACAGAAGCTCGAGAAACTGACGTTTCTTATCAGTTGTTTAAAACAATTGACAAACGTTTTCCACCGCGGCAATGCGCAATAAAAACTAAAATTAGATAAAAATGTGAATATCTCGAAAATTATCTCTCCAAAATATCGATAATCTTACATCAATGGAAAGGAAATTTAATTTCCTATCCGCTGATATAATAAAATATGGGTGGTTCCATTTAAAAAAATCAAGTTATCCATGTTTGAAAAATATTTTCGGAGCGATAGAAATTATTGAATTCTAAAAGCAAGATTTTTGGCAATGAATGAGAATGATGCGGTACCCTTTTCGGAAGTAAAACACGAAAACCACATTTCTCTACCGGTATCCGTCTTCGAGATATTGAAAGTTTTCGGAGGCTCTGAAAACGTCATTTTTTCTACAAAATGTCAAGTAACTCAGAAGCAATGCGACGTAGACCAATAGTATGGTTATTAAAATGACCTTTAAATTCAACGTGGAATTCAAAAATGTAATAATATATAGGTTGTTCTATTTAAAATGACATGAATTTCCGGTATAACCGGAAGTCCGCCATTTCTGAAAATAATTTTAAAACGTGTAGTTTATGACTGTAGACAACTTTTATATAAGATATTTTTTCGTATTTGTAATAGTAAGGGAGTTATGGAGCAGTCCTGTTTATGACTTAATATATATATATATATATATATATATATATATATATATATATATATATATATATATATATATATATATATATACAGTGTTGGGTAAGATCCATTTATTTAGGATCTAGATACAGATCCAAACACATTTTTAAAAACTGATCTAGATAAAGATCCAAGATCCGTACGTAAAATGGATCTAGATAAAGATCAAAGATCCTTGAAATGGGATCTAGATCTTTTATAAAGATCCGACATTCCTAAAATTGTTTCGAGATTTTTCTAATTATTAATATTATCTTTAATTGCTAGTATTGCTACTGATGAGTAGTACTCCCATTCCCATGATTATTTTTCATGTAATACAAATATTAGTCCGTAAGGTTAAATTATTAAGAAAAATAATATACAAATATAATTTTTATAGGTTTTTATTGAAAACTGACATTAATTATTTAACGCACTACAAATTACAAAATTAGTATTAGGTACACATTTACACTTGCAAGTTGCAATGTTAATTGTTAATTTAACTTAACACATAGTTGTTATACAATTATAAGGGTAAGGACATTTATCTAAATTATTATAAGTATACATTACATAATTACATTTTATTATCTAATTTTATTTTATTTTGTTTTAAAATGAATAGCATCTCAAATATATCATCACCTAATCTATTCCTACGAGGAATTAAAATTAGTCCACCCATACTAAATATCCTTTCAACGGGGGCAGATGAAGGAGGTATAGAATTAGATTTTAAAAAGATTTCTTTTATAGCAGGGTACATATTTAATTGCTCATAGTTAGTGCTTGTGTCTTTAAAATAAGTTGTGCATTCTGAATCAAATGTTGTTTGCGATTGAGTATTTATTTTTAAAAAATCAAAGAATTCGTCCGTGGCAGAGGATTTTTTTTCAGTAAGTGTGAACTGAATTTCTGATTCTGAATTATTAAGATTTTCTTGAAATCCGGAATTGTTAAGTTCACACAATAATTGCGTTTGACAGAATGCTGTTTCATTTTTAAAGGGGGTAATTTTTAACCACCATAATTTAAATTTTGGGTTAGAAATTGTGGATAACAGGTATGGTCGACTACTAGAATTTTTAATATCCATTATATTAGAGAAACGTCTTGTAAAGCCGTTCAATAAACATTCTCTTAATTTAGAACAAAATGTCAGTTTTGTCATTGCTTCTAAGCTAGCTTTAATTTTAAAAAGTGTTGGCAAAACAGTACCTAACTGACAAGTTTTTTCATCTTGTAAAATATCTATTGCAACGGCTATAGGTTTTGTAACAGAAATATATTCGTTTAAAAACACAAAATCTGACAGTTGGAACACGTCTAATTTTAATAACTTACAAACATCACTTAATTTTGCTTCAATATTAATTAGTTTAACACATGCGTCATACATGGAATTCCAACGAGTAGGACAAGGAACTTTCAATTTGACACCGCAAACATTTTCTAACTAATCCGACGCCTTAGTTGACCTACTCACTAAATTCCATAAAGAATAAGCTTTCCCAAAAACAGTATCGTACATTTTTTTATACCTTATGTTTTCAAATGCTTTAGCTGCATCTGTCGTAATTACAAGGCTGAGTGTATGCGAACAACACTTAAAATGTTTGGGCAAAAGCACGTAAGTACTGTCAGTATCAAAAGCAGGTAATGATTCAACATCTACATCATTTTGATTTTGCAACTCTGTTAATTCGCTATTGCTGCTCTTATTACATATAGAAGCAGTAAATACGTTAAAAGCTTTATTAAAGTTGCTTGCGTTATCTGTTACCGTTCCTGAAATTTTACCGAGATTTAATTTGTATTCGTTATGCATTTCACTTATTAATTCCGCAATTCTGTCAAATGTGTGTGCAAATTTAAATCGCCTATAGCTTAATGCAAAAGATTTACGTTGGAAGCTATTACTATCGATAAAGTGTGCAGTCATACCAAGATAACTTTTGTTATTGGTGCTCCAAACATCTGCAGTTGTACAGACGTATTTGGTTTTGTTTAATTCTTCTATTACAGCACCAATAACTGCTGATTTCTCTTCTTCTAATTTACTCTTGAGCGTTTTTCGGTCACAAGGTTTTTTGCTAGAAAGTCCTTCTACTAACCTAATAAATGCGGGTTTTTCGACTGTACAAATAGGCCTCATCTCTTCAATTATGTAATCTAAGACGAGTTTGTTAACCGAGTTCTTTGTGGTAGAACTGGTAGATCGTTGAAAATGTTAGTCTTGTTGAAATTCTTCATTGATAAAATTTCGGTTTTACTTTTTTGTTGTCTTTTCTGCATCGAATTTGCTAAATGTTACTGGATGCTTTCTCTAGAAAAAAAGGAGAAAGTGTATGTTAATTTATAAAATTCAGATTGAAGACACTTCAAGTTTCAGTCAAAATTTAGATAACACCAATTTTGAAAGCGACTGAATCTCATCTTTTTATGAATACAGGTATCATAAACATTTAAACAGTTTTTTGATGCATTAGGGACTTTAAGAAATAAATCTCAACCTTTTGTAAACGTTCTTTTACACACTAGAAACTAAGTATTTTGCAACAAGAAATACTTTACGTAATTCATATAGAATTTAATAAGAAAAATTAAGTCTACAAATCACGTTTTGATATATCAGATGATGTATTTCGTAAGAATCGAATAAATGATACTAAAATTCTGCCAAAAACTATATTAATACATACCTTCATATGCCGAATAAAATTTCCTGTTGAAGTCACATGACCTTGTATTTGTGCGGGACAATTTAGACACTGGGTCACTATCTTGTTGTCACATTTTGATAAAATTTTATAAAATTTACCGCTTAAGATTGGCGGAACTTCCATTAATTGAGCTTCGTCACTCATTGTTGATCTAACTAACAATTAACAAATGTGCTTTACTTAAAGTCGTATTCTTAAGAACTGAAGACAAGATTGTTGTTTTTCTATACCTCCTTTTGTTCGATTAAATTAGCAACAGGGAATTCCAGTTCCACTTAACTTAAGTACCTACTTTAATGGATGGATGACCCCATTGTCATTACTCATTAAGTCATTAGATTAGCACTTAGCTGTCATTACCTGTCTTTGTAGCTTTGGGAAACAAAAACAACCGACGGAAATATTAACAAAGGAAATGAATAGTTCTATTATTGGTTATTTCGGAATTTAACATGCCTCAGGCAGTAGGTAATTGTGTAAATGTGTATGTATCTCTGTGGGGTACGGATGTAACGGTCATAACGGAGCATAATGTATTTTTTAAATATAAAGCTCTGTTGCCTCAAGCCAGTTAAAAATACCCTTAAAATACATTTTAAAATATTCTAATGGATCTTTGGATTCAAGTACTAAAGATCTGTTAAAATGTGATCTAGATCCAGATACTAGATCCTAGCAGAGCAAAGTATCTAGATCCAGATCATAGATCCGTTGAGTGGATCTAGATCCTGGATCTAGATCACTTTGATCTAGATCCTACCAACACTGTATATATATATATATATATATATATATATATATATATATATATATATATATATATATATATATAATATATATACATTTGTAAACAATTTATGTAATATAGATGTAAAAACTTATACATAAAATACAGATAATAGTTTGAGAAAGATTACTTATAAGTATAAAATAAATGTAAAAAACATAATAGATACTTTTTTCCATTAATTTTATGTATAATTTACAGATAATGTACATCTGTGTTGGCTGGGATAGTGTTTCTACCCACTTTTCACTGATGGTGCAGAAAGCTGGCCATTACTGCACAAACACAAGTCAAACAGCGCAGCAGAAATGAAATATCTTAGAAAAGTAACAGGTAACACAAGAGACTATGTGAGAAACGATCTACTAAGAGACAGACATTAAAACAAGAAGCAGTAACAACACTAGAGAAACAGCAATTAAAATGGATGGAAGATATATGAAGAATGTAAGAAGATAGGAATACAAGAATAGTAACAGAAATGGGAATGGAGGAACATAGAAAGACCAAGCAAGAAATGGGAAGAGAACATACAAGGGATAGTGAAAAGCAAATGAAAGACGATTAAGAAAGCTAAAAGGGAGGGCAATGGAGAGAAAAGCATACACAACTTGGGTGAAACAGGATAGTTTTAAAAAAACCTTTGAAACGAAAACTAATGGAAATAACTATAAAGTGATCTTATTTAATTTCTATATGAACACTTAATGTTTTTAATAATATTTGTTTTTGAAAACATTTTCTTTTGTATTTTTATTTTATTTAAATTGTACGCCTGAAGCCCAGATTGTAAGAGTAAAAGGGTTGGAGAATAATATAAATTAGGTCATTACAACACCTGCTAGAACAGAGCACAATAGTTACCTGGAAAACTTATATCACGGTATTATCAGGTACATATGCTTATGGACTTAAATTTCGAAAAGGGAATAGAAAAAGTTGAAATATCATCAGATAGTTTATTAATTTACACAGATAATCAGAATACTTTTAAAATAGTAAATCATCAAATATTTAAATGTGCTAAACATATTGATGTAACTCACTATTTTATTGAAGAAGCTGTCTGTTAGTAATGGACAAGTACTTAGTAAATATAAAAATGAATTATACATAGTAGCATATTTATTTATGAAAGCTTTGTCTAAAATGACGATTTATTTATTAAAGAATTAGGACTTGATTATTCATTGTTTAATTTTATAGTTATACTTATCGTTAATTGTGTGGTATCTTGTTAATAACAATGTAATTCTATACTTCACTATGCTAGTATGTTTTGAATTGATTCTTAATTTCATTTTGGTTGGACATACTTGAGACAGAGATAAATAATTATTAATAAACGATTGCGAAACTTGCTTTAGCAGGTCGAAAAACGAGATTTGCTAAATAATGCTTTTATTTGAAAGCATTAACAAAATTATTCCGATGATTTCCTTGACTTTGTTGAAATATTGCATGTGAAAACATTAGGCACTTTTGTAGGTTATTTATACTTTACTGATATCAGTTAATCATTTAGCACAATTCCAACAAAATACTGCAGCACGTTTTTTCTCTTGTGATCTTTTGCTTACAATTTAATTATAATACATAATATTGTGCAAAAATATTTAATTTTGACTGGAAACGTAGATTCTAGTATCATCTGTAAAACCCTGTTTTCGGTAACCATTCTTATTGTCTGCCGAATACCCCTACTTGCTTTGTTATCTAAAGCATAATTCTTTAACAGAGACAAATTTATATCCTTCATACCTTGCCGTTGTTAAAGATAAGCGTAAATTAAGAAACAATGCTAAGTAAAAAAAGCAGCAAGAAACAAAAGAGTTTTGGTTGGAAAAATTGGTATGAGAATGTTATTATTTCAGTTATATTGGATATTGTCCACACTTAGAATAACAATGAAAAATTTTAAGAAAAATTGATGTAACGAGTCACGTTTATTGTAAAGGATTATTTATGTATACACACAAAACACAATAAATTAAATAAGATTTCATTAAAAATTAAATAAAGTTTACAAATAAATATTCTATACAGAGACCGTTTTATTTTCAACCCAACCAGATTTTCTGAGATCGGAGAGACTGTTGACCATATTCCTGAAATTATCACAATTAAAATTTATAAAATCCGCAAAACATTTGATTCTTACCAAACTTTACAGCTGATTTTACCATTTTCAATTACAGTTTGCATTATATAAAAAATTTGCTGTAAATCAAAACCAGTTGCTTCCAACTTTTCTCCAATCAACCTTAAAAGTATGCAAGCACATTCTAAATTCTCATCATCTTTACGACTTAATAACATGTGTATGAAATTAACAACCGTATTTTTTGAGAGGAGCTGACGCAAATACACTTCCCCTAAAAATCTCAAATTAGCCGATGATCAAGAACAATAATGAAGCACTTACCGATAAAGTGAATTAACGATATGTATTTTAACCTTAAACAATTGTCATATTTCTCCAATTCTAACTTCAAGCGTGTTACCTTGAATGGTTCAGTACATCTTTGAATTTCTAACACCTTTATTCTTCTTTCTGTGTGAGCTATAGATTTTTTTTCGAACGCCAATTGACATTTCTTACATAGAATTTGTTTAACCTCCGGATCTTGTTTAACTATTTCATAACATAAACGAGCATAAGGTATAACACAATTCGGATTTGCATAAATAGAGTCCAAGATAAAGTCAAAAAATAATCCTGAGTTTTCTTTATTCATATCGATTGCCTTTAACTGTGATAAACATGTAGGTATCTTATCCAGTGTTAAATCGTGCAAAATAACAGAAAGACGCTCTTTAAAGTAGTGACGTTTATGGTATTCATTATTTGATTTTGCAATTGGACACTGAAATTTTCCAGTGAAAACAAATTTAGTATAGAAATAAATGACTTACCTCATCTTTCATGTTTCTATATTTACTTCCTGCTCCAAAATGTTTTAAAACCCAATTTTCTACATTTCTGTTTACTTCATTTGGTGGTACACACATACGAGAGGGATCCATCATGAGTGAATTCTCAAGAAGATTTAATCTATTTGTTATTTTCACAGTAAAATTTATATAATTTATAAACCAATCAGGTTTAAGTCATCTTTGGACTATTAAATATTTAGAAAAATCAATTAATGAACTATTAGATTATCAACACATTTAGAAAGTGCAATTAAGAAAATGCCAAATTAAATGACATTTTCATTATTAACAAAAATACTGAAGTGCTTGCAAATTAAAACTAAATCATTAAATAATAAAGATAAACTAATGATTAGAATTTCTTTTATTTTCAAATAATGACACATTAATAAATTCCAATTGGTGGTGGGTTACCAAACGCATACTGCCAACTAGACGGAGATACGGTTGTACTAATCTTTCCATGAAAATTATCTAAAAGTCTATATAAAATGTTGACCATTTCCAAAGCATCGGGTTGATTATCACCTTCTGATGTATACTTTACAAGGATAGTACACAAATAGCCATCTCTTAAAACTTCATACAGCTTTACAGCAAATCCTCCACCGAAGATGACATAACTTTCATTTTCGTTCTCTTCCATCCGTAAAATATTTAAAATATCAAACTTACTCACTAAATCACTATTATTCGAAATAAAACGATAATGACTTAAATTTATATTATGGAGCTCATGTGCAAAAGCACTGGTAAGAATTACGATTTGTTTAAAATTAAATTGCGCAAGATTGCTGTTTAACTTGCTAAAGAAGCTTAATGCCAATTTAGTTTCAATACCAGAACGTATCTGCATCACGACTAACTGCAGTTCTTCTTGTATGAATAACTCACAAGCTGTCGATATTTCCAAAGGGTCGTTGAAAAAAGGATCACCCCCAACCAATGGTATAATTGACGGATGCCAAACTGTTGCATATTTCTTAAATCGGTATGTTGATATCAGTAAATCAATGGCTAATTGTCCAACGTTCCCAACAGCGACGCTTGGTAAGATTAAGGTATAATTTGTGGTGTCGATTTTCTCAATAATATTAATTATTTTATCCATTTTTTTGAATTTGTAATTTGAGGTTATGTACCTAATTTATGCCGATTCACAATTTTTAATCGTTATTATCTAACTACTAAAAGAACAGTGCCAGTGTTATTAACTGTTATTTTGTGTAGTTATAAGGATTTACAAAATAACAGCACGCCTGTTGGTTTTTTGAAATTTGATTTCACACGAACTGATAGATGGAGAAATAATAAACTATATAGAATTTTTAATAAACTAACATTTTTAAAATTCACGTACCTCAACATGTTCGCACAATTTGGAATACGTCAAACTAAGATTGTTTATCAATCACACTACATTAAATTTGCTGTATTTCTACAAATTGCTCGACAAATGAACCCTTTGGATCAAGAACTTTTTCTCACCTAATCATGACAAAATTTGCTCGAAAATGGCATGCTGTAAGGACAAAGGTCTGGTAATGGCTTTTTGTGTTATTCTACTCATTTTAAACGATTAAGTTTGAATTGTGCACAATTTTTCCGATGCCGGAATGATTTACAATATTATGTATTATATTCATCAAGAATAAAATCTAATGCATACAGTATACCGAATGGAATAGAGAACAGGAGAACGGTATACCGCAAGGGTCAGTTTTTGGCTCCCCTTTTTGTTTGTTCTTAATTTACGTAAAAGAATTGCCGTTCTAATAACGGGTGTCTATTAATGATTGAAGCTGACATCAGGTAGCAAATTTTGGTTAAGTTGGTACCACTACAGTTCATTTCGGTTGCAACGATTGACATTAGCGTCCCATGGGGTATCGCCTTTGATGTAATTATAAACATTATTTTTTAAAATTAAACAGAACACCCATACTTTTGGAAATGTTTATTGCCAATATTTGCTAATTATAATTATTTAACAAAATAAATTTTAAAATTATTGTTATGACAAAAATACAAACAAACAACTTCATTAAAGTAATATAATTACAAAAAATGTTGAAAATGATGACCCTGATGCTGTAGACATAACTTAATTCTCTTCATGTTTTCAAAAAACATGCTGAAGTTCTTCCCGTGTAATAGCCTGAATCTCGTGTTCAACTTCTTCCATTAATTCATCTAAATTATGCAATCTATTTCTATAAATATTGTCTTTAATCTTTCCAAACAAAAAGTAATCTAGAGTTATGAAAATAACTGATTGCGAATATAACGAAAAATTAATACAGGAATGAAGAATGAACGGAAAAATTATAATAAAGGCTAATGAAAACAGACACATGCGACTATGGCAAAAAAGGTAGAAACCGATTGCTTTTACAACATAATTTTCAGTGTTGCAAATACTAAGCAAAGAAATTTCCTAGATTTGACATGAGGTCAGCTTCAATCATTAATAGAGACGTGTTATTCTACACGTTGATTCAATTTTCAGACGACCCTTAGATTTTAAATTAGTATGAGAAAACAAATCAATAAACCACTAAAACCTATTTAACTAACTAACCATAGCGCACACGTAGCTTACCTAAGTGTTTCGGTTGTTAATACAAGGCAGAATGAGGGACATGTGTGAAACCGGTACAGTCTAAATTGGGACGTATGGCTACTTTATTCAAGATTCTATTCTTGAGTTTCTCAATTAATTAAAGTAATGATTGGAAGCAATTCTACCGTTCTGAAGCTGGAAAGGTATCATGTAGTCAACTGTTTCAGGTATTCACGGGGTTGGTGTTCAGATAACTACTGTCTCCATTACTATTAAGTACGAGCAAACAGTATATAATATATATTATATACTCTTTGGTACGAGTTTCTTTGTTTGTTGTGTTTATATAAATAATTGTTAGGGTGGTGCTCATTGATCAAGTTTGACTATTGTTTATAAGGGTTTACCTTCCGTTTTAACGGTTTTGAAACATTTAGATTATAAAATAACAACCTATTAGACAGCGAGCTAGTGACATTTTGACATAACCTATAAGTTTCAGCGCATACGTCTGATAGGTTTAGTAATTACTTACCATTTTGTTTTTTTTATGCTCGAATTGTTGAATAGATTGTGATTAAATAACTGCCTTGTTTTAAGACGTCTATGTTAATTTCATGATACAGTGTATCTAACTACAGAAATTTTTCGTTCTTAAATTTATATTTTTTATTATAAAAATTTTGCAATGCCTTTTTTCGTTTTGAAAGAAATAGAATATAATTTTCCTGACATAATATGAAGATGCAAACTTTCACGATTATCACTCAGAATTAAGATACTTATCATTTGGATATAAAATCGTGTATTTTTTATTAATTTTCTACATATTTAAACGTTTCGATAACAATTAAAGTTATCTTCTTCAGTAAATGATAATAGTTTATGAAAATTAGTTAAGATTTCAAATAAATATATGAAATCTGAAAACATAAATATAAGCCTGCTATAATAGTTAGAAACTGTATATGAAAAAGCCAACTACTGAATCTAATTTTATTTTAGTAAAAATTAGCCAGATCTTTACTAGATTAAATATTATTAAATCACCTTAAAAATGTAACAACATTTAATCAGATCATAGTGTAAGTCCAAAGCTGTGAAAAACTTTCATTTTAAAATTGCATTCACAACTGAAAACTTAACATATGAATTAAATATCTAGTTAAATCACACATACAACAAATAAATATTTTTCATTAATATTTAAGGACTGTAATCGTTATTATTCAATGAAAACGTAATGTGTAGGTTTAATAATCTTCATTCGAACTATACATGTTAAACCAATGTCATGCTGTAATAACTTACATACCGTAAAAGAGAGTGAATAGGATCATTTTCAAAATATTTTTAAGAATATCTCGCAAAGAAAATAAGAGTTTATTGTAAAGTTTCCGTTACTAGCACAGCTTTCGCTTTATCATCTTTGCGGCGTTCAATATTATTCTACTTTTCACATACTAATCGTTACTGTTTCTATAAAAAATTTTTGCTAAATCAAGGTTCTTTTCAGAACAAAAATCTAAATTCATTCGTTTAAACCTACGATTACTATTTATAACTGTTCGCGGGCAATTTATCACCGCAAACCTTAAGTACTCTCAGACTTAACCAAAACCTAACTATTAATATGTACAGGGTGATCGCGAGATTCTAATTAAATTTACTATTATAATTATGGGAATGGTAAATTCTTACGAGCCAGGAAGGTATTTACAAGAAATGGCTTTAAGTGAATCTATGCGATTTACTTCTAGTCGGGTCAACCGACGGGAAATGTCACTTTTAAATTATTCTACAGAATTACTTTCAAGATTTCTTACAAGAAATAGATGTTGTTAAAATAAACTTATGGCGTTTTACTATCTTTACATTTTCCAGGATTAAAGCTTAATTAATCTCTGGACGAACTAAACTAAGAAAACTTAATTATTTATTATCGTTTACATGACATGTACGAAGCATATAGTCTTATGTTTTACTTATACCCACGTAATTAATTATCAAAAATGATGTGTAATTATTTACCACACTACTACTACGTAGTTAAATGTTATTTACAATATATGTATATATATATATATATATATATATATATATATATATATATATATATATATATGCTGCATGCAGTAATGTGCACATAAAGTTTGATTTAATTAATTTTTAAGGCTTCCTACGAAAAAAATATGTAAAGAAAACTTATCTAAAATTGAATTATCTCTAAAAAAGTTCAATACTTTTTGACATACAGATAACGGTTTTCCAGGTGTTCCCAAAAAGTACCTTAAGGATCTTACAGCGCTTTTAAGGGCTTATTTATCACCCTACTAATAACTTTCATTAAGTTAACTTATCTTATGATTATCTTTAAAGTTAACAGTTTTGAGATATCCGCTTCTGTAGATATTTTAGTGATAACACTTGATATAGTTTATTATCCATTTATTACTACAAAATTACTGTGTTGGGTGATTTTAACCTTCCAAATTTTGCTGAAGGCGATAATTATTTAGATAACGAATGTAATCAAATTCGGTATTTCCTGGATATGTAAATTGTGTAAATTGAATCACATTTTAGGTGCTAATAAAAGGTTGTTAGATCTAGTTAAAAGTAATACCGATTTTATTGTATATAAAAGTGATTAGGTACTTTTAAATATCCTCCAATTGATTTTGTTGTCGTGTTAGAAACAAGTGTTAATAATAATTTTAATGCGAGACATAAACGAACAATGTATAACTTTAAAAAAGCTGATTATTATACAAAGATATCAGCAATATAGATTTAAGGTTTCTTACTACAATTACATAATAATATTAATGTTGAGTGTAAAGAATTTTATTCTAAACAAGTATTAGTCTTTGATAGTAGCATTCCCGTTTTTAAAAACAATCGCAAATATAAATTTCTATTTTGGTTTAACAAGGCTGTAATACTGGAACTGTGGCAGGACCTGTAACAAACAAAACACACATGATTAAAAAAACACCAACCTCGTTTCAATAGCTAAGCTATTACCATGAGCGCTCGACTAGGACGAACTAAAGAAATTTCTAATATATGATATATATATATATATATATATATATATATATATATATATATACCGTCTTCATTGTTATCTAGTGAAAGTAAAAATAAAAATTACGGAAATTGAGTTCTGAGTAGCTTAAAAGTCATTGGCTGTCATTATTCATTAGAATTTATTTGTTTTTGAAGATCTTTAAACTTTCATAGGAATCAATATCGTGTTTATTACTAACATGTTTGGTTAAAGATACCTTATCTACTACATGATTTTTATCAAACATATGTAGGGCTACGGCAGACTTGTATCGTCGTTACATATATTTGTTCACATGTTTTACAATTAATTTTATAAATTCCCGGCCTATCCTGCTTATCCATTTGATCTTTTGGATTGCCTAAAAGATTGCAAACTATTATCTGAAGTAGTGACTGTTTTCAAATTAATTTGGAAACTATTTTAGAAAGACCTTTTGTATAGAGAGAATAGTTTGGTGTACTTTGTTAAACCCAGATAAACAGCAGGAAGAGATCATTTATTGTTAAAGTTTGTGCTGTTGTACTTTCCCGGCCATTGTTTATCTTGTATAATTTAGCTTTGAAAGAATATATATATATATATATATATATATATATATATATATATATATTCAGAATCATGAAAAACAGCTAGGATTTGTCCAATATTTAAAAACAAGATTTTCCTCGAGTATAGAAAACTACGGACGCATTTCGTTCCTTTATTTATTATTTCATCAAATACAACCACTATTGTCGGAATACTAACAGGGATTCATTGGTCAAGATCAACCGTAACCAATTTGTTTGTTGTTACCAGTATTGCGTAGAAGTATTGGACCAACAAGGTGAAGTTCACACGGTATATATGGATTTTCAAAAGCGTTTGATCAAATTGATCACCATATCATGTTACACAAACTTGTGGAGTGTGGTTTTAGTGAACCGCTAATTCAGTTCCAGGGTTTTCTTATGCACCCAATTTGGGTTGCCTTCTATTTTTAATTTGTCTAAATGACCTGCACTTAAACATCTCTTTTAATAAACTTCTCTTTACAGATGATCTAAAAAAATTTACTCAAACATCTACCTATCTAACTATCCCAAAACAGCACCGAGCTGGTAGCGTAGTGGTGACACGACCTGCTTAGCATTCGGGAGGTAATGGGTTCGACTTCCGTTACCGTCTACCTTGTATGAGGTTTTTTCAGGGGTTTTTCCTCACGCACGTGTAGCGGCATGGTCACTGCGTATATGCACATCATGTGCGGCTGCTTAAGTCAATGCTGGGGTGGTATTTTCCCCCTCAGAACCCTACTTCATTCCTTCCGATCCTATCCTGACCATACCCATCCTTAATCCCACCATGCATATATAAGTAATGTATGTATGTATGCTGAGAATCCATGATTGTGACTGAAGGAGATCGGAAAGGTCAAGCAGCCCAACCTCCCCCTTGGGGAGGGAATTAAATACGTGGTCTTTTCCTTTTTCTTCCCAAAACATTTCAAAGTAGTTACTTTCTCTTGCAAAGTCAAAACTATTGAATACCATTGTAAGTATTCCTTCAAATAGAATCACTTCAGTTAAGGATTTAGGAGTTTATTTTGACGGTTTCTATTCATTTTCAATTCACATTAGTTCTGTCATAAATCAGTTTTCTCACACACACACACATACACACACACACACACACACACACACACACACACACACACACACACACACACACACACACACACACACACATAATATATATATATATATATATATATATATATATATATATATATATATATATATATATATAGTACGAAGATGAATTAGAACGTGTCCAACGTCGTTGTATGTCATACTGATGGCATCTATCCCGAAAGAAGTTGTCTCTAACCCACACTGAATCACTCACTCTTGGAGCAAGTTAAGTTTGATGTGCCACGATTATAGTCTAGAAACACATCATCATTTAGCTTACCCATGAGTGTAGGTAAGTCGATATTTGTTGCCATGAATGGCAAAGAACTCATCTCATGATACTGCAGGTACGCGTGCGTGCGTGTGTATGTGTGTGTGTGTGTGTGTGTGTGTGTGTGTGTGTGTGTGTGTGTGGAAGTGTGGATCTACGCTAGTACCTCAAGAACGATACACTGACGTACTTCAAATTTCGTATTTAAACCTGTTTTCATTTCTCCTAGATCTGATTAAATTTTGGGAGAAATCTGCGGTGGTTAATTATGTGCTGATTTCGGGTTTTGTTAATTATTTGTGAAACATCAGTATATTTCAGTGATATTAAAATACCAATATATAGACCTTAAACATATCAATGACTTATGTTCCTTGCAATTTTTTGATGAGGTGCGTAATTTAGCGGTAAAAACATCATAAGTACTTGTGTTATTTGAATATCTGATGACGAATAATTTTATAAGAAATTGTTTAGACATATTTTTTAAACAAAATTTAATTTTACAGAGCCTTTCTTTATAAAGTTTCTTGTCTAAAAATTCATTAAGTAGAATTGAAAATGATTAAATTGTACTACCGGTATTTTATGGAAGCGGGCGGCTTTGGAATTTTTTTTTCAGGTTAGCATCCGTATGTCTATTAACGTCTTAATGACATGAAGTTTTAAACGTCCATCTGACATAAATTATTGTTTTTAAAATGTTGCCAACTTTCGTTATGAACGTATTAAGCAAGGGAATGTATAATTATCTTCAAAAAATTATTACTAAAATTATTTATATAATATTAACGCACAAACTATGAAATCTCTGTTTTATACGTTAATAACGAAAACATACAACATCGTAAAAACAAAAACATTATTCTATGTCAAACAGATGTTTAAAACTTCATGTCGGATAGAGTTTAATAGACACAACTCGATGCTAACTTAAAAAAATTCCCACCGCCCACTTCTATAAAAATGTCGATAATACAGTTTAAGCATTTTCAATCATCTTTACTTAATTTTTACAATTATTCCGCTTTACATTAAAAAACTTTATAAAGGAAAAGTTATGTAAAATTAAATTTTCTTTAAAAGATACGTCTATACTTTTTCTTATAAAATTAATCGTTATTCAGGTATTGAAAAATTAAATCCTACTTAGTAATTATTTTGCTGCTAAATTACGCGTCGGCTCAAAAAAGTGCATAGAACATACTTAATCCATATGTTATAGCTCTGTACCTAGGTATCTTTATATCTTTGAAATATGCAGCTGTTTTCGAAATATTTGACAAAAATCCACAACTGCCCTAATAACTCCCCCTCCTGCTGCTGCATTTCTTTAAAAATCTAATCAGCTCCAAGCGAAATGAAAACAGACTAAATACATTACGGAGATGTTTTCGTTCTGGAGTTATCGTAGATACTAACATACATCATAGACACACGCACTCATGCATGCACGTGCACACACGCACACGCACACATACACACACACGCACACACGCACACGCACACTCACGCACACACATACACCCACACACACACGCACACGCACGCACACACACACCTACACACACGCACGCACACGCAAACACAGACGCGTGCACGCGCACACCCACACGGGCGCACACACGCATTCACACACAACACACATGCACAAGCACACGCACATCTACATGCACACGTACGCGCGCGCGCACAACACAACACACTCACGCACTCGTACACGCGCATGCGCGCACACACACACACTCGTACACGCCCACGCACGTGTTCACGCACACGCACTCGGGCGCGCACACACACACACACACACACACTACACACTCGTACACGCACAGGCGCGTATATGCACACGCGCACGCACACACACACTCGCACACGCCCACGCACGTGTTCACGCACACGCACTCGGGCGCGACACACACAACACACACACGCACATGGACATGCGCACGCGGGCGCAACTCAATCAAAGGAAATAATGTAATATAATATTCATCAGTAATTTTTTCTCACCGCACACTACAATGTATGCACTACATACAATACACAAAGCATCCCAACCCGACTAACGTAGATGAAGAGGAATCAATCAGACTCCTGAACAGTCCGCAGGAATAAGAAGCTATAATAAGCAATAATAACAGTAAGTAACAAACAATTAAAGATACTAATAAAAAAACACTGAAATTTCCAAATTGTATATCATTTAGATTACTGTACCTGTATCAAACGCTGATTGTTGTCAAACGTTTTCATGCTTGAAACGATAAAAGCTTATTTAAGAAATCGAATGAGTAATGATAGTTTAAGCAACTTAGCCATGTTATCTATTGCTAAGAAAATTAAAAAATTTTACATTTGGATGCGATGGTGCCTAATCGAATTTGCACAACGGCTTCCGCTTAAATTAATTAAATAAGTGTTAAAAATTTTTAGTATTGAGTGTTGATATGAAGAATTGTAAAAAATAACATTAAAATACATAAAATTGTGAATGTTGTACTTTTATCTGATATTAATTATTCAAACTGAAAAAAAAACTTAATTTTCCTTGTTTTATTGTGTAGGTGCCTATTATTGCTCTATTTCTTTTTTCGAGTGTTTATCAGAATACTAAATAAATGTTTTATTTGTTGAAGAATCTTTTGATTCAAATAATGCTATTTTGTAATTTTTTGGTGTCCACTTTGAGAATATTGGGCCCATTCGTGCCCGCCAGTTTAAGAAACACTGGCGCCGTCACTGGTGAATAATCAGTAAATATAATGTTACGCTACTGCTCAATGTAAATCTAGGTGAATTAATTATAACATGATTTTGATATGAGGAAATCGGAGTGTTATAAATTTATTATAGTCCAAAAACTTCTACTATTAAAACTTATGCAGGAGAAATTTTCTATTTATTAACAGAATATTTAAATTAAATTAAGAGATGGCGCCAAAAAAATTATATCTGTATATGGAAATCTTTAAAACCAAATGAAATTCTTTACATTTCAAAAAAAGCATATAATTATTATACAAATTAAATTTTCTAAAATTGAAGATCTCACGCGTATCCTAAAATTAAATTTAATCATCAATATTTTCATTTAAGAGAAATTTTCCCCCAAAAGAAAAAATTCATAAGAAAATTCTTGCGCTTGCGCTATTTAAAACAACCTTGTCAATGACGTCATTAAAATTGGTAAAAAGCTCAGACTTACTTTATAGGTAGCTGTATTTACTTTCATTGTACAATTTTCGAAACGTATGTCTGTGTTGTTTTAGATGTAAATGTACGGGATCTCGGCCATTTTGTTAAACGTAAAACTATGCTCATATGAGGTGTGTGTTTTATTTTCGAGGATTATAAAGTGGTCAGGGGCTTATAATTGGTAAGTCTTTAATGTGATTTATTTGAGGAAGATGAATCAAGGATTTGTATTTGATGAAAAGTGGATATTCGAAAGTTAAAGACGAGAATAGCACCCCCTATCCGTTCGCTTTCTCCTTATACACTTGCAGTGAATAAAAAACGTCTTTAAGCTCTTAATTTCAACAACCCTAACTCAAAATAGAAGCAGCTGATATATTATTAACACACACGGAAGTCAATGGTTTATAATTGATTATTTTTTCTAAGTGTGCGCTAAGGGTTCGCTTCGTGTATTTGACAATTTCACCTTATCAGGCTAAACCTTTGACTTCCGCATATTCTATACGTGAATTTTTCAAGCAATATTTTTAATAAACTCTTTTTTATTGTATGCACCTATTAAAAACGATGTACAAGTTTTTGTTAACGTGTGGAAGGTGTAATGAGTCATCATTGAATGATAGTTCTGGGGTCAACAATTTCTGCATACCTAATTTCCACCTGTTTAATTTTTCCAATTCTGTATCAACTTAAGGGTGATGTTGCTTATTATGACATTGGCCTGGAATTAATTAATTGTAATCTTGATCTTTTGTTTAACTGAACACATGTTAATAATTATTTTCAATTGTGAATAATTGCAATTCGAATCTGTTAAAAGGAAGTAAATGGTTACTATTAATTACATAAAGGATGTTAGCAAATGCTTTTTTATTATTAATTTTTTTCAAATATAGGTAATGTGAAGCGGGGCACAGTAACGGGTGGGGACCATGTCGACTGCCATGCGCTCCACTCTACAGACAGTGCCCGAAAGTCTGGAAGTGACCCGAGGTACTGACCCATCAAGTGGTGCTAAAACCCCTGCCAAACTTAGTACGGAAACTACAAAAGCACGCGCTACATTTACTCATCACACTTCATCTGCTACACCGAAGGTAAGTTTATATATTATTATCGGTGCTGACAATAACTGTTAAAGATTTTATACAAGACGGGATTTTGTTTCAATGATTAAAGCTAGGTTACTCACATTACTACCTTTACTTTACTACTTACCTAATGATTCTCGCTATTTAAAAAGTAGCACTAACCTAAATTGGAGCAAAGCAAAAATATACCAGGTAAGACAATTTTTATTTCTGTTGAGCTGTTTTATACACTTGTTTTTTTAAGTTTATTTTGAGAAAAACTAAAACTGAATATCTTTGTGCTTTTCTACAACTCAAATATTAATACCAGCCACTAAATGGTAGGTTAGGTTTTACTAACGGAAATGGTTACTTTTAAGGTGTGTGGAGCGGGAATTTTTATCTTTTGCTCTTCTTACTATGGCAAGTTGGAAGAGACTTTGGTTTTAAAAGCAGGCACTATTATTAAGAGAATTGATACCTTATGTATGGACACCCTGTATTGTTCAGCAAGACACGTGTTGAGTGAATAGAATATAATTTGAATGTTTTTAGATTCAGTTTAAATAAGGTAATAATTTAGGTCAATTAAATATAACCTAATAATCACTGTGTATTGCTTTATGTGTATCGATGTTGTAGCGCCTGTTTTAAAACATGCACATCCCTTTATGTATTTAATGTTAGTACACTCCAACATTGGTAAGTATCTACAAATTCCTTAGTATTTTTTTAAATCTTTAATTCTTATTCTAATAGTAAAAGCAGAAAATCTTAAGTGCCATCAATTAGGTTAAGTAATCAATACAATGTTTAAAACACTTATTTTCTTATTATTCTGTAATGAACTTATGGTTTTCCAATCATAAAATAATTTTCTATCTTTGATTTATATTTGTGTTTAATGTGATTTGTCTTGCACATGCATTATATCCTAATTTTACACTTTTGATCAGTATAAGCACATGGCGCCATCTGTGTATGAATGATTTGGCTATAATGACTTAGAAACTACTGTTGTGTCTATTAGTAAATGATGTGGTAGTGGGATCTATTACACTGTACTATAATAATTGGTTTCAAATACTTACTTTTCAGTGGTTATAAAACGTGTGCGTTAATTTAGCAAAATAGCAATAAAGTGCAACTGTAATGTATGAAAAGTCTCGTTTGTTGATGATACAATTTACAACAGTTGGCGAGTACACAGTGCCATCTTTTGGTATATTAATGCAATTACTAACCATTGAAATTGAAACATTTTTATGTACTCTACGGTAATGAACGTTATCTCTTGTATTAATCGACTAGCACGTATATCAGTCACAGTTCTCAACTAATATCTCGGTCGAAATCAGCAGTCACTACAGTGTAGTATTAAAACTATATATGTACAACTACTTTAGTCTAACATGGACCTGTTTCGAATAAGTATTTACGAGAATAGTATGTTAATGTCAGAGACATGGTATATGTATAGACCAGACTTGAAAGTACTAAAACTGTGGCAATTATCTGACAAAGATAGATGCCATTTACAACCCTCAAAATGCGCATGCCCGTGACTTGCGGTTTTAAGTTTAAAAATGTTTTATTTGCTAAGTATGAAAACAAGACTTAAAAACATATCTAACCTCATTTTTACAGTAGCTATACACACCTAATAAAATTTTTGAATTTGATAGAGCTAAATGTTTTTATGTCTTCTAACAACGAAAAGTTGTAATTAATGATGTTAAATAGAAGTTTTTTAGAATTAAAAACAGTGTGGCATTAAAAAAAAAAAACCCACTTTCCATCCTTTATTATGATAACAATAATATGGTACAATTTTCTCAAATTAAACCTAACTACGTAACATATATTTTACACCAAGTCTAAAAATAAAAAATATAAAAAGCAATTATGGATCAAAAAATACGTAATTTATTGATTATAAAATAATACTAGTTAATTTTTGTCGAATTTGTTTCTGTTTGTTAGTGTTTTTTTGTTCCGACAATTGGTGCATCTTAATTTTAATAAATTTGTTAATAATTTTTTTAATTAAAAGTACTCTATGACCGAATTGCATAATATAGTCTTGCTCTTCCATATCACGAATCATTACTTCCTCATGCATAAAAACTTGGTCAAACGTTCTTAGAAAGATTATTTTACAGATTTGGGTGTAATTATATTTTTGATGCAATACAGTAAATGATTTCTCACATATGATACACAACTTAATAACGTTTTGTGATGCACATTTAAGGTTTTCTGTTTCTGTAACAAACTCAGTGGGTCGTTTGCGATGAGGAAACCTCTGCAATCTTCACAGTCCACTGTTTTTTCTATACTTTTAACATCGTATCCAGCAATTCCGTCACAAAATTTAAAATTGGATTCTTTTTCAGTTTTAATATGAATAGAATATTTTCCAATTCTTCTTTTGAAAAATCAGATACATCTTGCTTATGAGAATAATCAGTAAATGACAATATTTTGATATCAAGAAAATCTATGCAATTCCCATACTTAGTTCCACCAATAGAATGATGGCATATGAGTCTTTTATTTGAACTGATAAGGTGATGGATTATTGTTACTCCCAAATCGGCTCCGTACAGCCCCAAAAAAATATTTCTAGGTGACCCTGTGATAGTTTATAACTTAATAGATACTTCATTTTTGTTTCACTCATTAACATTTTAAACAAACATAAGAGGTTAGTAAGATCTACAATAAATCCAACGAATCCCAACTTATTTTGAGTGGTGTACATTGAAATTTGGCTATCGAAGTTCTTTAGACTTTTTAAATATATTATTACGTTATGAACACGTTGCTCAATTTTGTCAAAACTGCTTAAATCCAGCTTTTGTTTATAAACATAGTTAGCTACAAAAGATTTTGAATTTAAAATATCGAAAGCATCATTGATATTTTCACAAAAATCAGAAGTAGCTAAAGAATCCTGAAAATCGTTACATTTAACTACATTTCTTAAATATACAAATGAATGTGCCACACTCAAACTTAATGTTTGTGCAGCAATTTTTACATTCATGATTTTATCCTTAAAATCTATGTGCCTTTTGCGTAATTTATTGCCCGTTCTAAATCCTTCCTTCTCTTGAAATAGAACTAGTTTCTGAAAATATTCCCAATCAATAATCCCGCTAGTGCTTTCAATGCGACAGGCGGCAACTGAATTTCGTATAAGCTTTAGCATATGACACGCATCAAGAAACACTAGTATCTATAAAAAAATCAGTTTAATAATGCATTTTATGGTGATAATTAACTTACTCTATTAGGTACTCCTGGTATGTTCAGCCACGGTGTAAATTTGCCATCAATATCAAAATTCGCACCAAAGTGTTTACACATGGCTAAATTAACAGCAGCACCATCAAAAGTTATACTATACACCTTCGCACCTGTATTTAATACTGTTTTAATGCAGTTTGCTAATATACTAGCTTGCTCGGTAGCTAAGAGCGAATTTATTAAAAAGTATCCAAGTGGGACTTTCCAGTTATCATTTAGAGAAACAGCCATGAATACCAAAGCATTTCTGCAATGTGGTAAATTTTGGGATTGTTGCTGATGGTATCTTCAGTCCCCAAGTCCACAAACCATAAAATTTCTCCCCGTCAAAATGAATGTTATCCCGAATTGCCATTTCATCTACAGTTATATTAACAATTACTTCTCCGTTTCTGGCTTTGCTTTCAATAGCCGAAATACTTTCTTTGGTAAAGCCAGGATTACCATTCACAACTTGAAACCACTTGGAAATAGTATCAGGGTGATTCTTAAATTGCTTCCGTATGTAATTATATGCTTTTGTAGAATAATATTGTAATGTAATAGCAAACGCTCGTAACTCTGGACCAAATTTGTTTTTGCCTTCAAGTCGCGTTTGTAACATTATTCCTAAATTATCATATGAATCCTAAAATCAACGTAACTGTGTTTATTCACATATTTTTGCAATTATTTATTAACCTGTAAAATTTGTTCCATTTCTTCTGAAAGCAAATTCTTTGATCTTAAATGGATTAATAAATCTGTTTTCACTTTAGCCTTCAATCGAGAAACTTTATTTTGTAGTGTACGAATTTGTCTATTTTTTTGTTATAATTTCAACATTGCTACATTATAAGTTTTATGAGCCCTTCTTGGTGTTGACAAATCAATGTTGCTTGTATATCTTATACATGATGTTGATTTTTCTGAAGTGCGAAGCAAATTGCTGTTATTTAATGTAGACGATTGTGAAGGTTGAACATTATAATCCAATTCAGCTGTACCTTCTGTTGTTGGTATTTTGGTTTGATGCTGATGTTAAAATTGTAACCTTAAATTTAGTTGATCGTCATCTGGGTTCATGGAGACAGGTACCCTTGTTGGAACAGTATTTATTGCTAACCTAGCCTGTTTGACTCCTTTTGCAATATGCATTCAAGGAAAATGAAGAGAACAGATTTTGGAATCAAATTGGGTTCATTCATATCTAGAGCAGCAATCCACTTGTTTGCATTTCAATATTCCGAGGGAATCTTTAAAGTAATTTTAATAGATATTACTTATTACAAACTTTGTTTTACACAGAACACAATAATTGTCATTATTTACAAATGTTGGTTTTAATGGCAATTCCATTACAAACCACAAACACAACAAATATTACACAAACTACTTAAACTGATTATAAAATAAGCTTTAATCTACACCAATAACTAATAATTTAAGGATTAATTATATAGATATAAAAAGAACTGTGACATAACCTTCATTACTTCCCTCTTGCCCCTTACATAGGACACAAACGAAACTGTTGTTAATAGATAGGAAAGCCGAGTCTATAACATATAACATGTCTCTGATTAATGTACACCCCAAGCGCCATCTATGGTTGTTTCACTAAAACAATGCAACTTTTACTACAAATATAAGGCATCAGCTGTCGCCAAAACTTGTTCCAAATAAAATTTAAAAAAAACTCGAGAATGTGGTATGTGGCGCTTAAGTATTTTTATCTCTGAAATTGAGGAAAATCTATTTTTTAAATGTTTACCATAAATATCTCTGGATGACATATCTACCTCCGGATTTAAAATTGTTTAACAGATCTGTATCATTTTAACTGATATTCAAATTCTTAATGAACATTGATAATCTAAGAGCTTGTAGTCAACTTAATGCACCTCCATGAATTGTCTCAATTTGCAGTTTCATTAAATAAAATTAGGTAATTTTTTGAATTATTAAAAGGTTTTTTATTGTTTTAGAGACTTTTGCTTAGGGACTGGATTCGTGTGTACTGCTATCTGTGGTAGTAAATTCGAATAAAAAATTGTGTAGGTTTGTCATGTCTAACGTATATTACGATATGTGATGACATATCTACTATCATCACATCCAAACCTAAAACGAATTGTAGTGACTGAAAAGCTTATTTGCTATAAGCATATCTTTTTGAAATTATAGTCGGATTACGAAAGTGGTTGCTTGCATTAGAATAAAAACTGCCAAGAGTCGTCATGCTTTGGTTACTACATATAGCAACGATTTTTTTTTCTCAAATTCACCTTGTAAACAGGGTGAATTGCAAAATCCCAGAATTTTTTAAAAATTGTGTGCGTTGTATATGCATCTTTACATTTTTTTTCTTTAATGCATGAACGTGTAGAGGGCGCTGCAGTGCAAATAAATTGATTAAGAGGGATGCTTTGAAAATGCTATAAAAGGGACATTTAAATATACGTCGCGATCAAAAATACCAGACACAGCCGCTCTTAGAAACATTTGTCGCAACATATCTGATGATGCACCCATACTAAATATAACCTCAAATTGGAAATTTGACGTTTAATGTTTATGAGTGGAAATAAAGGGGGTGTCGCTCCTTGAAAAATGTCGTTTGCCGCAACACATGTTATAGTACATCAATACTAAACAGAACATAATTGTTACTAGTTAGTAACACTTTGTAAAATAAATCATTTTTCAATTTGTTTTTCTGTTCTTTGCATAATTTCGAATGATTTGGGCACTTGTAAACATTAACGTCACATGTTGTGGCAAATGGTTACTAATGTCATGTTTCATCAGAACTGCTGTATCGATGATTATTGATATTGTATTTAAGTTTCAAGTCTCATTTAAAAAAATACACAAAGTATTACTAATTCTTGCTTAAAATAATAGTTTAATGTACAGGGTGGCCAACAAAGAATGCGAGGTACTGTATCTGCGAAATTATCTATCGTAGAGGCTTGCGCAAAAAAAGTTATTACTAAAACGGCCAATACAAAAACCTGGAAAATATTTTCAAGTTTCTGAAATGGCCGCTAGGGGGCGTAACTGCAATCTTGAATCTAAAAAGGTGATGTTTCTGTGAATTCTGCTATATTAACCTAATAAAAAAATAACTGATCTTTAAAGTCGAGGATAATCTGAACTTTTTTTGTTTGGCACTTTTTGACGTATGTCTAAAAATAAAGTGGTGGGGGGTATTCAAAGGTTTCCTTAAATGACCCCCTGTATCTTCGAAACGGCTAAGCCGATTTTAACAAACTTGGGCTACAAATGTTGTTGTTAGTTTCACATGTCGTCGTTAGAGGGCTTTGTTCGACATTCCGACAGAAACGGTTAATGTCCGCAAAAAATTAAATGCATTGGTATGATTTTTTTCATGAACAAGTGGCTAAATGATGCCTAAACAAGCTCGCGAAAACCGCATCTCGATATCTTGTTCCTAACCTAAAATATCGGCCAAAGAAAACTTTATACGAAAATCCTTTAAATTTTTTTCTTTTTTAACTATATTTTTTTCGGAATTGTTTCTATTATGTAAGTTGTGGCCCTAAAAAGGACCGATTTAAAGGAGGAAGGTTTTTAATGCCCCCGTAAATGCTCGAAATGCTGACCATCACTCTGTGCATTGCTGAGGCCTCTTATGGGTAGTCAAAACTGCAGCTTCAACTTCGGCTCTGAATAGGTTACCTAGAAATAGCGATTTTAAATGTTTGTAAATTTATGCACCAGAATAAAATCACCCTTTTTGAAATTACTACGGGCAAGTAAGCAATGCTAAAAGTTATACGAAAGGCCTATTTTTTGTTTGTTTAAATGCATATTCACTATGGATGTATACGAAAAATACAATTAATAGAAGCAGGCAATGGAAACAGATACCTAAACAAAACATACATAATCCTCAAATTGTCAATAGTTGTCAATGCTTTCGCGTTACTTTGAGCAATTTTTGTTCTTTCAAAATGCGTTTTACGAATAATGAAGCTGTTGATATGCTGCGGTTTATTTTGAATGTCTTCAGAATGCCGTAGTAGCTAAAAGAGTTTACGCGGCTCGATATCCAAATCGGAGTTCTTGCGATGCAAGAGTTTTCCCCGATTAGTGGCGAGCTTACGAGCCAATGGTAGTTTTCGGCCTACGTTTCAACGAAATTGGAAGAACACAGGAAAATATTAACCGTGTACTGGGCTATATTGATGGAAATCCTCATGTTAGCACAAGAACATTATCCACTGAGTTGGGCATATCACGGACAACGGTTCAAAATATTTTGAAGGACCATAGGTAAGTTCTAATGGCCATCAAAATATATAGGTATTCGTTTAAACTTTTTCTTATAACTTTAAGAATGTACCCTTATCATGTAGTTTTGCATCAGGCCTTGAAAGAGGAATATTTTGATCGAAGGTTAGACTATTGCCATTGGATGTTAGGCATGATACGCGAAAATAGAGAATTTTTATTTCAAATTCTTTTTACCGACGAAGCCACCTTCAGTAGTGACGGAAGAGTCAATCTGCACAATATGCATTATTGGTCTGCAAACAATTCCCATTGGTTGCGTGAAGTTCAGCGCCAAGGACGTTGAAGTTTAAATGTATCTATGGTTTGGCATACTGGGAGGCAGAATTATTGGGCCATATTTTTTCAAGCAACCCCTAAATGGCAATGTATTTCTTGACTTTTTGGCTAATCAGTTAACGTTGTTGTTGGAAGATGTGCCTCTGGAGACAAGGCAAAAATTGTTTTTGCAGTTGGATGGTTGCCCAGCACATTTTCCTATTAATGTGCGAGAGCATATTAATGCAGTATTTCAACAGCGGTGGATTGGAAGAGGAAGTCTGTTTCCATGGCCTCCGCGATCGCCAGACTTAACTTGCCTCGATTTTTATTTATGGGGGCGCTTAAAGGACATCGTGTTTCGGACTCAACCTACTACTAGAGAAGATATGAAAAACCGGATTCGTAACGCAATACGTAACACACCGAGAGCCGAAATTGAAACTGCAGTTTTGTCTAGTCATGAGAGGCTTCAGCAATGCATAGAGCGTGATGGTCGGCATTTCGAGCATTTACGGGGGCATTAAAAACCTTCGTCCTTTAAATCGGTCCTTTTTAGGGCCACAACTTACGTCATAGAAACAATTCCAGAAAAATATAGTAAAAAAAAATAAAAATTTAAGGGATTTTCGTATAAAGTTTTCTTTGGCCGATATTTTAGGTTAGGAACAAGATATCGAGATGCGGTTTTCGCGAGCTTGTTTAGGCATCGTTTAGCTACTTGTTCATGAAAAAAAGTCATACCAATGCATTTAATTTTTTTTGCGAAAATTAACCGTTTCTGTCGGAATGTAGAACACAGCCCTCTTGCGACGACATGTGAAACTAATAAAACTTCAAATATTATAACATTTGTAGCCCAAGAATAACTCATTTCAACGCGCCCAAGTTTGTTAAAATCGGCTTAGCCGTTTCGAAGGTACAGGGGGTTATTTAAGGAAACCTTTGAATTCCCCCACCACTTTATTTTTAGGCATACGTCAAAAAGTGCCAAAGAAAAAAAGTTCAGATTATCCTCGACTTTAAAGATCAGTTATTTTTTTGTTAGGTTAATATAGTAGAAACAGAAACAGTACTTTTTTAGATTCAAGATTGCAGTTACGCCCCCTAGCGGCCATTTCAGAAACTTGAAAATATTTTCCAGGTTTTTGTATTGGTCGTTTTAGTAATAACTTTTTTTTGCGCAAGCCTCTACGATGGATAGTTTCTCAGATACAGTACCTCGCATTCTTAGTTGGAAACCCTGTACAAAGTCGTAACCATCAAGATTAATTTTAAAATTTTCTTTCATAGAGGGCGCACTAGACTAGGTTTAAAAAAAGGTCGTGACTTCTACCACATGAAATTTGGCGAACTATGACATCAATCTGTTTAAAGAATGGAAATAGGATCCGAGCTACGGTACTCTACAACCCATTGAGAGAATCCTAGGTTACCGTAGATTTTCATGTTCTTTTTTATTTCAATATAATTCTTAGTATCTTATATTTTCTGCTATACGAGGGACATTTAAAATTATTTAATACTCTCAAGATTAAAGGATCTCACTGTGTCAAATTCGAATAAGACTGTGTAAAGGAACTGAATAACGAGAAAATTAAAAATCAGTAACTTTGAAAGGTATGGATCTTTTGCTGTACGAGGTATATTCAAAAATATTGAATACTCGCAAATGTAAAGTGACCTTATTGTATAAACTGCACAAAAATTTCTTGTTACAACATATTGTTAATGTAAAATACGATTAAGTTTTAGAATCTTTGTTACAATATAGTGTTAATGTAAAATCAACATCGTGACGTCTTGGAAATTTTTAGCATTTCTTTCGGAACCTACATAGCCCGTCAGAAAAATGTATACACATATTTAACAGACTATATCTGTGAATTTTTGTCGAACTTGGATCGGATTACGGCAACAATGTGTAGTATGATTAAAAGATATCGTTACTCATATGGCTGTAGATGCAACAATTTAAAGAGTACGATTGTAAAACAAAACGAAATAAATTGGCTGGTGGACGATTGACATTCGAACATCAAAAATGCATTCTGAAGTGGTTTATCAGGTTTGATAATGCCGTTGAAGTGCAGCGTCAGTGGAAGCGGGAGTTTCAAACAGATCCCCAACCCGATTATCAATTAAACGCATAGTTGACAAGTTTGAGGAGCATGGAACGATTTCTGATATTCACAAAGGGAGATCGGGAAGACGGCGTACAGCTACAAGTCATCAATCGTCGGCTCTCGTGTTGGAAAAGTTTGGTTGTTGCTCCACAGAAAAGTCTGCGCAATGTGCACGTGAAGTGGGATTAGCAGTGAAGTGTACAACGAATTCTGAAGTTTACATTCCACGCGATTAATAATGACGATCCTGATCGTCGAATGCAATTTTGCGAATGGTATGACGAAGGTAGTGTGGACTGATGAGGCCGTTTTTAAACTTAATGAAACAGTAAATCGGCATAACTGCGAGTACTGGGCACCGGAAAATCCATTTGTTCATATCGATACGGCGGTCAATCTACCTGGGGGTTCATGTGTGGTGTGGACTATCATCGAGGGGCTTAGTAGCACCCTTTTTCTTTAATGATACTGTTACTGGAGAAATTTGCCTGGAAAATATTACGCTCATCAATTTTGTCAGATGTACGTGCGCTTTATGGAGCTGATGAAGAGGTCTTCTACCAACAAGACGGGGCGCCACCACATTGCCATCTAGTCGTACGAGCTTTCCTGGATGACAATTTTCAGGGACACTGGATTGGACGAACATGGCCCATTGAGTTCCCTCCATGATCACCAGATTTAATTTTTACTTGTGGGGAACTGTTAAAGATCAAGTCTACCGACGTAAGCCACGCACGCTGGAGGAACTTCGCCAGGAGATTACAGCGGCATGTGTTGCAATCTCTATTGAAACATGGACTGAAGTAGTTGCCACGACTGCTCGTCGTTCCGTTATGTGTCTTATCTGCACATAAGTAATACTTTTCGTTCCTTAAAGTGTGTATACATTTTTCTGACGGATAATGCATTAAGGGTTAAAAGAAAAATAAAATTGTGGTTATACGGGGTCTCCAGAAACTCTACGGACAAACTTTGCGTAGTGATTCTAGACCCAAAAATAAGAAAAAAAAGTTCATATAAACCCAGGTCCGGAAACGCTTCGTTAAGGACCTACAGGGTGTGAAAAAATTTTATTTTCCTCGGTTGATCTGAGAGGCATCGACCAAGTTTTTTGCTTAGAACTGAAAAGGGAACAAACTAATTTAAACGGAACGTCAATATACAGGGTGGTAAAAAAGTTAAGGCCAATTAACTTTTGGCATGCCACTGTAGATGACGCCCTCTGCAGGCAGCATCAAAATCAATAAGATATTTAAGTTTTTCGACCACTAAAAAACCCGTGCTCCAAATTTCAGGACCATATTCAAATTTGTTCGCAAAATATCGCCATAAAAAAGAGGAAAATAAAATTTTTTCACACCCTGTAGGTCCTAAACGAAGCGTTTCCAGACCTGGGTTTATATGAACTTTTTTTCTTATTTTTGGGCCCGCAAAGTTTGTCCGTAGAGTTTCTGGACACCCCGTATAGAGTATAAAGACGCCAAATAATTAGTAAGAAATTACAAATCTGTAGTTTTGCGTTTGACTTTTTCTGCCATACGAAGGAAATTGAAAAAATATACAATGCCCTCAAAGTGGCTTTGTATAAAATCCACAAAAATTTTACTTCAAATCGTTAATTGAAATATAATTTTAGTCTAAAATACAGTCACGACCTACTAGATTAATTTTCCGATTTTTTTTCACAATAGATGGCGCCCTGGGTTAGTGTTTAAAAAAAATGAAATAGTGGTCTTATAAACAAATGTGTTAAAATGCTAAATAATTAGGAAAAAATGAAAAATCTTATTTTGAGCTTTTGGTCGTTTCTGCTATACGAGGGAGATTCAAAAATATTGAACACCTTCAAGAGTTAAGTGGCCTTATTATATAAAGATTAATTTTTAGAAAAGTGTGCGAAGATGCTAAATAATTAGAAAAAAAAAAATCGAACTTGGCGAGTTTAATCTTTCTTGCTAAACAAGAGATTCAAAAATATTGAATACAAGAGTAAAGTGATTTTATTGTATAAAATGCACAAATTTTTTAATGAGAAAAAAGGAAAAATCTAATTTTGTCTTTTTTGTTATACGAGGTACGTTTCAAAGGTATTGCTACACCTTCCAGAGTAATGTGGCCTTATATCAAATGTATAAACGTTTTATTTTGAATTGGTTAAAATATGATAGTGGAAAATCTGGAGTCCTGACTTTTTAGAATTTCTTTCACAATATAGATGGCGCCTAGGATGATTGTTTAAGAGCAATAAAATTTTAGTTCTATGAAAAAGTGTATTAAAAAGCTACACAATTATGATGAAATGAAAAATCTGTCATTTTGTGTTTCATCATTTCTGCTATACGAGGGGCATTTCAAATAGGTATTCAATGCCCCTAAGGCATAAAATGCACAAATATTTTACTTGAAATTGTTGGTGAAAATATAATTTTAGGCTAAATACAGTATCAGCGTCGTAAATTAATTTATAGAATTTCTTGCGCAACATAGATGACCGTCAGAATTAGAGTTTAAGAGAAATAACATGGTGTTTTTATGCAAAAATCTGTAAGGAATCTAAATAATTAGGAAGATAAAAAAAAATCTGTAATGTTTTTATCTTTTCTGCTGTACGCGGGACATGGCAATTGGCAAAAATGTGTTACCACGGATTTTTGGTCAAATTATAACTTTAGTATAGTCGCCACGTCTTGGATTAATTTTTAGAATTTGTTCCACAACATAGATGGTGCCCAGGGTTAGGATCTGAAAGGATTAATATTGTGATTGTATGAAAAAAATGTGTAAGGAGCTAAATAATTAGGGAGAAATAAAAAATCTGGCATTTTATGTTTCATAATTTTTGGTGTACGAGGAACATTTCAAAAATATTAAATTTCCTCATGAATTAAATGGCTTTATTGTATACAATGCACAAATATATTACTTGGAATTGATAGTTTAAATATAATTTTAGTGTGAAATTCAAAGTTGTGGTGCCCTATATCAATTTTTAGGATTTTTTCGCAACATAGATGGCGCCGAGGATTAGGGTTTAAGAAGTGCATAAAGAAGCTAAATAATTAGGAAGAAATTGAAAATATATAATTTTGTGTTATACGAGGGATATTTCAAAAATATTCAACGTCCTCAAGGTTAAAGTAGCCTTATGGTATAAAATGCACAAACATGGAGTTGTTGGGTTACGTAGTTGTGTGTAATGCTTATTGATATCTTTCAGTTGAGATTTATGGTATGTCAAAAAAAAAGGGTTGTAGTGGTTATGCTGTTGGTGGTGTAGCTGTTGTGTGGACTATCCTGTTGTCGCTCGGTTGTGGCTGATATTGCTGATGTCCTGCGTATCTGAAATAAATAGAAACGTGTGTTAGATGTATGAATACATTGTCAGTGTTAACAGAACAGGATTAAAGCAATTTTCGGTACTGTATACTTAGCTAGGGCACCAGTCTTCGCTCCGGACCTTTGTTTGATTACACGAAAAGGGCAACCACATCTGAACCGTGTGTGAGGGTCACTCCCCACAGGTCCATCACAGCTTGCGCCTGAGCGAGCGCTGCTGCCACCTTGCTGATGGCAGGTAGGGCCTTCCCCATATTGAGACCTCCGAGGAGGCCCAATATTGCGTCGAACCCTAAGGCAGGGTAACGACAGCGGCGGGTGCCGAGCCGCTGTCGGTACTTCCGCCTTCTCAACCTTGCCTGCCGTCGGTCCGGGTTGAAGAAGGTGCCGCAGTCGCGGTGTCTTCTTCGATCGCTGTGGTCCTTCCGGTGGTGGCATCTCTTCTGTTCGGTGCTCCTCTTCTAAGGGGGCGATGCCTTCCAACGGTGGTGGTGTCGTCTTCTGTTGCCGCCTCTTCTGTGCAGTGGCGGGAGATTGCACGTCGCTGCTCGCTCTGTCGAACGGTAGATTGAGTAGTGACGGTATCGCTGGCGATATCCCGAACTCCCGGAACGTCGTCGGTGATAGCTCTCCCTGAGCTGCTCGTTCCTCTAGGAACTGTTGGATGCAGCACCTGTTGTAACCCGGCTCTAACACCGGGCAAACGATGTTTTTTTTTTAATTAGATAAACTTGTATTTTATTTATAAGTTGGCTTGTCAGATCGTGATCTCAACCTCGAATGTTAAAATACAAAATCACCGCATCTTATAGTAATTCATAGAATTTATTTCACAACGTAGATGGCGTCCATGTTTAGGGTTTAAGACGAATAAAATGTGATTTTACGTAAAAGTGTGTAAAGCTCTAAATAATTACGAAGAAATGAAAACTCTAATTTTGTGCTGTACGAGGGACATTTCAAAAATATTTAATACTTTCGGGATTAAAGTGACCTTGTATGAAATGCACAAAGTTTAGTACAAAATGTTACGACATCCTGGATTAATTTTTAGAATTGCTTGTACAACATAGATTGCGTCCAGGATTAGGATGTAAAAAGAATAAGGTTGTGGTTTTATGAAAAAGTGTATAAAAAATTTTAATTATTAGAAATAAATTAAAACTCGGACATTTTGTGTTTTATAATTTCAAAAAGATTCAAAATATACAACGTGTAAATATTTTACTACCTGGAATTTATAGTATAATTTATTGTGAAAATCGTGTCCTGTATTAATTTTTAGAATTTTTAGCACTGTAGATGGCGCCGAGGATTTGGATTTAAAAGAGAAATAGAATTATGGCTTTATAAAAAAAGTGTCTAAAGAAGCTGAATATTATGTTTCATCTTTTCGTGCGCTAATATTTCACTTCCAATTGTTGGTTGAAGCATAATTTTAGTCTAAATACAAAGTCACCGCGCCCTGTTTTAATTTATAGAATTAACCATCGCAACAGACGGCGTCGAGGTTTAGGCTTTAAGAATAAAAATAATTAGAAAGAAATAAAAATTCTATTTTTATTTTTGTGCTGTACGGGGCACATTTCAAAAACACTATCACTTCAAGAGTAAAGTGGCCTTATTGTATAAAATGCACAACTACGTTACTTCGAATTATTGGTTAAAATATAATTTTAGTACAAATAGCCATAGCTTCCTAGATTAATTTTTAGAAATATACAATACCATCATGAGCGAGGTGGCCTTTTGTATACAATGCACAAATATTTTACACTTAATGGTTAAAATTTTAGTTTAAAATTCAAAGCCGCGGTGCCCTATATTAATTTTTTGAATTCCTTTCACAACATAGATGGCGCCGCGGATTAGGGTTTAAAAGAAATGACTTGTTTTATAAAAATGTGTATAAAGAAACTAAATAATTAGGAAGAAATAAAAAATCTGAGATCTTGTTTCTTTTTTTGCTATACGAGGGACATTTCAAAAATATTTAACACCCTCTAGAGTAAAGTGTGTGAATTATACAAATGTTTTACTTCGAATTGTTAGTTAAAATATAATTTTAGTGTAAAATTCAAAGTCGCGTTGTCTTATACTAATTTTTACCTCCCAGCCTACATATACAGGGTGGCCAACTAAGAATGCGAGGTACTGTATCTGGGAAACTATCCATCGTAGACGCTTGCGCAAAAAAAAAGTTATTACTAAAACGGCCAATACAAAAATCTGGAAAATATTTTCAAGTTTCTGAACGCTAGGGGGCGTAACTGCAATCTTGAATCTAAAAAAGTGGTGTTTCTGTGCATTCTGCTACATTAACCTAATACAAAAATAACTGATCTTTAAAGTCGAGGATAATCTGAACTTTTTTTGTTTGGCACTTTTTGACGTATGTCTAAAAATAAAGTGGTGGGGGGGTATTTGACGGTTTCCTTAAATAACCCCCTGTATCTTGGGAACGGCTAAGCCGATTTTAACAAACTTGGGCGCGTTGAAATGAGCTATTCTTGGGCTACAAATGTTATAATATTTGAAGTTTTGTTAGTTTCACATGTCGTCACTAGAGGGCTTTGTTCGACATTCCGACAGAAACGGTTAATTTTCGCAAAATAATGAAATGCATTGGTATGACTTTTTTTCATGAACAAGTGGCTAAATGATGCCTAAACAAGCTCGCGCAAACCGCATCTCGATATCTTGTTCCTAACCTAAAATATCAGCCAAAGAAAACTTTATACGAAAATCTAAGAAAAGATAAGTTGTTTTTTTATTAGGTTAATATAGCAGAATTCACAGAAACATCACTTTTTTAGATTCAAGATTGCAGTTACGCCCCCTAGCGGCCATTACAGAAATATTTTCCAGGTTTTTGTATTGGCCGTTTTAGTAAAACTTTTTGTTGCGCAATCCTCACGATGGATAGCTTCCCAGATACAGTACCTCGCATTCTTAGTTGACCACCTTGTACATACAGTGTGGATATTTGGGTTGGAAACCTCAAATTATCTACGTTAGGCAACGTTTAGGCAAAAAACGCCGAAAGACGACAAATTTTAAGTTCAGTTCTGCTTTTATTTTGGATAACCATCTCTATGATGACGTCATTATAACGTCATGATGACGTCACCCAATTGCTTTCTGAATAGAAACCTGTACTTTTTTGTCATTTATATACACGGTTGAATTCTAAAAACGGTAGTATGTATCACTATTACACTGAAGCTGATAATTTTTGAGATACACGTCGTTAAAATTTCAAAAATAAGTTAGACAGTTTCAAGAAAAGACGTTTGATTTCAAACAACAGAAACAAAAGTATTAGTTATTTGAACGAAAAACAGTTTAAATGAGGTGCTCAAATTGAGATCCTCCCACTTCTTGACAGTAAGTCAACCTTTCGCAACACTTCTTCAAGGGTATCAGTTCGAATAGCTCTAATTTCATCACGAATTTTATCTTTCAATACTTCAATATTATTGGGTCGACTGACGAAATGCGCGTGTGTGTGTGTGCGTGTGGGTGTGGGTGTATGGATGGGTACGTGTGTGGGTGTGTGGGCGTGCGTGCGTTGTGCGTGCATGGGTGGGTGCGTGCGTGTGTTGGTGTGTGTGCGTGTGTGGCGCGTGCGTGGGCGCGTTCGTGTGTAGATGTGTTGTGTGTGCGTGCGTCTGTGGGTGTGTGTGTGTGTGTGGGTGTGTGTCTGGATGTATGTTAGTATCCACTATAACTTTACAACAACACCTACGTACTTAATTTGTATTGAAGCTTGTTTTCATTTCGCTTGGAGCTGATTAGCTTTTAGGGAAGCGGCATAGAGAGGGGTTTATTAGAGGCGATTTTTGGTTTTTATCAAATATTTCTAAAACAGCTGCATATTTCAAAGATATAAAAATACCTAGATATAGACCTTAAAACATATAGATTAATTATATTCTATGTAATTTCTTGATAAGGCGCGTCATTTAGCGGCAAAAAAATCCTAAGTGTTCGATTTTTTCAATATCTGAATAACGATAAATTTTATAAGAAAAGGTGTAGAAATATTTTTTAAAGAAAATTTAATTTTACATGACTTTTCTTTATATACAGTAATGTAAAGCGAAATAAATGTAGAAATTAAATAAATATGATTGAAAATGCTTAAGCTGTATTATCGATATTTTTATAGAAGCGGGAATTTTTTATCCTAAAAAATTATTTAATTTCACGTGGTAGGTTGGAATCGTGTGTTGTTTCACCCAGATATTTAGAATTCTTTTCACAACATAGATGGCGCTCAGGATTAGGGTTTAAAAGAAATAAGGTTGTGGTTTTATGAAAAAGAAGCTAAATAATAATTAGGAAGAAATTAAATATCTGGCATTTTGTGTTTCATAATTTTTGCTATACCAGGGGATAGTTCTAAAATATTTGGAATACCTTCAATAGTAAATGACCTTGTGTAAAATGCACAAATATTTTCTATCGAATTGTTGGTGTTAAAACACTAATTTTAGTGTAAAATCAAACTCACGGCGATTCATTTTTAGAATTGCTTTCCCAACATAGATGGCGTACAGCATTAGGAATAAAACTGATTTTATGAAAAAGTGCGTAAATGAGCCTAAATCATTAGAGGAAGAAATAAGAAATCTAATTTTGTGTTTTATCTTTTTGCTATTCGAGGGCCGTTTTAAAAATATGGAATGCCTTAAATTTGCCACGTTTTGCTTCGAATTGTTTAAATATAACTGGGGTGTAAAATTCAAGGTCACGGCGTTCTAGGTTATGTTTTATAGTTTCTTTCACAACATAAATGGCGCCCAGGGTTAGGTTTTAAAAGAGGACTAAAATAGTAGTTTTATGAAAAAGTGTTTATAGAAGCTAAATAATTAGGAAAAAATTAATGAGTGTTTAGCTTTTTTGCTTTACGAGAGACATTAAAAAATACCCTCAGGAATAATTTTAATGTAAAATTGGAAATTGCCACCTAGATTAACGTTTAGAATCGCTTTCAGAATATGAGAGGCGTGTTGGATTATTGTTCTCTTCAGTTATATGAGGGACATTATAAATTATTGATGGCTTGAGAGTAATGTTTTCTAATTTCATGAAATACAAAGAAATTAACTTGAAATTATATTTTACGGTATAGTACAATAGTCCAAAGCTGTGCCCACCTTGATTAATTAAAATGTTTTGCAGAGTTGAGGGCGTCCTGACTAAGTTAATTGTTGTTTTACAAAAAGTGTTTAAAGAAGGTAAATGATTTTTAAGAAACTAAAAATTGGTGAAGTGGTATCTCACGAGACACTATATAAAGGAAATTATTCCAATATTGCGCATGATCAAGGTAAAAAAGAGTAAAAAATGGAAATAAAATCTACGGTAACTAACCTAGGCTACCGTACATTTAATTCCAAGTTTTTTTATGGAATACTTTGCTTATTGCGCATGATCAAATAAGGAATAATTTGCTATATTGAGTGTAGCGTGCTATCTCTTGCTGTACGAGGGACATTTAAATACTCTCAAGGGCAAGTGCGCCAATTTAATAAAATACACACAAAGACGCGGTTATCTTCATAAGTATTTAAAATTCCTTTCACAACAAAGAGGCCGCCTATGATGTATGTTTAAAAATGAACAAAATTTTGTTTAAAATATAATTTTAATGCAAAATACAAGGTTAGGGTACCATAGAATAATTTGAAAACAGATGGCGCTCTAGAATATAGGTTTAAAAGGGTAATGAAATTGTACTTTCATGAAACTATGAAGAAGCTATGCAAGGAACATTAAAAAATATCGGTTTAGCTCGAGAATAAAGTGCCTTAATTTCGTAAAATATACAAAAATAATATAAGTATCATTATGTAAAATTTAAACTTTTTCGGAGTTACCGACGGCACCCTGGATAAGGGCGTGTAATTAAATAGTGGTCTTATAAAGGTGTGTGAACTCAAATAACCGGAAAGAAATTAAAAATCTATAATATTTTGATCTACGAGGGACATTAAAAAATGTTGATTAGTCGTGAGAGTAAGTGTCGAAAATTTTACTAGAAACTATTTCTTAATACAAAGGCCCGGTTATCTAGCTAAGTGCCTATTTAAAATTCCTTTCACAACAAAGAGGGCCTCCTATGATTTATGTGTAAAAATGAACAAAATTTTGTTTAAAATATAATTTTAATATGAAGTACAAGGTGGCTACCACCGGATAATTTGAGGACATAGATGGCGCCCTGGATTAAAATTTTAAAGGGTATTGAAATTGTGCATTTATAAATGTGTCTATGAAGAGGAACGTTAAAAAATATTGATTTAGCTCTAGAATAGTGCCTTAATTTTGTAAAGTACGCAAATATAATGCACTAAAATAAATGTTAATGTAAAATTTAAACTCATTCGCTATAGATGGCGCCCTAGATAAGGGAAGAAATTAAAAATCTGTAATATTTAGTGTTAGAAGCTAAATTATTTGGAAGAAACTATGCGAGTCACTCAAAAATGTTTCAAGATTGAAGTACATTGGAACTACTTGTTTGAAATATAAAAGCGAAATTCCCATAGACGTAGGCCATTTACTTTAAAAATTTATTTATACTCATTAGAGGTAAGTTTGTGCCCACCGGGTGGGCAAATAAGCTAGGTAAGCGGCTGTATCTCAGGACTTATCAATCAGACAATGGGAAAAATTTTTTATTATGAATGTGGCCATGAGAAAATGTTGGAAATTATTTCGAAGTTGCGTATTTCACCGCCATGGGGCACAATAAATCAATAAATAATAAGATTCTAAATTTATCCCAAAACTCCTATATAAAGATATACCTTTGCTTATATCGTTAGAAAGTCTAGACAATTCTACATAATTTTGGTTTAAGGTTCATTGGCGTACTGACCATAATACGAGTGGGGGAAGCTGTTGAAAGTGTAATCATTAAAATTGCGGTAAATTCTGAATCATTTATTTTATTTTAGTAAAATAAAGCTTGTTTGGAAGACAAATGTAGGTATTATACATTTTGACATCGTATCCGTAATGTAGATTAAATTTGCAAGAAAAACGTGAAAACCGCAAGATGATATCTGCTCGTTTTAAATTTATAGTGAAATGAAGATTTTTTAACACTTTAATAGGCGAAGTTTGGTTTTGCTGAGCCGAATTGGATAAATGTTGCTCTAATATTAAGGAGATAGTTGTTCATCGAATTAAGGACCAATAGTAATTTTTAATGTCTTATCACCGTCGCTAGGGGGCGTTAAGAACAAAAAAAGTTTTTGTTTTTTCTTTAAAATTTTAATTGCAACAATGTAGGTACTTATATCAAAATAACAAGTAAATTACATTTGCTATAAAAATGATACAAGATTTATTTTAATATTGTTGTTAGTTTGAGTTATGGCGAAATAAAGAATTGTAACGTGGCTCTCACTGCTAAGTTCACATAAAATCAAAAATCGGATTTTAAACTCAAAAATATTAGGAAACGCCTCGATAAATATTCAAACTGTTACATTCCAGTCTTCCAAGTTCGGGTGTATAAAACTACTGCTTCGATTTCCGCTTATTAAGACCTTCTTTGAACTAATTTCGCTATAACTCATTGCAATTAAAATTTTCAAGAAAAAGCGTAAAAACCTTATTTTTGTATTCTTAACGCCCCCTAGCGATGGTGATAGACATTAAAAATCACTGTTAGTCCTGAATTCAATTAACAACCATCTCTTTGATGTGAGATATGAGACCAACATTTATCCCATTTGGCTCAACAAAGCCAAACTTCGTCAATTAAAGTGTTAAAAAATCTTCAATTCGCTATAACATTAAGAAAACATAAAATGTAATATTGTCTACTTACTATGTCTGTGTAAAATTAATAAAATTAGTTTAAGGAAGGTTGTAAGCTTTGCTTACTTACTTTCTAACTTAAGTTTAGTTTTAATTTGCTTCGGTCTAGCTCAATCGGTTTTTAATACTATAAAAAGGGGAGTTGTTCGTTTACTGGGGTTGATCACTTATTACCAGGTTCGCCCACACTGACCAATATGCTCGTAAGGGTTTTATACATATATTATACCAATTGTTTACAAAAGCTAAATATTCACACTTAAGATTAACTTAACTAACATACAAAAAGATAAATGAATATAATTCGGATGTGTTTACACACTCTAGAAGAACTAATCTTAATTTATATAATGCAACACAAAAGGAAATTTTATTTATTTTAAAATTACATGAAAATTATAAAGACCGGCCCTGTCGAGTAGCAAATAGTAAAAGCAACTGGTTGTATGCAGCTATTATAACTGTGTTTATGGTATCGGACAAGTGGTTGCGCCGATAAGATAACGAGGGGAACAATCTCTATATATCTGCTTTACGGTCTTAAGAAAATTAATACTTTTAAAGGGACTATTTTAAAAGAATTCGTGTTTTATATTGTATAAATGCTGCTTTTACTTTTACGAAAGGACTTTCTTTACTATCTATTTACAGTATGATATTAATTACAGTGGATTAAGATATTTTCTAATTGCATGTAATTAGCAGAAATAGTAGTGAAAATACGATTGATTGGTGGTGTTTACGAGTATTTAACTCTTTGCAAGTAAATATAAATATTTTCGTTTTGTGTATACTTGGTGCGGGGGACGCGTAAAACGTTGGCCACTTGGGTGCCTCTGGCGCTTCTGGTTTGGATATATCAGCAATAGTAGCTGCCTGGGGTGCCTCTAATGTGGAGCCGGTTTTAATAATAACAATAAGGTATTTAAACCTTTAGGAACGTTTAGTTTAATGATTATTAGGCACAGGATAAGCCAAACGTTTTACAGGTACGGTATTCTTGAAGAAAGATTATTCCCTCAAGTCTAGGTTATCGCGATTTGCGATCGGGTACACGTTCCGGACTTCCGATAAGCAATAATTTTTTCTCCTAGCCTGTGAACGGCGTAAGACCTTGAAATCTTTAGGACCTTTCGGTATTCAGGACTGACAGGATAACGGAACGTTTTACGTGCGTCGGCATTTTACAAAGGTGTTAATTCAGGATGTATGCTATCCTGTGGATATCTCAGGATAAGTGAGCGGTTAGGAAAGCAGTTTCAGGGCTTCTACTAAGAAGTAAGCTTCAAACGAAACTTATTTTAAGCGGTTAATTGTGTTAGGTGAGATGGAAATGTAGATAATACCCAATGTTGTACGTAATGTCTTCGTAATTTACGAAACTGGATAACCTAAGTATTTCGGGCGGCTTGTTGCTTTCATTCTGTCGGTTTTTAGGTTGCCTGGTGAAGGCGTGTTTGTGTAGGGTGTGTGTGTAGAATATCAATTAAAAGATTCTGCGCTTAATCCGTTGCGCTGTTTAATTGATAACCCGGGATCGGTAGAATTTAGGCAAATACCTTTCTATCCAATGGATTAAGTAAAAGACTACGTCGAGAATATTCCCCGGTGTGGCGCCGTTTACTGGCGTAAGTGTAATGTATAATTAACTTACATGCAGGTGACCACAGATTTAAGCAGCAGTAAACCCTGGTGTATTGAAATAAGTTCAGGCTAGCTGAGTCGAGTGGGCTCAACTGAGATTAGGGATAAACGGAACAAAACGGAATCGGTCTAGGCTTTCGAAAGAGACCCAGGGGTACGAGTTGACCCAACGGAATGAGAGCATCTGCAAAACAAAAGGAAAGGCACGGATTTCATTCCCTCCCCAAGGGAGACGGCGGGCTGCTTGAGCTTTCCAAGCTCCTTCAGCCGGTATCATGGATTCCCAGTATACCTTCATACATTACGTATGTATGCATGGTGGGATTAAGGACGGTGTGGTTAGGATAGGATCGGAAGGAATGGAGTTAGGGTTCTGAAGGGGAAAATACTACCCCAGCATTCGCCTAAGTAGCATATACGCAGTGACTATTCCGCTACATGTGTATGAGGAAAACCCCCTGAAAAAACCTCCTACAAGATAAGACGGTAACGGGAATCGAACTCATTACCTCCCGAATGCTAAGCAGGCCGTATCACTACTACTACACTAGCGCGATAGCGCGGCTCGCGGTTTTATTCAGAACGTCTGAAGGCGGGAACGGCTCATTCTAATGCCGAGATTGATTTGTTAGATTGGAGGGGACTCTGTCATAGAACACTCTCAACGTTTTTGAAATAACGTCGGAGGGGAATATATATATATATATATATATATATATATATATATATATACAGTGTGACCCATTTCATTTATAATCCTATGTTAACGCCTTTTTTTTAAAATGATACACCATCAAAGACTCCACTTTGTTACAAAAATTTAGAGATAAATTTCAATTTTCAAGGCTTTCTATGATTTATTTTCAATGTCGAAAATGGACAAATTTGATTAGCGATTTTTTTATTGAAATTTTAACTACACCACTGGATTTAGTAACCTCTCATATGAGTAAATCCCAAGTTTCATGAAAAAATATTAAAAAATTACAGATTTGTAACAAAATTAATAAAGGCTCATAGTAACTTTTGCTTGATTTTTTCTAAAAATTGAAGTAGCCCATAAAAAATAAACAAAAGAAAGATAAATTAAGTGAATAGTTCTAATAATTTGACGTTTTACTATAAAATTTGTTTTCCATGGCCCTCTATTATTATCTGCCATTACTCAATAGAAATGTAAATCAAGTAAAAGTTGCTATGAGCCTACATTAATTTTGTCACAAATCTGTCATTTTTCAATATTTTTTCATGAAATTTGGGATTTACCCATATGAGAGGTTACTGAATCCAGTGGTGTAGTTACAATTTCAATTAAAAGATCGCTAATCGAATTGGTCCATTTTCGACATTGAAAATAAATCATAGAAAGCCTTGAAAATTGAAATTTATCTCTAAATTTTTGTCACAAAGTGGAGTCTTTGATGGTGAATCTTTTAAAAAAAGTCCCGTCAAAATCAGATAATAGACACATTTTTTACAGGGGTGTTTCCATTCAAAATGTGTCGCACAACTGCCTACATTAATTTTGTCATAGGTCTGTCATTTTTAAATTTTTTTTCATGGAACTTGGGATTTACCCATATGAGATGTTACTGAATCCAGTGGTGTAGTTAAAATTTCAATAAAAAAATCGCTAATCAAATTTGTCCATTTTCGACATTGAAAATAAATCATAGAAAGCCTTGAAAATTAAAATTTATCTCTAAATTTTTGTCATAAAGTGGAGTTTTCGATGGTTTATCATTTAAAAAAAAAAGCGTTAACATAGGATTATAAATACATTTTTTACAGAGAGGTTTCCATTTGAAATGGGTCACACCAATACCGACTCTATAACAAGGCCGCAGTGCTCTGACGTCAGGATCCTGTGACGTCAGCATGCGGAGGCCATCCGGCGCAATGCACTACCGACTTCGTAGGTATAGCGCAAATGCACATTGCACCTTACTCTGTGTTCATTATGCACTTGAATACGTTGTACTTACCATTTGTTTGTTTATTTTGCAGAAGTCTTACCCAATTAAAAGTAGATAGTGAATAATTATTAACAATAGTATTAGTGAAGTAGTTTAAAATGCCTAATAAGTATTGTGTGCCCAATTGTAAAAGAAAGTATAAAAGTGGCTCTCGTGTACACGTGTATACCGGTACCAATACCGTGCCGAGGTAGATCTCCAATGCGTGACGTCACAATTCAGCGCTGCGGCCTTGTTATAGAGTCGGTATTGGTCACACTGTATATATATATATATATATATATATATATATATATATATATATATATATATATATATATATATATATAAGTATTTATTATTTGATGATTTCTGTAATTTAATTAAATCGGGTGCATTAACATATAATTAATCCAAAAAAATTTCGTAAAGGATGGTGACTCTTTACAAGGTAAAAAGTTTAAGGTAAGGGATTAATAAGCGGAAATCGAAGCATCAGTTTTTACACCCGAATAAAATTGGAAGACTGCTTGGAATGTGACGGAAGGCAGTTTGACCATTTATCGAGTCATTAAATACCTAATACTTTTGGGTGTAAAATCGGATTTTTGATGTTATTTGAACTTTGGGGGGCACGTTATAATTAAAGTTTAATTTCGCTATAACTTTAAAACTAACAACAATATTGAATTTAATTTACTTTTTGATTTTGATATAATAAATACCTACATCTTTAAATTTTAAAGAAAAAGCTTAAAATGTTATTTTTGTATTCTTAACGCGCCCTAGCGACGGTGATAGGCATTAAAAATCACTGTTGGTCCGTAATTCGAATAACGGCAACTATCTGTTTAATATGAGACTAACATTTATCCAATTCGGCTCAGCAATACCAAAGCGAATGAGTGGCCATCAGATTTTATTTTGGAACGGACATGCTCACTCAACAGAATTTTTTGTGTGACGTCATTATCGTTCATGACATAATATTAATACATTGAAACTGAAGTAGTAGTTTGGACTAGTGGTAATAGTACTTTACCTCACGGTCGTTACGGGTTCGTTTCCCGCCCAAGGCAACTTTTTTTATAGTAGGTTAGAATAGTTTTGTTTATCTAATTTAATTCTGCTATGTGTTTATGTCGAAATTCCGCAATGACAATTGATGAAGGAATCTCGGCAAATGCGCAAGTCTGCTCTAAAATAAAATCCGATGGATACTCATGTGCAACTTTTCGAATACGATGTTGAAAATATACCGTGTGATTTAAATACATTTGTCTTCCAAACAAGCTTTATTTTATTAAATTGAATTCAAATACACTTCCAATAGAAATTTAGAATTTTATTTAATATTTAATTGCGCTTCCTAGCGGTGAAATACGGAACTTCGAAATAATTTCCAGCATTTTCTCATGGGCACATTCATAATAAAAAAATTCCCATTGTCAGATTGACACGTCCTGAGATACAGCCGCTCACCTTGCTTATTTGCCCACCCGGTACATTTTATACGCCTTCTGCCATAGGCGTCTACTTTTTTAAAAACACTATTTTTGTGTTAATTAGCATGTGATGTCATCTGTCCTAAGTCAACTTTGGGAACAAGCAAACCTAAAAAAATTGTTTTTCCACCATTTTAATTAAAATTTATTTTTGTAATGCGGGCAGTAAGTATTAAGTAATCAAGTGGCACCATCTACTTTTTAAAAAATGGCCTTTTTCTGTTGGCATCACTCAATACGACTTTGGAAACTAGCGAACTTGAAAAAATGTTTTTCCACTATTTCATTTCATTAAGGTTTATTTTTGTGATGTGAACAGTAAGTATTGAGTAGTCATGTGGGCCATCTATTGAGACACAGTCCATGTAACAATCTTCAGCTATTGCATGATGCTTTGTTAACGTTATTAATTATATTATTTTTCTCTTTTTAGTTTTTTCGTTACTGGTATGAATCGACTAATGCGTAACGCTGTGGAATTGAAGCAAAACAACGCAGCCTGCTTGTGTTTTAAAGAACCTAAGTACATTTTCAATTGTTTTCACAAGAAACAATCGATTTCTAAGATTAAAAATTAACAGCATCGATTTTATGTAATTGTACTAGACACGAAACGACTTGTATACAATTTTTAACAGTTAAATGTCAGTATGTGTTATAAAATTAATGATAAAGGATATTCTTGCATTTGGTGGTGATGGTTTTTTTTTTAGCTATTATGTTGCACACGTGCTTTTAAATCTATTTATCGTGTAATGAATTCTATTTTTATATTTTAAGAAAACGACGAGGGCGCTTTGATAATGACTACATAAAAATAGTACTCCAAGTTAATGGAGATGATAGATAAAAATAACTTTTACATTCCACATGCATTATTTAGTGGAGTTATTGATTCCCCCATTTTTTGAACATTATCCATCTTTTGTTGATATCGCTTATCTTGTTTATATAATCTTAGTTGATTTGTTCGTCACCCCCTATCTCGGTGTAAAACAAGGGGTTAAAGTAATGTAAGTGCATCCCTCTTGTGGGAATGGATCATGTAATACCAAAGGTGCGTTCATGCGTCACAAAACCTTGAATACTTTAATGTTTGATATTAAACACGGTATTGAGTACTTGTTAGTTCTGTAATAAACTTTTGATGACCCACTATACCACTAAATTATATTCCATAAGTACATACATTAAATTTGTTCCGGTTTATTAATTTATTAAGTGGTGTTTGTGAAAATTAGAGTATTGTAATGGTGGCCGCTTAGGGATTCTGCTAGAAAAATCTTGGTAAGTGATAAATGTTGTATTCACAAAATGCGTTACTTGAAATTAAGTACGATTTCAGTTTTTTACATTTTTAGACTGTTGGATGTCTAATTCTGAGTTAAGTACTTGAAACAATTTCGCAGCATTACATTTGCATTACTTTACATTACATTTCTGTATGTAATTTATTTGGTTTGGATTTATGCCTGAAACTAGTGCAACTCTTTTGCATTACATTACAGTGCATGGGAATTAGAACTTGAGCAATAACATATTACGTTAACCTTGCTTTTACATTACACCACATGGCTCGTTTATTAATGGTTTTACAGTAAAAATGAGCATGCATTACACGACGATTGTAATGCTGAAGATTACTTTTTCATGGTTATGCGGTAGTACATTCGTCATTCACTCATTTCTATAACATAGAAATGCTGACTACCTTTTTTTAAATAAAGCTGTCGTGATTGGCACCGTGAACATAAACATCGTTATGAACACTTAAATTGTCGTAACTAGTAAAATGGCGAGCATTGCAGGAGATAAACTTCCTATTTATGATTTACACATTAGGAGCAGAATACATTCGTTAGTAAATAAACGTTGTGAACATTACATAAATGAAGCGTTATGAACTACGTCTAATTGAAAACAATCTGTTAGTTATGCAATGAGTATAAGTGGACATTATGAACGCTATACCCACGTGTCAGTCCAAACAAAGTTGTTTGAAGGTTTGAACATTTAAAAATAAATATGAACATAATTGGAACATTTTAATTTGCATTTACAAAACATTATTTCATGTTTTGTTCACAAACAGGCGTTGTGAGCATGCGCGACTGTTCTTATTTTACTGGAAATTGTCGCAACCACTAAAGTGATGAACATTGCGGAAGATAAACTTCCTATGTATGGTCTCTACATTAGGAGCAGGATATATTTGTTAGTAAATATTTTGTAATTAAACGTTGTGAACATGTGCGACTGTCATTTTATCAGAAATCTAAAATATACTATGTGACATTGAAATTGCAACACCAAGAAGGGGAATTTTTTGAGCAAACTTGACACACGTTTAACTACTAAATGGTAGCAATTGATTAAAATTTCATTCATCTGGATTAAGTGGTAATGGCTTATCTGACTGTTTGGTCAGTTTTGTTAGGTGTATAGAGAAATCGCAGATTGCCTTAACCGGAAACAAACCACCATCATACGCTGCTATCAGACATGGATTAGGGCGCAGAAGAGGAACCGGGGGGCGCAGAAGAACAAATGAGGTGCAGGATCGCCATCTTCAACTTATGGCAACACGAGACCGATTCTCAAGTACCAGATCAATTGCCGATCAGTGGTTAGCTAACGAATGTCGTCCTGTAACCCTTCGAACGGTTTACCGCAGAATAAGAGCTTTCGGCTTACAATCCTATCGGCCACATCTTGTGTTACCACTAACACCTCAAGATCGATGACAACGTTTAGAGTGGTGTAGGTTGCAACTGCACTGGAACCAATAGTGGCATAGGGCGCTGTTCACTGATGAATCCCGATTCTGTTTGGTGATACATGATAGCCGTATGAGAGTCAGACGAAGACGTGCGGAACGTCGAATGTTGAATTTTCTGTTGCGAGGCATTCGTACCAAACTGTAGGTATTATGGTATGGGGTAACTTATGGGACTAGGTCTCGTTTGGTATTCATCTGAGGCAATATGAATGCCCTACGATATGTGGATGAGGTGGTAGAACCTCATTTCTTCAGCAGTTGGAAGACTCACTTTTGCAGCAGGATAATGCCAGTCACCATATTGCAAAACGTTCTTTGGACCGATTTGTGGATGATAATGTTACTCTCTTGCCATTTTCACCCAGACCTTCCGACCTTTCGCCCATCTAGCATGTTTGGGACATTATGGGAAGAAGACTGACAATCTTGCAGCATCCTCCGCAGACGCTGCAAATTCTACAACACTAATTATAGGTTACTTGGGACACAATACCTCATGAGGGCATCGACCATCTGCTAGAATCGATGCCACGACGAGTGGAGGAGTGTGTAACCAACAGGGGGGGGGGGGGCAACCAATTATTAATAAAAATTATGTTTATATTTTGTTCTTTTTCTTTGAAATTTTAATCAATTGCTATCTTTTAGTAGTTAAACGTTTGTGCCAAGTTTGGTCAAAAATTCCTACCCCTTGGTGTTTCAATTTCCATCTCACTGAGTATAAAATAGTCACGTTATTATGCTAATTTCAATTTGAAAGAGTGTCAATGGTAAAGATGTAGGTATGATGTTACGTTTGATGCAGAAATACAGGAGATATCGGAAAAAAATTCCAGTTCAGTAGGAAAATCCTTCCGGCTTCAAAATTATAAAGTATGTTTTGATCCCATTAATTTGCAATGGGTATAAGAGGTCAAAGCTTACCCCCAAAATTCAAAGATATAAAAAAATCCCATCAGAAAAATTCTGCCAATTTCAAGCTTATAATACGAGTGTGATCCAGAAAGTAAGTTGCGAAGCGCTAAGATGGAAGCCACCGTTTCATGAATGGGAACATGTAATAGTCTCTAGGTTGCACTTGAACTTGGTCAAAAGTTAATTTTTTCTTCGAGTTGTGTGAGCGCTGTGCACAAACAAAATATCAGATGTCAGAAGACCCCGACATTGTTTTGGATAACTCTTTTCAGTTTTTTTAAAGTTTCACAGTAAACTGCAAAATTAATAGTCGTACTACGTTCCATAAAATCAATGAGCAAGATGTCTGTATCATCTGAAAAGATTGTAACCACCACTTTCCTCGCTGATGAAGTTTAGCGGGCTTTCTTTCTCACAAAGTTTTTCAATGACCTTCTTCATAAAGTCATTCATCACTGACAAGAGAAGGCCTACCGTTCCTGTGTTCATGGTGAATGTTTGTTCTTCCATTCTTGAAAAATCGAACACATTGATTGACAACACCTTTACTCGTAATATTTGGGCCATAAACTGTATGCAATTTCGACTGCTAAAAGATTTTTCGCCCCGCAGTTCACTTGGCGGGATTTTCTATTGCGGCACTAGTGTTTTGAGCGAATCCGCGACAGTACGACGCTCCACCTTTCACAGCTAGAAACGTACTGAGTTACCGTTCACTGTAGTAAGATGGCGGCGCTACCCGTACTACTTGTCGCCTTACGCGTAAACGGCGGTTGCTCTGTGGACGACTCTTGTATATTATAAACCAAGCAACAATTATCCTGTAATTTATCCCAATAATTTGCAACTTTCCCCCGTATATGCTATAATTTACTTTATGTTGTGGGTCCTTCTGCCGAACAGAATCATTCAGTCATTTTTGAATGCGCATATAGAGAAATTATTTTAATGTCACCCCGTGAAACCACCATTTTTTTTAACCATTTGGTCAGTCTGCGAAAACCTTTTCTACCACGAGCGTATGGCACCAATTTTTTTAACCATTTGGCCATTCTGTGAAAACCTCGTTTTTTGCCACGAGGTTATGGCGGCAGGATTCTTAATCGGACCTCGCAAATTATATGCAACACGGGAAAAAGGTTTCGTTTGTTAAAAAACAACTTGGTGCAAAATTCTTACAGAATTCGTTAAAAAATTGATGTAACATTCTTGCAGCATTCGAAAAATCTGGAACATTACATCTGTGGCAGAACCAGTAACGAACATCAACTAAATTTCATCCTAGTCGACCGATGATGATAGCTTAACTATTGCAACGTGTTCGGTATTTTTTAATATTTTGTGGTACGTGGGTGTATTTGGTTTCTTACAGCATTCGTTAAAGAAATTTTTATAGTAAGGTATTCGTTAATAACATTGTTGTAGAGATTCTTACCGTTCAAAATAATACTGCATTATGTGAGCACCAAAAAATAATCAGTGTACACTTACCCAACTATGACTCATCGGCGCGTTATGTAATTCCAGGCTAAACAACTTTCTCATGACGCATTACGTAATACTGCCAACTTTCTCATAGCTCATATCGAGAAATTCACAAACACGTTTCGTTAAACAATACATTTATTCAAAACATTAGGTTTTTAACGTGCACTTATTATTAAGGGAAATAACTGTAATTGAAAAAATAAACCGTGGAACATTTGAAAAAATAACATCACGTTTCGGGGTGGCTTATTTAACGCTTGGTTTTTTTTTTCGTAAAAATCAAATTGATGCAAAATTCTTACAGCATTCGTTAACAAACAAATTCTTACAGAACATTCGCTAAAAACATTGATGCAATACTTGCAGCCGAAACGACATAATAAACAAGATTGTAAACACGCCTGCTACTAGAAGAGCACCCTTTAGCACTGACATCAGGTTTTTAACGTACGCTTATTACTAAGGCAAATAATCGTAATTAAAAATTAACAGGCGAACAAAACAACATTGGTCTGGAGGCGGCTATTTAACGTTACCGCAAAAAATAAATCGACTGTGACTAAATTAAAATACTTCCTGTAAATTAGAAGCTGAGATCTTTATCATTTTGTCTTAGGGAATATCAGGGATAAACTCACAGTTATAAACTAGGTGTGCTTTTATTAGGCACCACTCGTTTTTCTTATATAATTAAAATACAAGTAAACGAGAAAAGTATACTTTAATATCATATTTAAACTCACTCAGTGAGACAAATGTCAATATTCGTGTATTCAATAAATCAAAATAATGATTACTGTTTAACTTCGGCATCAATGCAATTACTTAGTTATATTTCGAACATAAACGTAATTGTTCGTAAACTTTACGATAATAAAACTAATTAATCTTAAAACTATACACATAGTATAACCTATCTTTACGTAGAATGATTTCAAATATAAGTTCAGATTGAGCCTGAATGATTAGTTCAATGTAATTACTTAAATGTATGACCTTCATCAGCAAGAATGATTACTCAGGTTAAGGCACTTTGTTTGTGATCATAGTATAAAAACAAAATCTCAAGTCTGTGTGGTTTCTTTTTGTTAACACTGCATTCAACCTGCTAAAGATTGTGTGTACTTACTATTTTCACTCTCAACATGTAAGTTATTATATCATATTAAAACTGCTGCATAAAATCCCAAATGGTGTACACTTCTACAGAACGTGTTCGGTTCCTTTACAGTAATGTAACTAAGGCGAGAAGAACTACTAATGAATCCATATCAAAACAACGTGTTACATTCCACGTATAGAATCGTCATTTTTTGTATAAGTAACTCTTGACGCAAGCTATCTTCAATACGATATTAGTTTCGAGGTTTCCAAGTTTGCGAACTTATGAGATTTGCAGTTTTGTTTTACAGGCATAATAAACTCAATGACTAGAGATGCATTTCTAATGAAACTTGCAACGGAAATAAGCTCCATCAATTAAATGAAAAATACTAGAATATACCCTAAATAATGTAAAGAATCAGGGGCGATGTTTAAAGTTTGCTATTAAAAAATATCTGTTAGATATTTCATACAATTAGAAAAGAAATGATTCGCTGCGTTTTTGTTGTATTTTTTTTAGAAAAAAAACGATTGAATTTCTAAGTAGTAAAAAGACTCACATTACTCATCCACACGTCATATTATCATTAGCTTTCATTTTTTGGGTTATCTGAGTTTACTTTCTGATATTCCCAAACTCCCACGTCAGACTCTGATTGCTCACCTACTTGTTCACATCGCAAAATAAAATGCACACGTTTTCGTTAAAAAAAATCATTTATTCAAAAACAAACAGATTTTATACTTCTTATAACATCAAAATATACGACGTAACAAACATGCTTTTTAAGTATATATGCATACATTTTACAGTTAATGAATATTCAGCAAAGACCTGACCTTTCTTACATGCAATCATTTAAAACTATAGGTTGCAAAACAACGAATATTTACATATTACGTTTTACAATTAACATATACTCATTTTAAAACTATATTTATAAACAATGAACGGGTGATTCTAAATGCACGCCGGTTTAGTAGGTGTCAACTTTGGCGACCAACGCACTTTTTGAACCTTTTTTTATTACAAAATAATCAGAATCCGTGTGGATCTGTATCTTAGCCAATTTTTGGGTGACGTCATTTAGTGCACTTGACTAGAAACAGTTTTGTCTTAGGCTTTGGCTCAACTTCAGATGTGTAAATTTTTGCAATCTTTTGACCTGCACAAATGATTCTAGGATGTTGCTTAAAACCATCCAAGTTTGCCAACTGGTTATTTTTATAATTTCGTGAAATTTCCTTTATCTTGCAAATATTAATGTTCTTACGAATAAACTTTAAAAGCATGGTGTTTAGGTCCCCCATTCACAGACTACTGTGCGATTACCTGGACCACACTCAGTCACCTCGTCAGTGATATCACCCAAAAGCCCCAAACTACGTCAGCAAGTACGTGAGTGAAAGTGCGAGGGCAGTTACGTCTGCAAATGCGAGTGAAGTTGTGCGTGTCATCGTGTTCGAACAAATGCAAGTTCATATGTAGGCGAGAGAACAGCTGCGTACGAAAGGGTGAGTATTCCTGCTCCAGCTTGTGCCTGTGTTCGTGGCAGTGCACGTAAGGATGCAAGTGCGGGTACAGGTGCGAATGTAGGTTTGAATAAAGGTGCGTATGAAGGCGCAAGTACAGGTTTGAGAGCAGGTGCATGTGCGAGAGTAGGTGCCAGTGCAGATGCGAGTGTATGTACCGATGCTAGTGCAAAATCAAGTTCGAGTGGACGCGCACGTGTTAGTTCTGGTACTAGCGTTGGTACGAGAATAGTGCAGGTCCTTCTGCGAGTACTGGTGCGAGTGCAAGTGCAGGTGAAAGTACATATGCACGTGCGAGTGCTGGTGTGAGTTCAGGCGCGACGGCTGGTGAGAGCATTTTTGCGTGTGCAAGTGCGAATGCAGGTGCTGTTGCAAGTGTAAGTGCTGGTGCAAGTGCTTGCTCGGTAATGGTGCGAGTGCAGGTGAGTGCGCGTGTCTGTGCAAGTGCAGTGTTTGTTCAGGTGCTAGTGTAAATGCGAGTGATGGTGTTAGTGCAGATGCGAGTGCAGTGCCTGTGTGAATGCCGGCGTGAGTGCTGGTGCAAATGTCGGTGCGGAGTGCTGGAGCCCGTGCTAGTACCGATTCAAGTGTTGGAAAGAGCGTGGGTGTGACTTCCGATATGAGCGCCGCCGTTGCGAGTTCAGGTATGAGCGCCGGTACAGATCACCAGGTTTTTGGGTTAATATGATTAAGTCGGTATCGAAGTGCGGGGCACGCTCAATCATTTCTGCATGTAATCGTATAGCATTACCCGTACGTGTATCATTGTATGAGCCGCAAGCACTACGTTTCCGGTTTTAGATTGCCGACAGATTCTTCTTTCTTGTTCAAGTTGCCTATCACCACATTAACGTCGGCTTGGATTATTGAATTAATTTCGACGGCGAGGTTTTTCAACAGTTGAAAAAAGTGTTCGGGATCTGAAACGGTCTCGGTTTGCGCCCGAGTCTCACGTTAAGAACGTCGTTATCAATATTTTCGAAAAACAGCCTTTCACTTCTAGCGATACCGTTTTAATGTAAGTCATCGACAACGAAGGTTAAAATCAAATTTAGTACTTTCTTTTAGACATACTTTAACTTCTTGGTTAAATGCACACTCTTAAACGTGATCCTGAAATGTGTCGGGACCGTTTAGGATACTGAAATTTAGTGCGGGGTAAAGAGACCTGTATTACATTTGTAACTTCCGTGTAATATATGTAAGGTCGAAGTAATTGGTAGATGTCGCTGCAGGTGTCAGTCCATGAACTGTTCGGTTATTAAGTTAAAATTTAACTTACCATGTCCGTTGCATACTTTTTACTTAGCTGTTTAAGTCGCTAAATAGAGTTACATGAAGATATTTTGTTATCATTCCTAGGGTGTGATAACAGCTGTTTACAATGTCTTCTTCGGAGAGAATTTCGGCACTCAAAACTTTTAAATACGTTTTATTCAACTAACATGAAGTTAGGAAAATCGGAAGGTGAAAGTACTAATCTTGGCTAACATTCCCGAACCGGAAAGTGAAAGTTCTTTCACAAACCGTTAAAATCAGGAAATAAATGTCAATTAGGCGCCACCTTCTTGAAACTTATATCGGGAAGTTATGTCCGGTCTAATATTGTTTGCAGACGCGGGAATGCAACTACTCACTCGACTCTAACCTCAAAATTCACTTCAAAATAACTTGCTTGTGAGATCCCTAAACTCATGAAAAGCAAAAGAAAATTTATCTCCACTTTGCGTCAAGGTTAATCTATGTTGTCCAACTACAAAATAGACGGTCATAAAAAAAATCAGTGCACAATTATTAATATAGTGGGTTTTAATCACTGTAAACAGTAATACTTTGCTGAACTTAATTCAAAATATTTGCCATCAACATGTTTAGGTAAACAATCAATCCTACGTTATATAAAACAAACATAAAAAGGGAAACGGTAAACATTAAAAAACAAGCAACGCATAAATCAGTGAATCACCTACATTCGCAAACAAATGGGTGCCATGTTAAAGCACGCCAAATCTAAAACAAATACGGGAAGCTACTTTGCATACTTGAAAACATCTGTCAAACGTAAAGAAGTAAACAACCTTGTTACGTGTTCCTCTGGAAACATCAAAACATACAAAAAACAATACGTACATCAAATTGAGATTTATTCATACCAAAACAAAAACTAAAAGATACTTTGCATTTTTGAAATCACCTGTCAAAGGTAAAGAGAGGTAAACAACCTTGTTACGCGTCCTTCTAGAAACATCATAACATAAAAAACGATAGGTACGTCAATTTCCGATTTATTCATACCGCCAAAATAAAACAAGAAAAAAAAACATTACGAAGAAAACCATCGGCATTTCACCCTATTTATTAATTCATAATTAAATCGTCAAAACTATACAGTGCAATGCATGACACGATAAGCAAAAATGCACAAAAATAAATTCGAGTGTTTTTACGGAAATTATCTCTTCCTAGGTAAAATTCTACTGGTGGTGCGGTAACTTAGACCTTACGGTAACACCAACAGGTGCTAACATCGGACACAATATACCAAGATGTCGATTTCTCCTTTCATGGGTGATATCTTAAACGGCACGGCAAAGCCAAGAAGGGTGCCACATTCTCCACTTAATAATAAACTAGAGTCCCAAACCATACAAGACTAGTTTGCATTCGCTAGTGCACCTAATATTCGCAATACCCGAAGCAATAAATGGCTTAGCACTCGACGGAAAATACTCCTATCTCCTACTACACCGACGGTTGGCGCCGGCCCACCAAACTCGTCATGTTACTGTACTCCAACTTTACGCATTCAAAAATGGACATTAACTAAAAGGACACAAAATACGGCCCCTTTCCTATCCTCTGTTAAACCGATAAATTACTTAACTAGTCAGAAAACTTTGTTTAATGAGATATCGTATCAAGTTCCACGACAACTTTTTTCTACGATAGTTTCGACATACCGAATTTTGCAAAACTTCAGACAGCGGTTCGATACCAACTGAAACAAATCGTAATCTACTACTTGCGAAAAACTTTGAATCAAGTCGATCACTCCGTACACGACAAACTTTAATTCAGTAATATTTAATAGCATCAGACGTCGTTAGCACTGACTTAACACGAAAGGTTCCACTGTAATAAACAAAACTTTAACCTTATAATACGCTGGAAACAATTCCTTTTTCTAGAAAATGATTTACCACGATCCGGTCTTATTTAATGAGTATCACACGCACGTGACAGCAAATCATGGAATTACTTAAGGTGACGATGTGAAAGTTGTCTTAACAGTTACTTACACGTTAAATACTTAGCTATTATTAGAGCGTTAATTGTAACAAATGGCAGCCTTTAACAGTCCTTTTCCCCATCTTGCACGATATTATTTGTATAAACGTTTTACGGCTTATGTCAGTGGTATACTCGTAAAATTTTCAGTGCCGGATGGTTGGGGGTGTGGGGGAGGGTTCTGGCGGTCCGGGAAATTTTGAAAAATTGAGTCTTTGAAAATGCGGTTTAAATGCATTTCTTGACGTAAAACAATTCCAACTTAATAACTCCCTACTTCACTTTTTACTGTAAAACTAAATTTCTCTAACATCGTTCGAGTTTAACACAATTGTCTTAATACAAAAAAAAAGAACCATCCCTCATCCCAACATTGCAAATCCCAAAACAAGAAATTAGGAAAATCCATATAATAATTAATTTTTATTCATTATTATACCTAACTTAAACAATACTTATTGTAAAGTTAAAGTCTGAGTTTTAGATGCTCACCAAATGCTTGATGTTAACTAGTCGATAGCGAAAGTTACAAATATTTTGCAAATGGGTTGATTTCCTGGTTTTGCCTGTCTCTTTCGGTTGTCTACAGTCCTGTGTTTTCGGGTCCACGTTTTCACGTACGGTTCTGGCTCGCAGTCTCTCAAGTTTGGCCCGTGTAGCTTCACAAATACATGTGGTATTGTCAGTCTGGTTCGGATAGGTGTAATGATTAGATTCATGAGACTAAATCCTCTTTCGCAGTACTGCCGGGATCAGCTTTGTGCAGTTAAATAGAGGTATTAAGGTTTTTGGGATCCTGGCATGGTTTTCAACAAAATCTCTGCAAGTCTTTTTAATTTTTCCAACATTTAACTTCAACCTTTTACACAGACGTTCAATCTCGGCTTCTTCAAAACCTACAGGATTATCTATTGGCAGTTCCTCCAGAAGAGACTCGTAAACTGTTGATGCGACGGCGTGTTCGTCACACTGGATTCATGGTTTGAAGTTGTTGTGAACATTCTTTTGTATGTTATTTATGACGCTTGTTATCAACAGTTGATGGTTGACTGTCGGTGTTTTTTGGTTTTCTGTGAGTGGAATAACGCTAAATCTGCCCTCCTTGATAGCGATTTTCGCTACTAAAGTTTTAGTTCCAAGCTTTTCCTTCATACCCTCAAAAAATCGGATACTTCTCCTTGTGAGTTTGTCTGAATAGTATACGGTTGTTTCCTAGTTTTGTAGGGATTATGACAACAAAGATATGTCATACATTATTGCTAAATTAAGCATAACCTCGTTAGATGACAGCTTCTTTGACAAACCATTGTACATGGCTCGTTCTGTAGAGGTTCTAGTTTTATCAACTTTGGGTGATTCAAAATGCTTGTACAATGCACTGTATCCATACCAAGTGGCAGTCACTGCTCTAAACGAACATTGCAACCCAACGTGTTTCTAACACTTTGTAAAACCCTTAACTCAATGTACAAATCCTAAGTTCTATACTTATACTTCTACACCCGTGGCTACAAATTTTAGCTACTTAACAGTTTGGGTAATAAATAGAAGATTTGGTGCCTTTTGCTCAGTCGTAGATTAAAGTGGGCCAGGTTCATAAAATTATCGATTTGCCTTATTAGCCAAAAAAATATTTACATGTGCCTAGATATGTTCGCTTTAAAATCGGGGTTGCTTCTTCCAGAAACTAATAGTTAAATACTCGGACGCTAATTTGTTTTTAAATATGAAATAAACAAGTAAACCATTATACAATAAACTTAAAGGAAATTTCTACAATAACAAATGTTATTACACTAGTATATTTAATTATAAACAGAAATACTTAATGCTAATGTTAGTAACGTTAAAAACTATGAATAATTATTAATGTTGTGTCAGCGATTTGGAACTGTTGCGTAATATTACTTCGGGTTGAAATAAATCTGGATTTGTATGTTTAATAATCCCCAAATTAATAAATTTCACTCTGGATCAATCGTACTAATACCGTAACTCGGATTAACAGTATAATAATTAATTGCGTATATGTATATAACGTATGAAAAGTACCAGTAAAGGTGAAATTAAAGTAAAAATTAAAAAATAGAAAAGTGCCAGAAAAAAAAGCAAACGTCTCAAACTTTTAATATAATAGTTTTTTATAACTCACTATTAAATTTATAGCACTTAATAAAAAAATTTACCAAAGCAACATGGATGCTACATCCATCTTCAAAATCTCATCAACAAGAATCGCTACAGTAGTCTTTGCGCATGAACATCTCTGAAATTGATGTGCGAACTCTATGTTTACGAGTTCTAATTAAAATAATTAAATGCATGTTTTTATGCAACTAGATATGCAACACACGCTGCACTCAATGCATGTTAAGTTACCTAAATAAACGTAAATTTTATTACAAACGTAAAAGTTTGTTACAACTTGACCCATTTTGTTTATTTCTTGGTCTAATTCATTAGCACATTCCTCTAGCTCCCTTTGATTTTTGGTTGATTTGCTATAAATACAATGAAGTTTGTTCATAAATATTTGGAAATGGTTTACAGCCCCCACTTCATTGATTGCATCACTCAAAGCTAATTCTAATCTATTGTTTATGCAGTGCCATACTATGAGATTAGAATACATTTTGAGCAATATTTCTGCAACTCCAGATTTGTTACCCAGCATAACACTCGCACCGTCGCTGGCAAATGCCACTAAGCTTTCGTTGAGGTATGCTTCGTCAAGTCTATGTTTTGTTAAGCAATCGAGGAGGCTCTATGCTACATTCTTGGATGTTTGGTCTGACAGTTCAACAAGATCGAGTAATAGTGTGAAGGGTCTTCTTCAGTAACTTCACATTTCAAATATACTATCAACGTGCTTTTTCTCCCAAGGCTGGTTGATTCGTCTGTTTTACAATCTTCTTTTTCATTTCATAAGATACATTACTTATAATTTCCATAGCAGTTTTTTAGAATGTAATCCAAGGCCGATTTCCACGCCATTTAACTTTTGAAATTGCAAAAGACTAAAGTGGCCTGTGCAAGGTCTGTTGTTTTTGGCAAAGCTGTTCTAAAAACCTCAGAAGCGATTCTTTCAGCTGTTTTTTTCTAAAGGATGTCAACTGAGCTGTTTTGCTTGATCCGTTAAAGGATACCAAGTAGATACGCCATTCTTTTGATACGCTCAGACGTTCTTGTTTGAAACCCCCGAGTTGGGCAACTTCCTTACAAATCTTACAACCAAGTTTTCGGTTGTAACAATCCAACCAAGGAAAAGCACGCTACTTACCAGTATTCATCAAGTCTTGAGATGATGTGATTGGTTGGTATTGAATGTCATCAACCAGTCCTGTCGGCGGATAATCAAGTTTGAATTTTGTATTTTCCTTACGTAAGTCAACAACCGAAGTTTGTGCAGATTTCAGTTGTATATTTTTGTCATGAGGAGTGAATGTTGATGCTGAAGGCTCATTAAGGCTCATTTGTAGTTGACTGTTTGTTACCTCCATTGAAAAATGACGTTAAAGTTTTTTGTTTTTTGTTGCTAGTTTCCATTGTAATTAGCAAAGAGAGGCAAACGAGCCTAGTAATGAACGGAACTAATCCAACAGTTTTTATTTGGGCAAACGGTAACGATTACTAAACACTAATTATCAAACACACACTCTTAACACTGATTTGAATAATGCAACTACACTGAACCACCGTAAACTTAACTGATTTTTATGTAGATAATAGATACTAAGCAACTAATTTAAAAAACGCACCAAAAACTGAATTGGAATAAAATAGAACAACTATCACTAACGTAACTTGCAACTGATAGGTTAGGAAGGAATGTAAACACATTGACTGACAGCTGAGTGGCGGTGGCGCGACCGGTGTCTGTGTAGCGTAAAGACTCCGTTTGCGTTTGACCGCGCCTACTCCGCTCTGACTAATATAAACGAATAATTCAGTTTTGTTTAGTTTGCCTTGGCAATAAACACGCAAAAAACGAAATTGCACTAAATTTTCATTTCATTTTCTCAGCATTTTTTTGCAGTACCGGAACAGCGTTCCGGCTCGTTCCGGCACCAGTACACCTCTGGCTTACGCAATTTCCTCTTAACAATGAGCACACGTTAAACGTTTGTTTTACCAGTAGATGTTGCACACATGCGCACTGGCTGATGGACATCTGAAGGAAACCGTGTGGTGTGATGCTATAAGAATCTTACATTAATGTTTTTTTTAGTGATTGCCGTACTGTAAGAATATGTGTTTTTAACGACTAGTGTGAGAATTTTGCATAATTGATTTTTACGAATTCCGCAAATTTTGTTATTTGAAAATTGTGTAAGAATTTTGCAACAGTATATTTTGAATAAATGTTTATTTAACGGAATGTATTTGCGCATTTTTCGATGAGTCATGTGCAATTTGAGGAAAACCTGTAAAGTTGACGTAATGCGTCGTGAGGAAGTTGTTTTAACCTTCCCCGAATCCTCAAAAGTCTCCCTCTATATTTTAAAAACCCAAAACGTTGAACGTGACCATTCCACCGGATGTGCTCATTTTGCCAGATTTCAATATCGGGCCATTCCGCCGACAATGACCAAAGTATTCCGATGTCCAAAGCACCGAATGTTCAAAACGTCAACACGGTTATTTTATACGTTTCAAACGCTGAAACTTAATGCATGGCTGTTTGTTAACGAATATTTTCATACGGAACAAATTGTTCTCGGTTCTTAGGACCATGAAAATGTGTGTACTCAAATTCCACATATGCTCCTGCGTTGACGACCAAACGATGTAAACTTATAGGAATGTCATCAATTGACTTCTGCAGGAAACTCGAAGGTACATTTCCGAGAACAACTCTGCTTCTCCCTTCTGCTCTAATTCGTCCAGAGTACGTGGCTTTGTTCGGCACACTTCTTCTTTGGCCCAACCCACAAAAAGAAGTAACAATGTGACGTCGGGGCTTCTAGGAAACCATCCATGTGGTCCTAGCCAATGTCCTGGGAAATGTTCGTCCAGCCAGTCACGAACGATTCAGGTAAAATGATCAGCAAAATTATCCCATTTTGTTATCACCGGCTACACACATTCATTCAGCATCTGGTGATATTGGTCGCTGTTCATGGTGTCTTGTAATATGAATGGACCAATGATACGATCCGCGGTCATATCACACCAAACTGTCAATTTCAACACATCTGGCCAATCATTACGCCATGACTACATAATTTCCACATTCCATTCGCCTGTCACAAACTTGCAACGACAACTCCTAAACATAATGGGGTTTCCAGGGTCTCCAGACCAGGTCCTTCTTTAACACAACACGCACTGTATGTCTGCTGATACCGTTTTCACGAGCTGCCTGGCGTGTTAATTTACCAGGACGGCGAGTAAATATCTCCCTCACTGCCACTACATTGTCTGAGGATCGCGCTACCGAAGATTGTTCTCGTTTGGTTTATCCATAACTGATCCAGTTGTCATTAGCTTGTAACAATTCCTAATGCATCAAGCAAGCATAAAGAATGCGACCCACGAACAGTCCGCCACCATCGCTGAACAAGAGCTACAGATTTTCACTCGTCAAACCGCGAAGCAACCTGGGCGCGCTCTTTCAAAGTCAATCTTCGTCCGATCTGGAAAAATATCTTACTGAAGGCCAGGGTATTCTCAGAAATACTGGAACAAAACAAAACTTTCATTAATAAATATCAATTATAAAACTTATGAATATTTAAAAGTAGGGAGCAACATCGCACCCACTCTGTTGATGCCGGCACAAGTTTTTTTATAATAGATGGTAATTAGATAACTTATAAAAGTCGATGGGGTGAAACATAATTCTACTGAAATAACAAGTTTAAAATTATGATTTAGGTAGCTGCATTTCATTAGATTTGGGTATTTTTAGTATAATATATTTTTGTTATTGTATCAGTAGAAAAACAATACTTGAAAGTATTGTTGTTTTTAATTGCCCTTTAATTGCCTTGGTAGTGATCATCTTATCTTAGTGTGTTTGTAATTGCTTTTTTAAATGATGCGGTAGGACTTTTTACTATAATTTATTTTGGTTATATCAGCAGAAAAGCAGTACTTGAAGGTATTGTTTTTTAATTGTCTTTTAATTGTATCGGTAATGACCGTCCTAACTTAATATGTTTTTTAATTGCCTTTTAATGGCACTGTAGAAAATTTTGTTATATCAGTAGAACAGCGATACTTGTATTGTTTGTTAATTGCGTCTGTAATGACAATCCTATCCTAACGTGTTTTTAATTGCTTTTAATGCTACTGGGTTTTTCTACTAAATGACTTTTAATGTCCCGTTTTTATATTCCTCTTTTGCGGCGGCATCTGTACAGCTGGTTTCAGCATTGGTTCTGCTTCTTTTGTGGTTGCATTTTCGGTCTCTACGATCACTTTCGCTCTATTTTGAGCTTTCAGTTCGAGGTTTCAATATATTGTGTTTAGCATCTTCCGTGTGCCGTTTTCGCTTTCCGCCATCTTGTTTGTGTGGCTCTTTTTGGCTTCAGATGCGAAATTGTCTTCTTATGCGACGGCTTTTTCACTTTCTATTTCTGCACCCTAGCGCCTCTTGGTTTGGCCGCTCTCTTGTTTCCGCGTTCCGTCATCCCGTTTGAGCTTTCCGCCATCTTGTTTTTGTGTTCCACCATCTTGGTTGCGTGTGCCTGTATGGTTTTCCAGCGTATTATATTCGTGTACCCACAGGTGTCTTTTTTGGCTTTTCAACATCTTGTTTCAGCCATCTTGAATTTGGTTTCGGTATCTAACGCCCCTATTGCAGAAGCGGATTTGAAATAAGGTTCTATTGACAGAATTAGTCATTTAATTTTAATTTTATTTGAGACTCACAGTAACCCTCGAAACAAAACAAATGATATTATTTATGTACGTTTTGTTGACCCGATCCCGGTAAAACGCTCGAAAGTCGAGGCCAGAATGGTGCCAATAAAATGAACTGTTAAGTTAGTTGCGTTTTGTTGATACGATCCGGGTACTGAGCTGAACGAAAACGGCCAGTACGCGACTAGAATGGTGTCAATAAAACGAATTTCCTATAAAGCACGTACGCTTCGCTCGGCCCACAGTGCAATTTCACCGTGGCTCGGCCCTAGCATGAACATTTTGCTTATCAGGCCGCGTGACGCACACTTGCTTCGCACATCAAACTCATGTTTGCAAAATAAAAAAATGCCTATTGTTTGCGACAAATGATTATTTATCACATTTCTTATGGTTTTTAACAAAAAGAATTTGTGGCCCCAGGGGTATGAAAAAATCTTAACATTGTGGCTGGCGTTCAACGTGTTAACCCTTTCAGGACGGCAACCTCTGGCTATTTAGTACCACACAGACGGCAGTATTTACAGTGGCGGACAGACTGTTGACGAACATATTCGTCACAATGAAAATATCACTTATGACTTCAGAAATTCACAATTACTGCATTGTAACGCTTAATCTAAAAGAAATCACCTTTCAAAAAATATTTATTCGAATACAAAGTAATATTTATTAAATACATAGAAAATCAGAAATTGGCCTGTTCATGGTAAACCGCGAAACATGGCGTTATGCATAACCCGATACCGCAATGTTTGCACATATATTTGCAGTCCTTTCTTTTCCTTTCCCCTTTTTTGTGTGAGAGCAAACAAAGCATCTCCTCAGTTGGAGCTTCCCATCTGCTTTGCGGGGAACTTCATCTGGAAAGTGTCTCTCAGTTAATCTGGCCTGACCAATAAAATTTGGAATTGGTTTAGAGGTATGCCGTGATGGATATCTGAAAACAAAAATATTCTAATATACTGCCAAACTTCGGTAAGTCGTAAAAGTAACTATAGTTCTCTTTCGTACTACAAAAATTGAAAACTTTTTTGTGTCTCCTGTAAAATTTTATTTTACGACTGACGAGTTTCTGCAGTTTAATTCAACAAAGCAATAGAAAATGCCTTTGAAGGAGCTGGCGGACGACGTCCAAATGAAATTTAGGAAATAAAACATTGCCAGGGTTTTGTGTCTTGTACAAAGCATTCAGCATACATATATCCAGTGTATGAAAAAATAACTTTTTGTACCACTTTATAGTTTTTTGAGTACAATCCACACTGCTGATGATCATGTCATATCTGTCGATGGCTCCCATTTGTTGATTATAAGAAAGCGCACAACGGTTTCGCTTTATTTTTCTGGGTAACTGTCTGTTTTGGGGAGAGTAATCAATTTATTCTCATGTAAAGTAGTGAGCATTATGACATCTCAACGATCCTTCCATTTCAAGGCCAAGATATGTTCTCTACTTTTCCAAGTAGTTTTTTCAGTTTTTTGTCAAGTGGGGGCATATGTTTTCTGTTTGGACGTACTGTTCCACAAGAATTAGTTTTGTATTCAAAACGGTACGTACATAAAGTCGGACTAGTGTAAAAATGTATCACCCTTGTTGAGGAAAGGCTTCAAAAGTTTGACAACCACTGCACCCGGTACACCTAAACCAACATCTCTATTTGCTTTTTCTTTGTCATCTTTTCCAACATAAACCACATAACTCAAAACATAGCCAGTTTCACAGTCGCACAATACAAATAGTTTGATGTCAAAGCGGTGTCTTTTAGTTTTTATGTATTGCTTAAAAATTAATCGGCCTTTAAACAAAACCATGCTTGCATCGATGACAAGGTTCTCAAATGGATAAAACTGACGCTGAAAGTTGTTTTGTATCATTCAATATGCCTTCTATTTTATACAAACGACTTCTTCGTTACTACAATATTTGAAGGTACCGATCGCGAGACATTAATTTTCTAAAAGAAGATGTTGATATCAAATCATCAGTGGACCAATAATTCTTTATGTCGGATTTTTTGACATGGGACATCAGCATTGTTATGGCTAAAAATACGAATAGCTCTTAAACGTCAACATTTTTCCAGTTCGTTGCGTTGTTTTGACAAGCAAAAAGATTCGTTTGTTCAACAATAACATTGGAGTTTAACGACCTATTTCCACAGTTTATGCTTTTTGAGCGCGACGTTCTGGAAGCGAACTCTGCTTCCGTCATCAGGCTTAGTGCTGAGAATGATTGTTTTCGTACTTGAGTCGAATTCATATATTATATATAATTTTTTCCCAAGCACTTGACTACTCTCTGATTCGAACTTGGTACCTTTCACTTACTAGTCAGGCACCTTTACCGCTGAGCCACTGAGTTACATATATATATATATATATATATATATATATATATACATATATAAAACTTTTTCGTGGTTGCGCAGAAGTTTATTGCGCATGTTGCGCCGTAACTTACGCAGGTGTATTACGTTTAAGTTCTTCGCACATTATTGGAATCCATATGGGTTTCATTTCTACACTAGCTTGGCTTATTGGATTTTCTGCTAGTGCGATGCATGTGGCTTCTTTGGGTTTCCGACGAGTTGTGTTCTCGTCCTTTGCCACTATGTGTATGTTATCCCATTGGATGTGGTGGTCTTCGCTCCAGAAATGTTCGGCGATTCTTGATCTTTCTGTTTCGCCCTTACGGACATTGTTCTTATGTTCCTGAGTTCTCACTTTGAGTGGTCTGCTGCTCTCTCATATATATGTTCTCCCTCATTCGCATGGTAGGTTGTATACACAATTCTTGGAATTCTGATCTTCATTGTATGGTTTGGTTTTGGTTAGTATTCCCTGAGCGTTCTGGTCGATTTGAAGGCAGTGCGTATCTTGTATTTGCTGCCTATCCTTCGTATTTTGTCTGAGGTATATATGGTAAAACTGTGTAAATAGGCCGATAAACTCCACTAATCGGAAACCACAGTTACAAAACACTTATAATACAGAATTGGTAACTCGGTACGGCCCCGAAGTCAAACAACTTTTCAGAAAGCTTGAAACATCAATAAACAAGCTAGTACTAGAAGAGAACCACCTAACCTTCCTCTGCAAAACCCGTGATAACAACGTAATACCCACCGGGCTCAACATCAAAACTCCGATACACAGCCGGAAAATATCACTAATCGCAAAGAGAGCTAGCGAAGCGTTAGTCAAAGAACGAATCAGACATCACCGTTTCAGAAAGTACCAGCTCGAACACCAATCCAACGAGATTAGAGAAACCATTCGAAATCGAGTGAACGAACAAGACTTTGATAGGTTAAACACGGCCACCAGAAGTAAATATTCGAAGACCAAGGCAATGTACAAGGAAATTCAGTAGAAGAGAGGTATATTCCGAAAGTAGATTTAATAACCGCAGTCGAAGAAACAGTTATGAAATTAGATCCTGAAGAAGCCGAAGAATACAGAAGCAAGGTTAGATCAGTCCTAGATTCATCTAGGCGAACTAAACCTAACCTCTCTAACCTAGAAAGGAGAGCGGTCATTTCCCTTAAGAATGACCCAACGATCAAAATTCTCCCGGCAGACAAAGCAAACGCGACTGTGGTAATGGATATGGACACTTACAACAGTAAGATTCAAGAACCACTAGACGGACGCGAGTAATAACAAATACCAAAAGACTCCACACGATCAATCGAAAGACGCATATACTTGACGCTGGCAAAACATAAGGGGGTGTTCTCCGATTACCAGAGAACTAGACTTACCCCACACAACAGCAAACCTCCGCATCTGTACGGCCTACCAAAGATTCACAAGGAAGGAATTCCTCTGAGACCAATTGTGCGCTCGAGAAATTCACCTTGTCACACATTAGCACACTATCTGGTAGGTATCATCACACTCTTATCGGGAAAAACCAAGTCTATGGTCAAGAATACGCAGCACTTCGTGGAAACCATCAGAAACTTCCAACCAAACCACGAAGAAATACTGGTAAGCTTCGACATTGTGAGTCTATTCACAAATGTGCCTACCGATAAGGCCCTAACTATCATAAGGGGCAAGCTGGAAAAGGATGAAACGTTAGACGAACGCACGCAACTCTCAGTAAACACAATAATGGAACTTCTGACAATATGCATTAGAACTACATACTTCCAGGTAGAAGACAAATTCTACCAACAAGAGTTTGGGATGGCGATGGGTTCCCTACTATCACCCATAGTGAGCAATATATATATATATATATATATATATATATATATATATATACGGAAGACTTTGAAGCGATATCCGAATTCACAGAAAAACCAAGGGACGATACCTTCATAGTTTGGCAATATGGCAAGCATAGGCTAGATAAATTCCTAGATCATCTAAATAGCCGCGCACCCTCCATCAAATTCACAATGGAATTGGAGTCGGAACAAAAACTGCCATTCCTGGATGTACTTGTACTTGTGACAACACTTTCACGACAAGTGTATACAGGAAACCTACCCACACGGGGAGGTACCTACACTACAACTCCAATCACCACAAAAACGTGAAGTTAGGCGTGGCAAAATGCTTGTACGATAGAGCAAAAGCAATATGCTCAAAACGAGAGGACCTGAACAAAGAAAAAGAAAATATATTTAGAACACTCTAAGAAAATGGCTACTCCGATCTAACACCTAACCGAAACAGGGAAAGGGTAACCGAAAAAGAAGAACCTAAATATACAGCGATAATACCATATATACAAGGTACCTCAGACAAAATACGAAGGATAGGCAGCAAATACTAGATGCGCACTGCCTTCAAATCGACCAGAACGCTCAGGGGAATACTAACCAAAACCAAATCATACAATGAATATCAGAATTCTAAGAATTGTGTATACAACCTACCGTGCGAATGCGGTAGAGCATACATAGGAGAGAGCAGTAGACCACTCAAAGTGAGAACTCAGGAACATAAGAACAACGTCCGTAAGGGCGAAACAGAAAGATCAAGAATCGCCGAACATGTCTTGGAGCGAAGACCACCGCATCCAATGGGATAACATACAGATAGTGGCAAAGGACGAGAACACAACTCGTCGGAAACTCAAAGAAGCCACATACATCGCACTAGCAGAAAATCCAATAAGCCAAGCTAGTGTAGAAATGAAACCCATATGGATTCCAATAATTGAAGAGCTTAAACGCAATACACCTGCGTAAGAAGTTACGGCGCAACATGCGCAATAAACTTCTGCGCAACCACAAAAAAGTGTAATATATATAAGTTCTAAAAAATGTATATTGGATTACTCAGTGGCTCAGCGGTAAAGGTGTCAGACTAGTAAGTGAAAGGTACCAAGTTCGAATCTGAGAGTAGTCAAATGCTTGGGAAAAATTATATATATATATATATATATATATATATATATATATCTCATTCTGTATACCACTATAGTTGATATCAAATTGGTGCACTTTAGGTACAAAATCATTTAGACCCCATTTTATGCTAAAATTCTGAATATCGTTATCGCTGTTGTCACATTCGTCTAAATTTTCATTGGAGATCTGGTCCTCTATTTCATTATTGCTGTTTTCAAAAAGCTCCGTTTCTAGAAAGCTCAAACACCCCTCACTTTCATTGTCAGACTAGGAATCATATTCACTTTCACTTTCTATGAACGGTTCCTCATCACTATAAAACAAGTCTTGTTCACCCACAATGTTTAGAATATAATTCACGTCATCATTAGACAACCCGCAATAAGTATTTTCTGCGTCTATTTTATGTTTTTTTAGGTCTTTGACATTGTAAAGCAAACTTGCGCTAATATTGTCCGACTTTGTTGTTGTATCAGCTGACTTGCGACGTTGCCGGCTGTCGATACTGTCCGTCAGTGCCGAATACTTTCGGTATCCGTCCGCCTGGCAAGGTAAAATGAACGAAACGGTTCGGCACTCGTCCGTGAGCCAAATTCAATTTTTATTTGTGACTTAACTGAATCGTAAACCGCCCGAGAAGCAAGTAAACATCTGACTAATATATTCGTCATCCGTCCGTCTGCCACGAACTATCCCTGACGAATATATTAGTCAGCCGCTCTGAAAGGGTTAGTTAATAGACCTTATAGTATCCAATAACTATTGTTTGTTAGGCAGTGTTTTTTCTGAACCAAAAATAACAGATCATGATTTAATAGGAATAACGTTAGATCAACACATTTATACATCGGGTAAAACATTTGAAATAATTAAAAGCGTGATCTTAGTACAAAAAATATGATACTAATTTCCGAAAAACTAATCAGTAAGCAGTGGGTGTATAGTTCAGTTAACGTAAACATAGTTTACATGACATTTTTTTAAATAACATAATTGGAGCAATAGACGAAGTTGCACTGGAAGTTTCACTGAAAATTAAAAACAAGCGTGGAAATCCATGGTTTAATAGGTACATATTCTCATTACTGCAGGATCGTCAAGACGCTTATAAAATATTTATAGACAGTGGATTCCATTACTACTGTGAAAAATTTAAAAAGCTAAGAAATAAAACTGTAAATGCTATAAAATGGCCAAAAAAACATATTACGAAAATAAAATTGACAAAAACAAAAACAATTCTAAGGAAATGTGGAAAGTTGTAAAGACTCTTATTAACAACAAAACTGGGAACTTTACAGATAAAATTCAATTTGATGACAAGATCATTAACACTAGTCATTTAGAAATAGCTAATAATTTTAATATTTATTTTAATGAAAGTTTGCAGGAAATCATCTACAGTATTCGTGCTTGTATGGATAATTGGTCGGATAATAATGTCCCCTTAATTACAACCCAATTTAATAATTTAGATGAATCACAATAAATGAACTTAAAGATGTTGTTTTTAATCTTAAAAATAAAGCAACGTCAAATATCATAAATCTTTATACAGAGAGAGAGAGATCTGTTTACACAATGAAGAAGACGGTAACCAATTATTTATAATGTATTTTTAATTATACACAGAGGGCCAAAAGTACCGCATAAATTCAATTAAAAATTAGGTGTTTGTTTTTTTGAAAAACGCTTGGACACGTCGATTTTAATTTTTTGTAGCGATTTTTTTGATGCTAAGTTCATGTATACAGGGTAGCCCAAAAACAATTTATGACTACCAACTTCATTTTTTCAAATGGAAACACCTGTTTTTTATTTCATTTTTGGATTCTGCTTTACATTTTAAGTAAGTTTTATGTACCATGTCCTATACCTAAACTTAACAGTTATCGAGAAATACACATAAGAGAGGTCAAAAGTCGCACGTTTTAAATGTAAAATACCTTTCGGTCAGAATTTAACCAAATTTTGATATGTTCTAGAACTTGACCAATTGATCAAACGTTTTCATTGCCCGAAAGCTCAAAGCTCAACAGTTTTTGATATACAGGGTCTGCAATATCACTATTTGATACTTTCAATATATCATAAAATGGACATTTTTGCCAATATTAACGCAAAACTTAGTGAAATGTTATTTTTTTGTGCTACTGGTTACAACCTTTTCTTTACTTTCATTTTTTTTTGTACATACACCTGATATACAGGGTGAGACCAAATATATGTATCTGAAAAGAATTATACGGTGGTATTGTTTTGATATTTTGGTGAATGGAAGTTAACACATATATATGTCCATTTAAATTATTATTGCAAGTTAAGTCCCCTAGACGTCCGTTATACAGAGTGATTCATTTTTTTAATAGATTTAATTGAGTATTATAATTATACTTCCTAGTTAATTTTCTGATAACTTAATTGAAATGTCTATATTAAAATAAACTATTTGCTAACTGTATATACCTACATAATAGTCACGATGTATTTATACTGATACTGGGTGTCCAAGTACAGAGGACCAAAGCGATATCTTAAACTTCATATAGGTACGGAAAAAACCGTTAACATAAAAAATCCCTTGCAATTGGATGTCGTTGCGAAATACAAAGTTGTTGGAGATTAACAGATAGAAAGGTTAGATGTGCTTCATTTATTATGCTCACTATTTTCTAATAAAGTTATATTTAGTATTTACTTATTCGTTTAAACCAAAACCGTAATGTGGTATTGCGCTTTTATTGCTGCTTTTATTCGTACAACTAGATTTTTTTCTCATTTTGCGCTTTTCTTTCCGTTTTTCATACTACAATTATTTTTTTCTATTCCCAAACTTATAAAATAACAACAATATAGTAGGTGGCTATAAAACGTCAAAAATTCATCCACTAATTAAGTGATATTGTTGATGCTTAGTTGCAAATCTACTTTTTGAATTAAAATCGTTGAAGAGTTTATGTGAAAAATGAATCGAATTCCATGTTTTGCTTGTGGAAATGCTTTAGTTCCTAGGGTTATGGTGAAAATAAGTCGTGAGGTAAATTCAAGAAAGCAGGAAATTGTGATTACACGTCGCCGCGAAGCAAATCTACCAGAGCGAGTCATAATAGAATAAACTCGAATCTGCAATGTCTGCAATATTTCTATTGTAAGGGAAATTCAAGCAATAGACAATAACCCAAATTGTTTGTGATTAAATGTGCTACAAAGGTCAACTCACTTATGCTGCATTTGTAACGATGGGAATGATATACATAAAATATCCATGAAAGGTAGAATTAATATTTTTGTTGAGTGCCAGAAAATACGTACTGCTGTAATATTCATTTGGATGAGAATGGTAATCTGTTTGAGTTTCTGCTCCCTGGGTTACGATATGTAAATCGGCCATTATTAGCAGGTAATGAGATTTATATTTTTTTACAAGCATTACGTAAGGAAATTAAGAAAAAAAGCTACCACACGGCTTACGAAGACGAAAATATCTTCACAGATTCTCAATTTAAAGCAGTTTCTTCTATAACCAAAGATCAATTTAATAATCTTTTCAACTTTTGTGACCCCGTTAGAATAGGAAATTCTTTGAGATATGTAAGTAAGTAGCATTCCTGTGCAAGTTACGACAAGGTGTTAGTGATAGTTTTTTAGCGGTTATTTTTAATTATTCCACAAGACAACAACCCAGTTTAGCTATATCTCTAGTTAGATAATCTCTTTCTGCAAGATTTGTACCACAAAATATTGGATTTACTGCTATAACAAGAGACAGCTACATCGAAAATCATGTAACTCCTTTTTCAAACCGTCTATGTAATCAAAACCTGGATCGGCCTCAAGTTATAGTGTATAATGACTGTACTTATCTAGAAATAGAGAAAAGTTCTTGTTTTAAAGTGTTGCGACAGTCCTACTGTACTTATAAGGGTAAACATCTTATCAAGCCATCTCTACTTGTTGCCCCGAGCGGATTTATTCTAGACATTCAAGGGCCATATTTCTCAAATTCTGAAAACAACGATGCTATATAACATACTTATAAGTGAATTTAATAGAGATGTGAATGGAATGCGTGAATGGTTTAATGAAGGAGATATTTTCATACTCGACCGCCGGTACTTGGATGCTATTCCAGCTTTAAATAGATTAGGTATTAATTTTAAAATGCCAGCCTTTTTGCCCAGAGGTCAGCTACAGTTATCCACAGAAGAGGCTAATGATAGTCGTCTCGTTACGAAAACCAGGTGGATCGTAGAAGCACGCAATGGGCACTTAGAATCAATTTTTAAATTTTTTAGCTTTAAGATAAAAACACCCCACATTTGTAATATTGCTGATTTTCTTAAAATTGCTGGAGGAATGATAAATAAATATTTTCCACCCATTTTAATGCAAGATGCTATTGAGCTAGCCGAAAATATTCTTCAAACAGTTCAAGAGCCAAATGTTGTTCAAGCCAGGGTTGAGGAGGAAAACTTACGCGCTAGAAGGGGCAGATGGGTTGATTTAAATGAAATTATCGTTCCCTCATTCCCACGTTTGTCACATTACTATCTTAAAGAGTTAACTGTAGGTATTTTTCAATTAAAGCTTGCTCCTTCTTATATACATGACAATGAAATAGAGGACCGCCAGGTTCAATATCAATTTGATGAAAACTACGAACCTGGTTTTATACGGGTAAGGATATATTCTCGCTTCAGAAATGCTACTCGTTACCAGTTGTGGATTGCATTTGTGCCGAATAATGAGGAAGAAGAACCTAACCCAATATTAGGTACTTACTGCACCTGCAAGACTGGTGCTAGAACTTTAGGTACTTGTTCTCATGTGGCAGCTGTACTATGGTTTTTAGGATACGCTAGGTATCAAGAGCTAATCAAATATCCTTCTACAAATGTTTTAAATCATATACTAAATGCAAATAATGTGGAGGTGATAGACATTTAACATTTGATTATGCAACTTTTTGATTTCTCTGGCAATGGTTATATCAAGACCAAAAATTATATACTGTTTTCTGTCTCATCAATTCAGTTAACTGATATCTTATTAAGCTTAGATATTTTTAATATATTAAAATATGTTCATTAATGTTTCTACATAAACATTTCTTATTTCCAATGGCTGTACAAAGCGGTAGTGATGATGGAGGTAGACCTGCGAAACCGGTCTGTCGATGGTGTGAACAGTGAAGACACTAGTATCTTAAAGAATTTTCTTTTCTTAGTTTCGCAAAATAAATATGAAATTCGACAAGCGCCTTCTTTATCAAAAGAATCTACTGAAAACTTTATTAGAAAATAGTGAGCATAATAAATGAAGCATATCTAACCTTTCTATCTGTCAATCTCCAATAGCTTTGTATTTCGCAACGACATCCAATTGCAAGGGATTTTTATGTTAACGGTTTTTTCCGTACCTATATGAAGTTTAAGATATCGCTTTGGTCCTTTGTACTTGGACACCCAGTATCAGTATAAACACATCGTGACTATTATGTAGGTATATACAGTTAGCAATTAGTTTATTTTAATATAGACATTTCAATTAAGTTATCAGAAAATTAACTAGGAAGTATAATAATACTCAATTAAATCTATTAAAGAAATGAAACACTCTGTATAACGGACGTCTAGGGGACTTAACTTGCAATAATAATTTGAATGGACATATATATGTGTTAACTTCCATTCACCAAAATATCAAAACAATACCATCGTATAATTCTTTTCAGATACATATATTTGGTCTCACCCTGTATATCAGGTGTATGTACAAAAAAAATGAAAGTAAAGAAAAGGTTGTAACCAGTAGCACAAAAAAATAACATTTCACTAAGTTTTGCGTTAATATTGGCAAAATGTCCATTTTATGATATATTGAAAGTATCAAATAGTGATATTGCAGACCCTGTATATCAAAAACTGTTGAGCTTTGAGCTTTCGGGCAATGAAGACGTTTGATCAATTGGTCAAGTTCTAGAACATATCAAAATTTGGTTAAATTCTGACCGAAAGGTATTTTACATTTAAAACGTGCCCCCTCCTTTATGCGCGACTTTTGACCTCTCTTATGTGTATTTCTCGATAACTGTTAAGTTTAGGTATAGGACATGGTACATAAAACTTACTTAAAATTTAAAGCAGAATCCAAAAATGAAATAAAAAATAGGTGTTTCCATTTGAAAAAATGAAGTTGGTAGTCATAAATTGTTTTTGGCCCACCCTGTACCTATACATGAACTTAGCATCAAAAAAATCGCTACAAAAAAATTAAAATCGACGTGTCCGAGCGTTTTCAAAAAAACAAACACCTAATTTTTAATTGAATTTATTTGTTAAAAGCTGAAGGAAATATTTTTCATGAAAATGCTGGAACACATCAAATATTATTTTTAGTTATCCATTTTTTGACGTAACACACATGTATACAGGGTGACCCATGTAAAAGATACATTTACTTTTCGTTTTTGAGTTCTCTGAGAAACTGAACATATTTCATGTCGCATACTCATATTTTAGATATGAGTATGTCCAACAGTGTTCGAAAAAATTACAGAAAAACCACAGAACTTTAATACTTAATAAATAACAATGTTTAAATTCAACAGATCTCGAAAAAAGTTATAAAAAATAGGAATAACAATAGAACTATTAATACTTAATATATAACAATATAAACTACTATAATCTAATGTATTAAATGTTCGAACTGTGCCCCATTGACGTCTTGACAGTGAGCAAGCCGCAATTCAAATTCCTCAAGAACCCTACTTATTATTGGAGGAGGTATTTGTTGAGCTTCTTGAATAATTTTATTTTTTAAGTCTTCTATATAGTTGGGCTTATTTAAATACACCCTATGTTTCAGATAGCCCCATAAAAAAACGTCCATAAGGGTGAGGTCAGGCGATCTAGCAGGTCACTCTAATGGCCCCCTTCGTCCAATCCATCGAAGAGGAAATGTTTCGTCTAAATATTGCCGTACCTCTATGCTGAAATGTGGTGGCGCACCATCTTGTTGAAACCATATTGACTCATTTGGAATGTTTGGATTATTTGCATTTGGAAACATAAGACAAAGTTCGGATACCAATTCATTTCTCAAAAATTGCAAATAGTGTTGGCCTGTTAAAGTTCACATCTGAGGATATTGGGTGTGAGTTTCAATGGCCCAATGCGGATTGGTAGATGACCAATAGCGGCAATTTTGTTTTTTCATCATACCATTTAAGCAGAATATCGATTCATCAGATAAAATTATTTTTCTAGAAAAAAACCGGTCATCATTGCAGTGGTTCATAAAACTTCGCAGAATTCTAATCGACGGTCTGGATCGTCTTCGTTAAGTTCGTGGATTGATAGTACTTTATACGGGTGATATTTTTCTTTTTTTAAAATTCTTCGTACCGACGACTTTCTTATGTTACTATCCAGGGCTATTTCTTGAGTTGGTTTATGAGGATTTTCTTCAATGGACAAAAGAACGTCTAATTTCTTTTTCTCGGAAATCGAGGATAGACCAGATCTGGGAAGGTCTCTTACATGACCTATTTCTCGAATTTTTTTTTCAATTCGGCTTACAGTAGATTGTGATATCCGGCAGTCAGGATATTTAGCATTGAATAGTTCACAAACTTCTTTTTGAGTCCTAGTTCGATCGCCTCATCCTATCATGCTTAAAATCTCTATTCTTTGAGTTTCAATTTAACTTGGTCATTTTTTTTCACTTTAGCAATATGTATAACAACTATTGTAAGAATAAACAGAGATTAAAAGAGAGCACAAAGATACTAACTGTTTGACAAAATGTTACTATTGAAACCAAATTTAATGTCAATTTAAAAGTATTACATAAATGTCATCCGCAAATGTTTCAATAACAGTTGAATATCGACATGGGTATATTACATAAAATATGTTTTCTACATTAGTAGTTCTATCGTTATTTCTATTTTATGTAATTTTTTCGAACTCTGTTGAACATAATCATATCTAAAATATGAGTATGTTACATGAAATATGTTCAGAGTTTCTCAGAGAACTCAAAAACGTCATAATATTCTTGGGGTTCCATAAAAAAATGAAAAATTTAATTTATCTTCTACATGAGTAACCCTGTATACATGTGTGTTACGTCAAAAAATGGATAACTAAAAACAATATTTGACGTGATCCAGCATTTTCATGAAAAATATTTCCTTCAGTTTTTAACAAATTTATGCGGGACTTTTGACCCTCTCTTATGTGTATTTCTCGACGTTTAGGTATAGGACATGGTACATAAAACTTACTTAAAATTTAAATCAGAATCCAAAAATGAAATAAAAAATAGATGTTTCCATTTGAAAAATGAAGTTGGTAGTCATAAATTGTTTTTGGGCCACCCTGTATACATGAACTTAGCATCAAAAAAATCGCTACAAAAATTTAAAATCGACGTGTCCGAGCGTTTTTCCAAAAAACAAACACCTAATTTTTAATTGAATGTATTCGGTACTTTTGGCCCTCTGTATATAATCAAAATACGTTTGAAATAATTGGCTACCGTCTTCTTCATTGTGTAAACAGATCCGTAGAATCTGGAAAGTTCCCGAATAATCTTAAAGTAAGCACGATCATTCCAATTCCTAAATACCTTAGTCAAGATAGTTAAAATTTTGGGTAAACCTTGACAAAAATAATATAAAGCTAAATTATTGGTACAGATCATAATTGAGGGCTAAATAGTAATATACTAAAAGTCCTGGAGAATCCTCCTTCCGCAACCCCTTTTTTTCGCTCCTCGCCCCCCTCCCTTTTAATATTTTGATGATTTTCTCGAAAACTATGCCCTTTAAGGAAAAATGTCAAGTGAGCATCTTTGAAGCGGACAAAATTTCCCTTCAAACGACGTATTGCGAGTCCATATACTACCACGTGGTACACATCAGTGACGTATCAAAAGAAAGTCTGCCTCGAGATTAATTGAAATTTCTTGAAGGACACATCGAATTTACTGAATTTAACCAAAAACTGTAAGCTATATCGTTAACAATTTTTTTGTAGGTGATAAAATTGCAAATCCATTGATTTTACACATGTGCCTCAAGAGTAGAATCTTCTGTAACGGTTTCCACAATATTATTGCATGTTTCGCCATTGCAAGGGAAACATACTGTGCTACACTTTTGGCCTGAATGTCTACATGAGCATCTACCAGCACAATTGGTTTTGCAGTTGCAGTAAACCAGAGAGAGAAGTGATTCGGTTGCGGGAGGTTGCGCAGTTTTGACAGTCAACAATTGTCCTTCGAGTAACTTCCAGCCCCATTCAGTAGTCGGTAACCGGTTTCCCAGCCACTCTTGTACCTTAAAAAACAATAGAAATACACAAATTAATTTTTTTTGTTTATCCGTTGCTCACCTGAAGGTATACTCTCAGCGAATGTTGCGCACAAGCTACTTTTGTGGGCGGCAAACTGGATAGCTCTAGGAGTGCAGAAGGTGATTGTCTTGTCATTGCTTTATTATAAAGCTGATGGCGAAGGTCATTGATATCTCGAAAGTTTGGGCCATCAGGATAAAGAGATCTGACGAACTCCACCCCACATTGAATCACATTTTCTTGTAATTGATTAGGTACATTAAATACCTCGCAAACTTTATTCCTTAAGTTGGGATTTTTCTGTAACTGCATGTATACAATTTTTTTTCTTTTTCTGTATAACGCAGATGTTTTATCGCATCCAGATACTGCATGAGCCAAGAGAATAACTTCTATATCTTCGATTGCAGTTTATACCTCAGTGATTGCATATACTTTTCCGGCCGTTCAGCTCGTGGCTGCGTGAAGTACACTTATGCTATTATTTTGTGGTGCTCTACCAATGAGCATTGCAAGAACGTCTGTATCCGTAGCTACAACCATAACATTTTTATTGTTGATATTTCATTTGAGAGCTGAACTGACAATTAGTTCATCTGCATCATCTACAGTGTGAATGACGGTGACCTTTAAATATGCGTCTTGCGCCTTGTTCTTGAGCAATATTTATATTGGTGTCTTCTTTAAATATAATATTTGGGCTACACTTATTTTTCCAAGTCTTCTCTGTTCTTCCGATTTTATGGTAGCTTCCTCTGTATATCCGTCGAAAACCACAATTGATTTTTGATAATATTTGACCACATATCGGACGTATGCATTAAGAACATCCTTGAATTTGTCAAGCTTTAGCCATAATACAATATGCAGCAGAAAGCCACCGTCAATCACAAAATCCATTTATTGATTTAGATCAATATCCCTTTTTTTGTGTTTTTCTCATATAGGTCCCATCAAATAGAGAAGGTGGTTCTGATGATAACTCATATCTGAAATATTCGGATTTGTCGCTTTCTGATTTTAAAACACATAATAGCCGTAGGAATAATTGGGGAATCGAAACCGTGACGATGTCATTTTGGATTCTTACTGTGCCACTCATAAACGACAAGGATCTTGCTTTGTTTTTGACGGACATCTTTATGTCTGAAAATGGTTTTCCTTCTAATTCGCTAAGATTTTTACTTCTTCGGCAACATGACAATTAATAGTTTGAGCTGCAGCTATTCCATTAGATATTGAGTATAATTTGTCACATTTTTCGTAAGGAGAATGATTCCGAAACCACTCTGTAAATGTCTGTAAGTCTGTGGAATCTCCAATTCTGCGGGATTCAGTTAGATCAATGTGCTAAAAATAACAACGGGTAAGTATTACAAACCACAGTGCCTATTTCCAAATATTCATACCTGATCGCTAGTCTGACACCTGTTTTTATATGCTTGACCACATGATTCTTCCATGACCTTGCATAGGGGAAGACATCCAGGGAAAGAATAGACGGAATGATTCAAGGTATTTTCGGTTATACCTCTTCCATGTGTCATTTGTCCCTTAAAGTTTCTCATCAGATCCTGCTCGATGACTTGATCTGTAGGGACCCCAGTCCAAAAGCCCTCCGAACGACAACTAGTGAAATACTACATTACAAATTTTTCGTATTCTTTCTTGGGCACAACATTTCCAAGATCGTCACATTGCTGAACATACAAGTGTGCTGACTTGGCATAATGGTAAGTCCCTGCACCATGAAAATATGGCTGCATAAGCCTTATGCAAAGGAGGTGCAAGTTCCAGTTGCCAGTTCTTTCAGCTCGAATGAGAAGTCTGATGAGTTCTACCTGTCGTATGTATTGGAACCATAGAACTGCAGTTGGGCTATTTTTTTGATATTTCTTCAATCACACTGTTTAGTTTTTCTTGAATGGTATCAAGAATTTTGTTCTCATAGACATTTTCTGGTGCAGAATATCCATTTAGAAAATCCAGGAACAAGGTTTTCAATTGGTCCTTGGTTTCTTTATTAATGTTTATCTTTTCGAGAAGATGAGTGACCAGGGCTTGTTGAGTGATGAAATGAGCTCTTAGGGCTCTGTTATACGCGTGTCCTATCATGTGTACCACAGAGTTGACACCATACGTCTTCAAGACCACACCCACCTAAAAATATATGACGTTAGACAAAAACGCAATATACATAATATAAAGCTGTTCAAATCTTACCCATCAGGTAACCAATCGCCTTCATGAAAGCCATGATCGTGTGAAATGAACCTAAACGCACAAATATGTTTTTGAACGTCTTGGGCTCAGAGTCTATAATCTTAACCGCTTTATCGTACAATTGTTGATCAAAAGTTACTATGCAGTGCTCTTGTCCCAGCTGTCGAGTTTCTTTTAAAGCAAACTTGAAAGCAGAATAAATAGTGCTTGGGTCAGTTGGAGACATACTAATAAAAAGTAAAATTGTTACACTTGCTTTTTGACATGCCATGTATCCTCCCCAAGATGGTGGTTTGTCGACTCCTAAAATCAAAAATCAAATTGTACCAAACAACGAATATCATCATATACCTGCCCAGTTGCTAGACAACCATAGTAGATCCAAAGTTTTTGCACGTTTCATTAGATGTTTCATTTCTGTATTGCCGATTTTAATGTCTCTTGCTATAACATTTTTCAATGCAGGTGTCTTTGGTGTTTTGTACCAACTGATGGAAATGTCATCTTTCTCTGCTGCTGTTGTAGAAGAAACAATGTCTATTTGGCGAGCAATCGATTTTGGTGTTGCAGGTGGCGAAGGAGCAGTCAATCGAATACCTCCCAAACTGTGAAATGTGCCATGGCCAGTAAGAGTTTTAATATTAAAATCTGCGTTATCAAAGCAGTACTGGACAAGACTATTTTCGCTGGAAACCGTCTCGCTATTGTCTTTTATTATGTAGTTTTCATATCGATATGTTTCGTTGTAGGTCATCGAAAAACCCCAATTGTTTAGGAAGTCCACGATCTGCCTGGAGTCAAATTCTCTGTGGACATATACACCAATACCAAGTAAAATTGGACATATGAATGACCTTGGTCGTCATGCGCTTATTATTGCCTGAGTTATAGCTGCATTTTTCGTATCCTGGCGTTCATTTTCTACATTTTTAAATTTCATAACTGTCTCCAGTAGCGTGTCTGAACATGTAGAAAAATGTTCTTAAGATTATTAATTTTATTTTAATACCTTTCTGTAGATTGTGACTTTTTTACCTATATTACGGATAGTTTAAATTATTTTCACTTCGAGGGCAACCTTAATTAAAGTAAAATGTGTGTAAAACCATTTACCTAATTGGGGCAGATTTGGCAATTCTATATTATATTAGGGGGTTGAAGTGACTTTTAATATTTTGCTAAGCATACATTGTATATGTAGAAAATCAAATATCAGCCACAAAAAGGTTTTATATTGGTAGTAAAAATTAATTTGCTCCAGATTTACGTAAAGCTGAGAAGTCTCGGATAAACTTTTATTTTTTTTTTTGGCTGAAGTAATTGCGATAAACTTCTAAAAGATTCGCAAGTAGAATACCTTTTAATGGTCGTTTTAGAGAAAAATATGTTTCTTCTAAAAAACAACTGAGAATAAATACCAAAATGTATATTTTTTAAAAGTAACCCTTCATTTGATACGCCACTGGTGAGTGCCATGTGCTACTGAATAGGGATTGCGATACGTCAAAAATGCTCACTTGACATTTTTACATAAAGTTGATAGTTTTCGAGAAAATCACCAAAATATTAAAAGGGGTGAGGTTGGGGGGCGAAAAAGGGGGTTGCGGAAGAAGGATTCTCCAGGACTTTTACTATGTTGCAATTTATCCCTCAGGCATGATCTCTCCAAAAATCAGCTTTATATTATTTTTGTTTAAGTCAAATGCTATCTTGACTCGGGTTAAAGTTGAGTAAACCATGAATTGTAGTATATTGGCTGATTCAGTATCTTTTACTCTGTATGTTGGTATATTTTGTTCATGAGAAATGTTGAACACGTTAATAAAAAAAAAAAATTTAATAATGTGTGCTAATGATCTAATAGTCGACACCAAGAAAAAGTCGACAAGGTCTAGGCTCCAGTAGTCGACAAGGATATTAAGGTTAAAAAAAGTGAATTCACTAAAAAACTTGTATTACTTAATATAATGCATAAACAGAAACATTTGTATTGAACTTGTAGCTTAACCTTTCCCCCCTTGTTGTCAAAACTGGTTGATCCAACACTTTAAGGATTTGATTAAAATCAATCACTGAAATGTCTTTTTCGTCGGTAGTAAACTCATTTTTATTACCATCTGTACTTTTAAACCCCATTACTTTAATATTGGTTGTATTTCTCTTGCCGCCTTTGAATTGTGCAATTTTTTTTTTTATGGTTGTGGACCTGAACAGGCTAGATTAGGCCTATCGTGCTAAAGCACTCAGGAACACTTAGGAGGATGGATAGAGGGATAATGAATTGCCAATAGATGCCTATGAATAGCTACCTTAAATTTTCTCATATCATAAGTGAGAGGAAAACAGGAACTAGGGAGATCATTCCAGAGTTAAGAAGCCGTGTAGAAAAATGTGGATTGCGCCCGTTTGGTACGACAAGTGGAGATTTGTACTGCATACTGATGATGTGAATGAGCGAACCGAGTGTTTCTCGCAAAGATAGCCCGAGATGGTATCAAAGAATAAGATTAGACCTGATACCGCTGATGTTGCAGTAGTGAATCAGAAAGTTGATACTTTCGATGACCGAGGTTGCTTGAGCCCTGCCCTCCCGGACATCCGAATGGGGCAGGATTTTACGTCCGGGATTTATTACCCTAGAAACCACAGCCATCTTATTTTTTAATTTGGGACTTTAGCCCGATAGGAAGACAGTGAGGCGAGAAGTAAGAATAAGGATGAGAATAGATTAAGTATGATGTAAAAGGTAACCGGCAGCCCTTACCGAGCTCAGAAAATCGGAGATCCAATATTAAGGAGCCCATGGTAAGGGTGGTGGTACCTCCCCGGCTGGCATGGAGTATGCATGCCTATACCACCTAATAATGAAGTCGCCTTTTTTTATGTCTTCAAAAACCAGTATTGAATCTGATGGATTTCAACGTCATTTTCATTCCACTCTGAGTTGAATAATAATCTTCAGAATCTGATGAATTGGAAGATGTGCTAAGTTTTCTTTTTTGTTTTTGAAGTTGGGTCTGTTTACTCTTAATTTCAGCTTTTTTCTTTTCTACATTTCTAGCTTTCTATTGTCTGGCTAATTTTCTTTCTTCTTTTTGTTTCTGCAGTTGTTCCTTTTGTTTACTTTTTTTTGTTAAGTACTCCATCATTTGGGGGGATGAAACAACAGCAGGCAACTTTTCCTTTCTCCTTTTTTTTTGTAACATTAGTATCTTGCGAAATCCAATATAGAGCTCGTTTGAAAGGTGATGGAATCAATTCTTTAAATGTTGAAGGTTGACTGTTGTCGCTAATGTACTTATTTATTGGTGTCGTAGCTTTATCAATCTCAGTCACAACTTGCTGTTCATCACTTCTTTGTTGTTCCGCATTTACTTCTTGCAAAACTTGTTGCTGCGTGTCAGAGTTCTCCTAAGTTTGTATCGAATTTTCATCTTCACTATTTACATTAGCTATTTCTTGTAAAATATCTCGTTCCGTTTCAACATTCTCTGCAGTTTGGTGGTTGTTTGCTATGCTTTCTGTTTGGATTGATTCCTGAAAAAGTAAGCATTAAACATGGAAATAAATATTACCTACATAAATGATTACCTTTCTAACATCTGCCACTATTTTAAATTTACAATTCCAAAACGTCCACATCTTAAATAGTGAAATATCTGCTGCATCGCCTTGTGGCGAAAGAAACCAACTTTTCTTTTCCAATTTCTCTCTCATTCTCTCGTCATTAACTAAAAGTTATTGCTTCCATTTTTTTAGATTCAGTATTAATTTTAACTATTTCTGGGTTCCAAGGAACCAAGCCACACTTTTTAAACCCATTTATTATTGTAGTTTCTTTAATGGCAGGAAGTACTTTTTGTAGTAAACGAGCAAACTGATGCTTTTTTAGTTGTTCCCCATTATTCTCTATTCTCCACTCAGCAACCTTCTGCTTCCACACTAATTTTAAAACATGAAATACAGAAACGTCCATAGGCTGGAGAACATGAGTGGCATTAGGATATAATGCCACTAAGTGTATTTTTTTGCAATGCAAAATTCAATAAGTTGCAATGAAATGTGGGAACTATGTCCATCCAAAAAAAATATAATAGCTGTTGGAATTTTCTCTTTGATTAACCATGGTACAAATATATTTGCCATAAACTCAAAAAAATTTTCTTGAGTCATCCAGCCATTCTGCGACTTTCCCATGGATCAATCCTGTGGAAAATTTTCTGCAAGATGTTGTGGTATTCTTGAATATCTATATACGAGAGGTGGGGCAAGCGTGCCAGCGGCATTTGCAGATATTAACGTTGTTAAATTAAATTTCTCGTCGTTACCGGCTGCAATGTACACAGTCTTGTAGCCTTTAGGGACAAGAACTTTTCCAGGTTTGGGATTTAAAAAGAACGCAGTTTCGTCTGCGTTAAAAACCCTTGCAGGAGTATTAAAGATATCGCTGAGTTCATGCTCATCAAAGAATTGTTTTACTTCTCGAAACCATTCATGCAGATTTTCTTGAGTTACTGTCCTTCTTTGTGTTGTTAAATTCTGGCTTACTCTAAAACTAATATTAGGATGTCTTCTTAAAAAAAGGTCCAACCATTTACGACCAGGAGTAGGATTACCTTTGAAAGTAACTCTCAATTCTTTTGCAAGTTTAAACACACTCTCTATAAAACTTTCTTTCGTCAAAGGAAAGCCTGAACGAGCCATAGATTTAACCCAATTCACCAATATAGATTCATGATCAGAGCTGAATATACATACAGATCCCATTTTTCTGCTGAATGGAACTCGACCTATTTATCCATAAGGGTTACTCTTGGAACTGCATGTTTTTTTGAAGCAGCGTTAAAAGACATTCCTTTTCGAACGCCGCTTATAGCGTCCATTAAATTTTGTTCGGAGTATTTTAAAATCTGTCTGGACTCTCATCTGAAATTAAAAATATAATTTTGTTCTAGTGCTCGACATGTCAAGTTCTAGAAGTCGACATGAGGTGTCGACTTTTGGAGATACACTTCCTATTAGACTAAATCAAATGGCAGATTAAAAATAAACGAATGTATCCTCTAAATAAAGTAACGGTTTGGTTTAACAAGAAATTCTAAAAGTCGTCATCTCTGATGCAGGCACCGTAGTGAGTCCTTTTACCCCTTTTCCCCTTTTTAAATTAATCCTTTTTAACCTTCTTTACTAAATTTGTCCTTTTCCCTTTTTCAATAAATCGCTAAATTAATTAAGAAGAAAAAGTATATTTTACGGTACGAATTCTTTGTTTCATCAAATAAGGCTACTGATACTGTCGCGAAAACTGCATTTTACATACTGAATTCCGCAGATCTCAAAAAGTAAATATATTTTAAAATAAACCAAACATCGTTGTTAGAGAGATTTTAAGCCACTTAATTTATGACGTACCTTAAACCTTAAAAATGTTTACTTCAACATAAACACGATCGAATTTCAATTCTCACTAGGTCGCTTAATAAAAATCTGCGAATTCAGCAAAAGCGAACAGACATTAGTACTGCGCGCTGTAAAAACGTTAGCTGATCGTTTGCCAACTTTTGTTTATAACCTCTTTGTTTTTCCGGTGTATCAAATTTGTTTATTACTTATTCTACAAAACAGTTTTTGGTTGGTTTATGCAGGCGAATTTAACGATATTGACAATTTATCATGTGAATGGAAATTGATGCAATTTGATGATGAAGTGTGTTTTTCACCATTAAAAAAAGATGAAAGTATTGATTCCCGCTGGAGTGAAATATTCTCTAACAAACTGCTTCTGATCAAAGATATCCTCAAATCTGTAGGTTTATAAAAGCAGTTATTTCATTAGTACACGATAGTGCCCATGTTGAACGTGGATTTTCAGAATCCGCTTTCCTGTTACACCTGAAAAACCAATATGAAAGAAAGAACGCTTGATTCTTTAATGACCATTAACGATGCGTTAAAAGAATACAATGGAAAAGGTTCCAATGTCTGACAAGCTTATTAAGGCATGGACAATTAGTATCGCTCTTACCGTGAATATTTAGATTCGTGAATCATGAAAACAAGAAAATGAAAGAAAAACAAGTCATAGATGCAGATCACAACCTGACGAAAAGACAATAGTTCTAAGGTTTTAAAAATTGAAATAATGGAGATTGATATGTCTTAAAGAACTCGGAAAAGAGTTAAAATCGGCCGAAAAGAGTTTACGAAGAAGACTTAGGCAAATGCCGAGTCCATTGAAATAACATTTAGTTGGAATAAAGTCACAAGAAATTAAATTAGTCCTGTAGATTGATTGATCAATTGGTTCCAAAGTGTAGGAAAAATTACGGCCGCAAAGAAATATAAATCTAGATCTAATACTTGAATGATTTACAAACAAATATTGAAAATGACCAAATGTCATCAATGATTGAAAATGAAATAAAGAACAACTTAAAAACAGTAATATCAAAATATTTGAGTTTAAAATGAAACTTCAAATCTATTATGTAAAGCCTTAAAAATCAAATTGATTGTTTAATCACTTTATAAATAAGGTTTGTTTTTGAATAAAAATAATTTTTATGAATTTTAGTTGCAACATTTTTTAGACAAATCGATTTAGCTACCATTTTGGGAATACATCCTTTTTCAACATGTTTCTTTTATACTTATTGAAAATCCTTTCCCTGAAACTTTCGAAAAAAGGATACGGTGCTGCTGATGACTATTAGACCTATCGTGAAACATAAGTACCAATAGCCGACACCCGGCAATTTCTATAGTAAATCTGAATAAAATAATGCTTTCCTGTAAGAGGAACTAATTGACAAACTAGAGTCATTTAACAAGGTTAAAACTACGACAAACAATTGAAACTATCTCAAATTAAAAGATTAACTTGTAGCGTTGCACAGCGGTGGTTCAGTCCGTTAATTTACTATTGTGGGAAAGAACCACCAATATAACCCACTTTATTCATAAATAAGTAATTGCACAAGTACATTAATAAATCAAATAACACCAAAAAAAAAACAACAATGAAAGGGTTAAATATATAACAAAACATCATTAAAATCAGGTTAAAGTGCGTACAAAATTATAATATTAAGAGAACATGAATAAAAAGCAGTTTAGTTACACAGAAACACAATAATAAAAACCACATGTAGTCACACGCGCAATTGGGTCATAAATAATCAAAATAAGAATCGTAACACCAAACATGTGGCCCTTTAAAAACCAATTATGCCGGTCTTTAAGTAAATAAGCACATAAAACAATAAAGCAAATTACGGTACATATAGAATGCAACAGTAAAATTGCACAGGTGATAAAGTAAAGGCAAGGACAAAAGAAAACAGACAAGGAATTTGCACGTACCCAATTGTTTAGTGACCACTAAAGCACAGAACACTTAAATCAAATTACAATAAAGCAGATACAAAGAGAAATCAGCTCGCAGGCAAATAATTCTACGTAAACAAACTGACAAAAAACTCATTAAAACAAAGCCTTACAAGTGTAAGTTATACATAGATCACTAACATCGTGACCGATATATAAGTTTGAGTGCGTTAGAAAAATACAGTGCTGCTCTCTCAGGTTACACATTCATCTATACAACAAATAAAAACAATAGAAATAAACATTCTAGGTGGTTAATGGTCTGGCCGGTGAGTGTACCTACTGGCAATTGCTTTTTGCAATTAATAACCAGCGTTATCATATACCCATTCACCAACTACCTCAACACTAATATTTATAAACAACAACCAACAATGCTAATTCGCACAAATACCAGTACCTACTGTCTTTTTATTTTACCTGATTTCAGCTTAATAAGTCCGCGTACGAATAAGATACCTTTGAAGACAATGTTTGGTATTTAATATGATATCGGGGCTTGCAAATGATTTGCTGAGAGCTTTAAGTTATATAAAAATACTTACTTACACTAGAATAAATATTCCCTTAATTGATCACAGACACAAAGCGTTAACATACGCGGACTAACCCCTAAAGGAAAGACAACTTAGTGTTGGCGAATTCAAAAGAAAAATGTATACGTAAGAATTATTTTAAAAACAAACTGTTTACAATGAAGGTATTTAATTAACCTAAAAATCGATCTGGCTCGATTGACACTGTAACTGTAACTACTTTTCCTCCAATTTCAAACCCAACCACTTCACGCCCGCAATCAACCCCCATCTTTCAAAAGTAATAAAAAAACAAGAAACATTAATTTCCGTTCATATTAATTATTGCACGACGTCTTAATTTTAAAAATATGCATTCGTCCGTAACAACCCTACATTTCTTTCTCGAGTTTCCAAGTAACAAAGATATCTTTTGATCGCGGTCTGTACCGACACGATTACTTATTAAGCTAGTGACATTTTTACATCAAGCGTCGGCGCGTAATAAATTCCAATGATTCGTTACGCATTTTTAAGCGTGTACCTGCTACTCACCCCCCAACATGTGTTTTACAACCCTTGACAAATATCAGTTACAAACAATCTCACATTCCTTACATAAAATATTTTGAAAACAGCAGATTACGACGTATATTATCAAGATACAAAAAAATCACTAATTATCTTTTCTATCGTGGTAACAATGGCAATTTGACAACCGTTTGTAATAAAATTTTCGCGGCCGCCACCTACAAGTTACTACACTATTATGCCATTTGCTGACGACAATGCTGCGATCCTTAGTTGTAAGATATTCAAATGTACCTTTTTCAGATTTTTTGAGATAATTAGAAGACGATAATCGACAATCTTTGCCAACTCTGTTTTCTCGAATTGTGACAGTCGCTTTCAAACCGATACCTTTTAACTCCTGTAGAAGCGCAATGGAGGTAAAAAAAATTGTCGAAATATAAATGAAACGGCGTATTGGGGTGTCTTATTTTGCAAAATGTTAGCAAACTGTAGAACAAAGCTAGCACCAAGACCCAACTCTTTATGTTGGTCTTCAATAATTGATGTAGAACCATGATAAGGCTCAACCCGCTAGTTGTAGTACCAACCCACAATTTGTAGCCCCACCTTATGGGTTTGCCCCTTATAAATTGTTTGGTACCATGTCGACGAAAATATGGAACCATTGATTCATCAACGCTATGGTTCTCTACAAAAGGAGCCAAATCAATGAACTTTTTATTCAGAGCATCGATAAGTGGACGAATTTTAGCAAATTTATCGGTAGCATTTAAATTATTGTTAACGTAGCAGTGCAAGTTTTGCATAATATATTTAAACCTATTTCTAGGTATGGCCTCAGAAATAAGCTCATTTGGTATCTTTAATTTTCCCTGTACATTTCTCTGCGAGGATGGCAACTATAACCGCTTACTAAGAGTACCCCGAAAAAACATAAAATTTCATTTTCAGAAATGTCCCTAGTGCGATTGTGAAAGTAGCGTACATATGTAATCTAAAAACATAATTATAATTTCTTTATCAAAGAAACATAAAAAAAGCTTCTAAAGGTGTATATGATGGTTTTGGCCCTAAGATGGTTTACCACGAAGAAAATTTTGACTCAATTTCATTTGTTATCCATTTATAAACACATTTTTTTTAAATCTTACTTTTTTTCTTTGTAACAAAAGTAGCTAAAAGCAAACTGTCATCCGACTCCCACTCACTGTCTTCTTCTTCATCAATCTGAATAACACCCCCCACTCCTAATTCCACTTCCTCACGTTACTGACTACCGGATAAATTGTACAAATTCACATTTTCCTCGTCCCGTGTGTGTTCATCTGTATTTTCATCACTCGCATTATCGGGCGGGAATATGTAAATACTGTCTGGTAATTCGGAATCTAAAGCTTGTCTCTCAATCTGCTCCAATAGTACATGAGCTTTTAGTGTTTTTTCCAATAACTAAAAAAAATCACTGTTATCATGTAAGACCACTGTCCTTTAAAAGAACATCTACATATATTTGAACCCACCTCGTAGAAAAAAGTTTATCATAACTTATTATTGCAAAACAAACGATCGATATGTTATACTTCAACGCTTGAAACCGTTTGTTTATACCCTAGAAATATTCGCGTGTTTGCGTTTGAAGCAACAAATATGCTGCCATCTCTTAAAAGTCGCTCAAAGCTTTATACAGGGTGTCCATGTAAATGTAATTGTTCGATTATGGGCTCCCAGACTATTTGTCCGAAAAAGTGTTAGCAGGCTTTCCAAATATTCTAAAAGTTGCACATTTAAAAAATATTTTTATATATACAGGATGATTCAGAAAAACGTGGTCAACCAAACCTGATTTTGTTTAAATGGAACACCCTGTATATTTTCGCACCATCGAATAACTCGTGAAATTTTGCGTACATTTGACGCGTAATTAATATCCCTAACTTCAGCGGTTTTCGAATTATTCCCATTATTTCAATATTTTTGAAAGGTACACGGTGGCAAAGAAATTAATGTACCGTGGAAGTTATTGTAGAGATGAAAATGATTTTGTGAAAGGCTAAAGTCTGAGTATGGCCCTACTAAGAACCATTCCCAATACCCAAAAATATTGTACAGGGTGGCCAACTAAGAATGCGAGGTACTGTATCTGGGAAACTATACATCGTAGAGGCTTGCGGGAAAAAAGTTGTTACTAAAACGGCTAATACAAATGGAAAATATTTTCATGTTTCTGAAATGGCCGCTAGGGGGTGTAACTGCAATCTTGAATCTAAAAAAGTGATGTTTCTGTGAATTCTGCTATATTAACCTAATAAAAAAATAACTGATCTTTGAAGTCGAGGATAATCTGAACTTTTTTTATTTGGCACTTTTTGACGTATCTATAAAAATAAAGTAGTGGGGGGTATTCAAAGGTTTCCTTAAATCACCCCCGTATCTTCGAAACGGCTAATCCAATTTTAACAAACTTGGACTCGTTGAAAAGAGCTTTTATTGGGCTACAAATGTTAAAATAATTGAAGTTTTGTTAGTTTCACATGTCGTCGCTAGAGGGCTTTGTTCGACATTCCGACAGAAACGGTTAATTTTCGCAGAAAAATTAAATGCATTGATATGACTTTTTTTCATGAACAAGTAGCTAAGTGATGCCTAAACAAGCTCGCGAAAACCGCATCTCGATATCTTGTTCCTAACCTAAAATATCGGCCAAAGGAAACTTTATACGAAAATACCTTAAATTTTTATATTTTTTTTAACTATATTTTTCTGGAATTGTTTCTATTATGTAAGTTGTGGCCCTAAAAAGGACCGATTTAAAGGAGGAAGGTTTTTAATGCCCCCGTAAATGCTCGAAATGCTGACCATCACTCTGTGCATTGCTGAGGCCTCTTATGGGTAGACAAAACTGCAGCTTCAATTTCGGTTCTGAATAGGTTACCTAGAAATTGCGATTTTAAATGTTTGTAAGTTTATACACCAGAATAAAATCACCCTTTTGAAATTACTACGGACAAGTAAGCAATGCTAAAAATTATACGAAAGGCCTATTTTTTGTTTGTTTAAATGCATATTCACTATGGATATACAGGGTGAGTCAGTTTTTTGTAGACAAACTTTAACAAGAGATAGAACACATGTTTCTAAAAAGAAAAGTTCCTGTAAACATATGTCGTAGAAGGCTTCGTTTCCGAGATGCAGGGTGTTGAATATAATTTTTTTCTAAATTCTCATTATAACTCATAAACGAATGCTTAGATTTTTTCATGTTGGGAGGATAATGTCTATTAATTAGGGCATAAAACAAGCGATAAGAATTATCACAAACTTGCACGTGGCAGTGAGGTGCTCAACCTTTCATAAACAGAACTTCTACGCCAATGACTATTTTAAAAACTGTTATTTTCATTATCTACATACAGTTTAACAAAAATAATGTACCTTCTTCTGTTTCGAAATTCCTGTGCGTTTCGAGTTATTTTGATTTTAGTGTTTGATGTGGTACTAAGTTAAGTAATGTGCTTTATGTGAATAATTGAATATAAACCGATAACCTACCTATTTATAAATGAAAATGTATTTGAAATTTTAAGGAAACGATCGTTAGGTACTAAAATGGCTCTAAATGTTTTATTATATCTTTTTTATTAAAAACTTTATATTCAATTATTCACATAAAGCACATTACTTAACTTAGTACCACATCAAACACTAAAAATCAAAATAACTCGGAAACGCACAGGAATTTCGAAACAGAAGAAGGTACATTATTTTTGTTAAACTGTATGTAGATAATGAAAATAACAATTTTTTTAAAAAATAGTGATTGGCGTAGAAGTTCTGTTTATGAAAGTGGTTGAGCACCCCCTCAACTCCGCCACTGTGCAAGTTTGCGAACAATCTTATCGCTTGTTTTATGCCCCTTAATTAGTAGACATTATCCCCCCAACATGAAAAAAATCTAAGCTTTCGTTTATGAGTTATAATGAAAATTTGAGAAAAAAAAATTATATTCAACACCCTGTATCTCGGAAATGAAGCCTTCTACGACATATGTTTATAGGAACTTTTCTTTTTAGAAACATGTGTTCTATCTGCTGTTAAAGTTTGTCTACAAAAAACTGACTCACCCTATATACGAAAAATACAATTAATAGAAGCAGGCAATGGAAACAGATACCTAGACAAATCATACATAATCCTCAAATTGATATGCTTGCGGTTTATTTTGAATGTCTTCAGAATGCCGCAGTAGCTAACAGAGTTTACGCGGCTCGATATCCAAATCGGCGTCCTTGCGATGTAAGAGTTTTTCCCCGATTAGTGGCGAGCTTACGAGTTAATGGTAGCTTTCGGCCTACGTTTCGACGCAAAGAATTGGAAGAACACAAGAAAATATTAACCGTGTACTGGGCTTCATTGAAGGAAATCCTCATGTTAGCACAAGAGCATTATCCACTGAGTTGGGCATATAACGGACAACGGTCCAAAATATTTTGAAGGACCATAGGTAAGTTCTAATGGCCATCAAAATATATAGGTATTCGTTTAAACTTTTTTTAATTACTTTAAGAATGCACTCATATCATGTCGTTTTGCATCAGGCCTTGAAAGAGGAAGATTTTGATCGAAGGTTGGACTATTGCCATTTGATGTTAGGCATGATATGCGAAAATAGAGAATGTTTATTTCAAATTCTTTGGACCGATGAAGCCACATTCAGTAGTGACGGAAGAGTCAATCTGCACAATATGCATTATTGGTCTGCAGAAACTCCCCATTGGTTGCGTGAAGTTCAGCGCCAAGGACGTTGGAGTGTAAATGTATGGTGGAGGTAGAATTATTGGGCCATATTTTTTCGAGCAACTCCTAAATGGTAATGTATTTCTTGACTTTTTGGCTAATCAATTAACGTTGTTGTTGGAAGATGTGTCTCTGGAAACAAGGCAAAAATTGTTTTTGCAGTTGGATGGTTGCCCAGCACATTTTGCTATTAATGTGCGAGAGCATATTAATGCAGTATTTCAACTTCGGTGGATTGGAAGAGGAAGTCTGTTTCCATGGCCTTCGCAATCTCCAGACTTAACTTGCCTCGATTTTTATTTATGGGGGCGCTTAAAGGACATAGTGTAACATACCGAAAGCCGAAATTGAAGCTGCAGTTTTGTCTAGTCATGAGAGGCTTCAGCAATGCATTGAGCATTTCGAGCATTTACGGGGGCATTAAAAACCCTCCTCTTTTAAATCGGTCCTTTTTAGGGCCACAACTTACATAATAGAAACAATTCCAGAAAAATATAGTTTAAAAAAAATAAAAATTTAAGAGATTTTCGTATAAAGTTTTCTTTGGCCGATATTTTAGGTTAGGAACAAGATATCGAGATGCGGTTTTCGCGAGCTTGTTTAGGTATCATTTAGCATTTAATTTTTTTGCGAAAATTAACCGTTTCTGTCGGAATGTCGAGCAAAGCCTCTAGCGACGACATGTGAAACTAACAAAACTTCAAATATTATAACATTTGTAGCCCAAGAATAGCTCATTTCAACGCGCCCAAGTTTGTTAAAATCGGCTTAGCCGTTTCGAAGATACAGGGGGTTATTTAAGGAAACCTTTGAATACCTCTCACCATTTTATTTTTAGACATACGTCAAAAAGTGCCAAACAAAAAAAGTTCAGATTATCCTCGACTTTAAAGATAGCAGAATTCACAGCAACATCACTTTTTTAGATTCAAGATTGCAGTTACGCCCCTAGCGGCCATTTCAGAAACTTGAAAATATTTTCCAGGTTTTCGTATTGATCGTTTTAGTAATAACTTTTTTTTGCACAAGCCTCTACGATGGATGGTTTCCCAGATACAGTACCTCGCATTTTTAGTTGGCCACCCTGTACACATAAACAAGAACAAGTTATGACATATAATTATACTCTTGTTACTTACTAACTAAATATCAGTTAGTTCCTAGGTATTCGTTGATTGTATAAAAGGAATTTGTGACTAGGAACTTGCGGAGATCTTTTCTAAAGTTAAAAATACTATTTGCTTCTTTTATGTCATTAGGTAGTCCGTTAAATAGTTTAATGGGTTTGTAAAACTGACTGTTTAAATACATTGAGCAGCTGGGGTGCGGGGCTACTATATATTAACTGAACGAGTGCCGTATGAGTGAATAACGGAGTGTTCAACGTGTAAGTTGATCAATATCTTGTCTCGACTGCAAATCTTCAGCTCCATAATGATCAACTTACACGTCTTAGATAATAATCTGCTATTACAAGTTTCAAGATGGCAGGATTCTTCTGACATGACTTATTGAATTGTGAGTTTTTCACATTTGGGGGTGAGTTTTTAATTTTTATCCCGATCGCAAATTAATGGGATAAATTCAGCAGATTTTTGCATGGTTTGTAATATGTTTTATAAGTTTAAAATAGGTAGGATTTTTCCGAATTTTTTTTATCGACGCCACTGCTGATGCTAACTTTACACCGGTTGATAATAATAATGTTCGCTCCATATTATTAGTGACGGAAGTGAAATTTGAGAGATATTGAAGCTAATTAGGGAAATTGCAGGATTCGGCAATGATTTCTCCCCCTTCGATTTATACTGTTGTAAACAAAACAATTCAGTTTATTTGTATTTTGACCTAATTAGTGAACTTACTTCTTTTACCGTTTTAATTAGTTGCTTATTAACTGATAGCTTTATGTAAGGTAGCATAATTAATTCTAATCTCTAATTACTCGTTTTTAATTGGATACTTCTTAAAAAACAATGCACAGCTAGTACTTGAATACTAAAAAAAATTGATAAATCGTAAAACGTGGAATTGGTAAGAATATAAAAATTATATTTTTCAATATCTGTTTTTCTTTTTTTGATAACACGCATAACATAAACAAAATTAGTTTACTTTTCTCTTTTTATCAAAGTTATGAATTTTTATTAAGCAATGTCTTGACGTTTTCATCGTTAGTAATTAATTAAATAAACAAAGAGTTAAGCAATTGACACTCGCTATGTGAATTTATATTAATTATTTGATCATTTATTCAAGGTTGTTATTTTTATTATTGAGAAACTGAGCATTTTTTTTGTTGTTGAAATGTGTGAACCCCCATTTTTGAATAAAAAAATAGAACTTGTGGGAAATGTCTCAGGCATACATAGTGCGTCTTTTCAATTTCGTCCATGGTACTGAATTAAGAATACACTGTATGAATTTAAACTTTATTTTGGAAGGAAATTTATACTTCCGGATTGTGTAAGGAAATGATTCAAGTGAATTGCCCTCGAAGCTTCATCGATTAAAATGTTAAACGGAGGTCATGAACTTCTATTTTATTAGGACGCGTTCATGTTAAACCGTTTACTTTAAATTATGAATTCTGTTTGTGAGCCGTGAACGTTCGTTGTATTTTGAGTTGAACTGTTTACGCTACTTTGTGTCAATAAGGCATGGTGTACTTTTTTTTGTAGAACATTCAATGAAGTTTACCCACAACTTGTGATTCAAATGTAAGTTGATAATGGACACCCCGTAGATGCTTTTATTAGTGGTGATTTTTATGTTATCAAGGAATAAAGTCTGTAAAAGCTGACACCCGGTATAATGTGTGAAATTTTTTACAATCACCCCTGGAGGCTATTTGGAGTATTTCAAACAATGTGGGACTTATCATTTGGGTCTATTTAAAATAATGTACTTAAAATTATAAACATATAGGCGGCTGTGAAAATCTAACTCACCTGGTACAATTTTGCAGATTTTAGATTTTCTAGAAATTTAAACATTTTGAGTACTTTAAAACAATTCGAGCAGGCGTTTTGTAGGCTTTTGTTAACGTTTTTGCAAGGCGACGCCCGGTATAACATTATAACATTTGGAAAATTTAAGATTTTAGACTTCAAAAATAGTTGAGGTTAACTCTGATGTGTACATTTCGTGTGTGTGTGTGTGTGTGTGTGTGTGTGTTATATATATATATATATATATATATATATATATATATATATATATATATATATATTATGGAGTTGATCGGCCTATTTCCACAGTTGCTTTTTGAGCGCGACGTTTCGGAAGCGGACTCTGCTTCCGTCATCAGGCTTAGTCCTGAGAAGGACTGTTTTCGCACTTGAGAATTGTGTATATAACTTACCATGCGAATGCGGCAGAGCATACATAGGAGAGAGCAGTAGACCACTCAAAGTGAGAACACAGGAACACAAGAACAACGTCCGCAAGGGCGAAATAGAAAGATCAAGAATCGCCGAACATGTCTGGAATGAAGACCACCACATCCAATGGGATAACATACAAATAGTGGCAAAGGATGGGAACACAACTCGTCGAAAACTCAAAGAAGCCACATACATCGGACTAGCAGAAAATCCAATAAGCCAAGCTAGTGTAGAAATGAAACCCATATGGATGCCAATAATGCGCGAAGAGTTTAAGCCAATACACCTGCGCAAGAAGTTACTGCGCAACATGCGCAATAAACTTCAGCGCAACCACGAAAAAGTTTATATATATATATATATATATATATATATATATATATATAAGTTCTAAAATATATATATTGGATTACTCCGTGGCTCAGGTGTCGGACTAGTAAGTGAAAGGTACCAGGTTCGAATCTAAGAGTAGTCAAGTGCTTGAGAAAAATTATATAACGTATGAATTCGACTCAAGTGCGAAAACAGTCCTTCTCAGGACTAAGCCTGATGACGGAAGCAGAATCCGCTTCCGAAACGTCGCGCTCAAAAAGCATAAACTGTGGAAATAGGCCGATCAACTCCACTAATAGGAAACCACAGTTACAAAACACTTATAGTAAATATATATATAATATATATATATATATATACAGACCCGAATTTGAAGTGAGTCACCCTAAACATCGAACAAGTTTACAAAGCCGTAACTTTTTGATTTTAGCGATTTTTGAATTATTTCTAAATTATTCAGATTCAAATGTCAGTTTAGAAATACTTACATTTTCGACATACGCTGCCTCTACAGGGTAATTAATATACGTGAGCAGGTTTTTAAAACTTTTTTTTGCCATCATACCAGTTTTTGAATTTTAGCTCTATCTTTTAATAAATTGAAAAAAAAATTTATTGAGGCTTCAATAGCAATTAGATAAACTTAAGCTATGGTTTAGAATTATTATTATTATTAATAGTGAGTGGCTCTCCCTTCAGCCCTTATTACTTCATCACATGGTCTGGACATGATCCTTATAATCCTGTCGAGAGCAGTAGTCAAGTCGTTGACATTATTGGGAGCATGATGACGACTTGAAATTCGTCTTTGAAGAGCGTCCCACACATGCTCTATAGGATTGAGGTCGAGAGACAATTCAGGCCATACCATTCGTGTAATACCATGCTCCTCAAAAAAAAATGTTGACAGCAACAACGCGATAAGACCTGGCATTGTCGTCCACATAAACAAATGCTGGACCCTGAGCATGTGCATATGGCAGAACGATTGGTTCCAGTATCCGATTTAGATAATTTCAAGCATTCACCGTTGAGTTAATAAACACGACCAATTCGGTTTTCCGGCTGCCTACTATCAATTTCAAAAAGTGAGATAGGTCAGTTTGAAAGCTTATAACTTTTTATTGTAAGCCCAATTGATGTGAGACTTGCCAGATTTCTTCACTGTAGACATATAACACTTTTCTACGCTTAACTTTGTAAATTAAAAATTAAATTATCATACAAAATGTTGTTTTGCGGCCCGTGTTTTACATACGGTCGGTTTCAGTTTTCGTAACCTCCCTATTTTTGTCTTAAAATGTGCGAAAGTTTAACCAATAGCATATCAAAGTAATATAAAGGTAACTGCAATTTCAAATTTTGAAAAAAAAATGACGTGTTCTCGATACGTGCAAACTTCGCTCTAAATGCAAATATTTTCGCTTTAAGTGGACCGACATGTAGGTTTTAATTGTTCTTTAATGTACCGTATTAAAGTACGCGCATTTATTATGTAAATTAATCCCAATTAATCATAATTAAATTATCAGACGAGAGAGAGAACGGGCTACGTTGGACGAGCTTCCGATCGACAACTCAATAAGAATTCCGTCGCATGCGCGATGCACAAAATCGAGCTTCACACTGCTAAAATAAACGTTCATTAAAGAACGATTTTATTTTATCGGCCGATTTATTAAGAATATTAATCCTCTATTGTACAAAACTTTGTAATATAAAAATGTTTCGGTTTTTTGGCAAAAACTTATATGTTTGTAAATAAATAGAGCAGGAATATAGTAAAGAAAATTTTGCGCCCTTGCGTTTTTGAAAAAAAATGTGTATATTTGGAAATACATCGTGCATTTGGGGATTGTACTTTGTCCTATGGTATTCTAAATGGAAATTGCGCTGAAGTTTATTGCGCATGTTGCGCAGTAACTTCTTGCAGGTGTATTGCGCTTAAACTCTTCGCGCATTATTGGCATCCATATGGGTTTCATTTCTACACTAGCTTGGCTTATTGGATTTTCTGCTAGTCCGATGTATGTGGCTTCTTTGAGTTTTCGACGAGTTGTGTTCATCCTTGCCACTATTTGTATGTTATCCCATTGGATGTGGTGGTCTTCATTCCAGACATGTTCGGCGATTCTTGATCTTTCTATTTCGCCCTTGGGACGTTGTTCTTGTGTTCCTGTGTTCTCACTTTGAGTGGTCTACTGCTCTCCTATGCATGCTGCCGCATTCTGCATGGTAAGTTATGTGCACAATTCTCAAGTGAAAACAGTCCTTCTCAGGACTAAGCCTGATGACGGAAGCAGAGTAATAGTGGAGTTTGTACTTTTGGAATTTTTATTTTTGGACTTTGAACTTTGGACGTTAAACTTTTGGACTTTAGGACTTTGAACTTTTGTATTTTGGACTTTGAATTTTTGGACTTTGTACTTAGGACTTTGAAGTTTTGGACTTTTGGACTTTGGACATTGGACTTTTGGACTTTGGACTTTTGCGATTTGGACATTGAACTTTGGACCTTAGGACTTTGCACTTTTGGACCTTGGATATTGGACTTTGGACTTTTGGACTTTGAATTTTTGGAATTTGGACTTTGGACATTGAATTTTGGACTTTGGATTTTGGACTTTAGCCTCTTGGACTTGGGACTTTTGGACTTTGGACTTTTGTTCATGCACTTAATAGAAACGTAATAGGAATTTTTTGAAAAAATATGTATATTGAAATATACAATGTACGATAGAGGGGTAATCAAAACATCTGCTATGCCTCCCCAAACCATTACAGTATCCACCAAAAGGAACGTATTCTACAGTGCAAGTCTGGTCATACCTCTCATTCTGCCGTCTCCACACGCGTTTACGATAATTTTATGGATGTAAGTAAAAACGCGATTCATTTGTAAATAAACAGTTTGACCAATCCACATCGTTTCAGTGTTGGTGGTCACTGGCAAATTGTAGACGATTTCTTTTATGTCCCGCAGTCCATTTTGGATGCGAGCAGCGTGTTTGGAGGATAAATTTGCCTCCTTAAGTCTATTTATTATAGTGGCATTGGAAACATTAATCCCTCTTGATTCAAGCAAAATCTGTTTTACCTGCGTGGAATTTAAATGTCGGTTTTGCGGAACAGTTCTCAAACATCTATCCATTGCAGGAGTTGTGCACCCTGGTTTAACTCCGCCGTGTGTGTAATTTGGTGTGTTGTTTTCCAGATATCTTTTCCAAGCCCGATTTACGGAACACCTTGAGACACCCAAATGTCTACTGACTTCTGTACGCGAGACACCTGACTCAACCAGTCCATTACACATTTCATAAGAACGTTTTCTAATCGAGGCATTTTAATTTAAGTAATAATTATTTTGCAGAGTAAGTGACAGAAGTGTCTAACAATTTACGAAAACATCAAAGAATCTTGTTTAAACCAACTTTACATTCTTTAAATTTTGTTTACCAATTGTAAATATAACTGTTTTTCAATTTATCTCTTGATCTACAAAAGATGGAGCTAAAATTTAAAACTGGTATGATGACAAATGTAGGTAGCTATTGTACCATACAGTGAATGCACAGTGTGTTCAATAAGACCGAGAGACTCCACTGAAAAAAGTTTAAAAAACCTGCTTACGTATAGCACCCTGTAGAGGCAGCATATGAAGAAAATTTAAGTATTTTTAAACGAAGCTAATAATTTAGGAGAAAAAATAAAAATCGCAAAATCGTGTTGTGAACAGCATGAAGATTCGACCTGATACCACGTATGTTGCAGCAATGAATCCGGGTATTGGTACTTTCGTTGACCGAGGTCACGTGAGCCCTGTTCTCTCCAACATCCGAATGGGGCAGAATTTTATTCCTGGCACATCTTGCTCTTCTTTGTCTTGATTTTGGCATTGACGAATCCTCTCCCGAATCCTTGGGGGGGATCGATGTGAGAGTGTGGGCGTCTCGCCCTCCTCACCTGGGGTATAGCGTCTGTTTTAGAACTCGTCGTTTTAGGTATTTAGCCGTTAAAACGCCACTCTTGGCAAGTGCGTGTTGGCGAGTACATAAGGAATAAAGGATAATATTGTCGTGTCGGTCAAATTCCGCTTTAATTTCAACCAACACTCATGTGTCGGTTTTAGCTCTTGAATTTATCCGTTTTCCCGAGAGCTTAACGAAATTAGTGAAGATATTCGTAACACTCGCTCAAATGTTGATATACACTCGTAGACTACAAAATTTAACTCTTGGTTATCAAGAAAATATTTACCAAATTTGAGTTAAAATCTGTATTTTGGCTTTTGGTCATCGAGAAAATCGATTTTGTGCGTCCATAATAGAATTGGTGTATTAACATACTTTTAACCCACACGTGTCAGAATTTAGCTCTTGGGGCCATCTACTTGGTCGCTAAATGGGTATATAAATTTAAATGATGGGCAGCTTCCTGTCAAAATGTTGACTAACACTCATGGGCTATAAAATCAAGGTCTTGGTCAAGGCATCATCATCATCGAAATTGCTGCATAAATCTAGATTTTATACAACATTTGAACTAGATATTGTCAAAACATTAATGGATCACGTAATTTTACCGTGGGAATCTATTCTGCCGTTTCCACAACGGCATTCGATCCAAACTCATGGATCACGGATTTTGACACTTGGCTACAGAGGACATTCCTTTGTTCGCGTCCCCATCGAAGTTTATTTAGGCAGCATTCGCCCCAAATGCTGCGTTCACTTTTTGTTGCAATCGTTTGTTTGGTAATTTTTGTCGTTTGTTGATTATTAGTAATATCTCGACTACATTTTTTTAATGTACGCGTGAAGTTAGCCCCCAAGATTAAGATTTTTTTGTTGTTGCAATCGTTTGCTGGTTAATTCTTTGTGTTGTGCATTTTTTTCGTTTGTTGGTTATTGTTTTCTCAATTAATTTTTTTTGAATTGAACTTTAAATTTTTAATTTCTTTGTTGCAATCGTTTGTTGGTAATCTTTGGTTTTTTTGTTGTTTGTGGGTTATTAGTATTCTCCTTTAAATTTATTAATTTAGACGTGAAATTCGCTCCCAAGGTTAAAATTTTTACTTCTTTTGGTGTTGCAATCGTTGGTTGTTGGTGTTTGTTGTTTTTTTTTTTACTGCTGGTTATTAATATTTTCCTAATATATTTTTTTTAATCTTAAGCATGAAGTTAGCCCTTCTTCTCCCCCAAGATTAAAATTTTTAGTTTTGTGTTGTTGCTATCGTTGGCTATGTTTTGTCATTCGCTTATTATTGGTATTTTCCCAATTATTTTATTTAATTTAGGCACGAAGGTTATTATGGGTTGCAATATAATTTGGTTTTTAAATATAAAAAAACAAACGATTGGCTGTAAGAAAATTTAAAATGCCATTGTCCGGAGGCAAAGTACATAATTTTGGAAATAACGTAAAACCAACAAATAATTGCAACAACAAAGTTTAACAGTGACGGCCCAACAACTCGCCTAAATTCAAAATTGTTAATGGGATAATATCACTCCTAAATTAAAGAATTTAATTGGAATAATATTAATAACCAACAAATGATTGCAATAAATAGCTAACTTCACACCGGTGCTTTCGTCATAGCTTTCACTTAAAGTAATTAAATCATTTTGTAATAGGAAGCTGGAAGTCTAGTGATACAAAATTTTACAATACGTCTTATTATACCGGATGTTCTTCTGAGTTATATCATTTACAGTTTTATAAGTTTAGCAATTACAAATTAAAATATGCCATTTACGCATATACCAATGGCAAGTTTCGGAAACTGAACGTAAATTTTGTCACGATGTCATTTGTAGCAATGCCATTTCCATATTACAAACATCTTATTACAGTTTTTTTGTAACTGATCTGATTTAGAGATATGCCCGATTTTAATTAAACCCCTAATTACATTTTCATGTTCGACCGAAATACAATTTTACCCCCACCCTCACTGGCAAATTGTAGACGATTTCTTTTATGTCCCGCAGTCCATTTTGGATGCGAGCAGCGTGTTTGGAGGATAAATTTGCCTCCTTAAGTCTATTTATTATAGTGGCATTGGAAACATTAATCCCTCTTGATTCAAGCAAAATCTGTTTTACCTGCGTGGAATTTAAATGTCGGTTTTGCGGAACAGTTCTCAAACATCTATCCATTGCAGGAGTTGTGCACCCCTGGTTTACCTCCGCCGTATGTGTAATTTGGTGTGTTGTTTTCCAGATATCTTTTCCAAGCCCGATTTACGGAACACCTTGAGACACCCAAATGTCTACTGACTTCTGTACGTGAGACACCTGACTCAACCAGTCCAATACACATTACATAAGAACGTTTTCTAATCGAGGCATTTTAATTTAAGTAATAATTGTTTTGCAGAGTAAGTGACAGAAGTGTCTAACAATTTACGAAAAACATCAAAGAATCTTGTTTAAACCAACTTTACATTCTTTAAATTTTGTTTACCAATTGTAAATATAACTGTTTTTCAATTTATCTCTTGATCTACAAAAGATGGAGCTAAAATTTAAAAACTGGTATGATGACAAATGTAGGTAGCTATTGTACCATACAGTGAATGCACAGTGTGTTCAATAAGACCGAGAGACTCCACTGAAAAAAGTTTAAAAAAACCTGCTTACGTATATCACCCTGTAGAGGCAGCATATGAAGAAAATTTAAGTATTTTTAAACGAAGCTTAATAATTTAGGAGAAAAAAAATAAAAAATCGCAAAATCGTATTTGTGAACAGCATGAAGATTCGACCTGATACCACGTATATTGCAGCAATGAATCCGGATGTTGGTACTTTCGATGACCGAGGTCACGTGAGCCCTGCGCTTTCGAGCATCCGAATGGGGCAGAATTTTACTCCTGGCAGTTCTTGCTCTTCTTAGTCTTGATTTTGGCATTGACGAATCACCTCCCGAATCCTTGGGGAGGATCGATGTGACAGTGTGGGCGTCTCGCCCTACTCACCTGGGGTATAGCGTCTCTTTTAGAACTCGTCGTTTTAAGTATTTAGCCGTTAAAACGCCACGCTTGGCAAGTGCGTATTGGCGAGTACATAAGGAATAAAGGATAATATTGCCGTGTCGGTCAAATTCCGCTTTAATTTCAACCAACACTCATGTGTCGGTTTTTAGCTCTTGAATTTATCCGTTTTCCCGAGAGCTTAACGAAATGAGTGTAGATATTCGTAACACTCGCTCAAACGTTGACATACACTCGTAGACTACAAAATTTAACTCTTGGTTATCAAGAAAATATTTACCAAATTTGAGTTAAAATCTGGATTTTGGCTTTTGGTGATCGAGAAAATCGATTTTGGCGCGTCCATAATTGAATTGGTGTATTATCATACTTTTAACCCACACATGTGTCAGAATTTAGCTCTTGGGGCCATCTACTTGGTCGCTAAATGGGTATATAAATTTAAATGATGGGCAGCTTCTTGTCAAAATGTTGACTAACACTCATGGGCTACAAAATCAAGGTCTTGGTCAAGGCAATTCATTTTGCCACGACATCATCGAAATTGCTACATAAATCTAGATTTTATACAACATTTGAACTAGATATTGTCAAAACATTAATGGATCACGTAATTTTACTGTGGGAATCTATTCTGCCGTGTCCACAACGGCATTCGATCCAAAGTCATGGATCACGGATTTTAACACTTGGCTACAGAGGTCATTCCTTTGTTCGCGTCCCCATCGAAGTTTATTTAGGCAGCATTCGCCCCATATGTTGCGTTCACTTTTTGTTGCAATGGATTGTTGGGTTATTGTTGTCGTTTGTTGAATATTAGTAATATCTCGACTACATTTTTTTAATGTACGCGTGAAGTTAGCCCCCAAGATTAAGATTTTTTTGTTGTACATTTTTTTCGTTTGTTGGTTATTGTTTTCTCAATTAATTTTTTTTGAATTGAACTTAAAATTTTTAATTTCTTTGTTGGTAATCTTTGGTTTTTTTGTTGTTTGTGGGTTATTAGTATTCTCCTTTAAATTTATTAATTTAGGCGTGAAATTCGCTACCCAGGTTAAAATTTTTACTTTTTTTGGTGGTGCAATCGTTGGTTGGTTGGTTGTTGGTGTTTGTTGTCTATTTTTTATTGCTGGTTATTAATATTTTCCTAATATTTTTTTTTAATCTTAAGCATGATTACCTTTCCCAAATTTTTAGTTTTGTGTTGTTGCTATCGTTGGCCATGTTTTGTCGTTCGCTTATTATTGGTATTTTCCCAATTATTTTATTTAATTTAGGCACGAAGGTTATTATGGGTTGCAATATAATTTGGTTTTTAAAACATACAAAAAAAACAAACGATTGGCTGTAAGAAAATTTAAAAATGCCATTGTCGGGAGGCCAAAGTACATAATTTTGGAAATAACGTAAAATCAACAAATGATTGCAACCAACAAAAGTTTAACAGTGACGGCCCAACAACTCGCCTAAATTCAAAATTGTTAATGGGATAATATCACTCCTAAATTAAAGAATTTAATTGGAATAATATTAATAACCAACAAATGATTGCAATAAATAGCTAACTTCACACCGGTGCTTTCGTCATAGCTTTCACTTAAAGTAATTAAATCATTTTGTAATAGGAAGCTGGAAGTCTAGTGATACAAAAATTTTACAATACGTCTTATTATACCGGATGTTCTTCTGAGTTATATCATTTACAGTTTTATAAGTTTAGCAATTACAAATTAAAATATGCCATTTACGCATATACCAATGGCAAGTTTCGGAAACTGAACGTAAATTTTGTCACGATGTCATTTGTAGCAATGCCATTTCCATATTACAAACATCTTATTACAGTTTTTTTTTTTGTAACTGATCTGATTTAGAGAGATATGCCCGATTTTAATTAAACCCCTAATTACATTTTCATGTTCGACCGAAATACAATTTTACCCCCCACCCTCACAAAGCAAATATAGAAAATTAGGTCGAACTGTTGTAGTTTGGTTTTTTCGTTTTTAAATATTTAACGATACAAATAACGCCTACTTTCTCCAATTTCAATTACGTCAGATGGCGTAATTATTGTTGTTTGATTGTTCGAGGGAACACGACGTCACAGTTAGTGAAGGGACAATGGGGTGGTGTAGTAAATAATAAACAATCGCGAGAAGTGTTACTTGCCTTCGTTCTTGTGTGGTAATTCGATAGAATTTATTAGTGGGGACTGCCTTGTAGCGGTAAACATTAATTATGGAGAATATGCGTTCATAAAATCTTATAATTGTTTAACCTAGTGAAACAAATAACAGTTAAGTCATCACTCGTTCCGAATCGTATGGATTAATGCTTACATCATTAAAGATAACGACATACTGGTCTCCCACCGGAAGTCACAGAATATTTATACTTTCTGTCAGTATTTGTGGTTGATGAAATTGTCGTTTAGAGTGTCGCAAATTTGTTGTAAGTACGATTCTCCGTCCACGGATATCGAAATTTTTAAGTAAATTATTCATAAGAAAATTATAGTATTTGCGAAATTATTGTGCACCTGAACGTTTTTAATATGTTTTTTATGTATCTGGTAATAATATCGGTTCGAGCAATTCTGAGTGTTCACTTAATTTTGGAAACTCTGTTTTTATTCAAACTAGCAACGAAATGTGTTCCGTTTTTTTATTATTGTCAAAATGTTCATAATTTCACCTATGCCATTAATCGTAAGTATGTTTTGATTGTTAGGCACTTTTGCCTAAATCATATTTGATGCATTTGTTATGAGAAAGTGCGCCTAAATGTCTCCATCTGCAATGTTTTGATAGAAAGTGGTCATTTTTGCGTTCATATGTAGTAAAATGATCTCAAAACTCAACCTTGATTTCTAGGCTCCTTTGCCTAAAAAATATAATGAACATGGAACCTAACCGTTACTTGACTAATACTTGATTTTTAAGCATCAAGCATCTTTGCCTAAAATAACTTTGAAATTTTCAGAAAGGTCCTGACTGTTTATATCATTTTTACTGATTATTTTACAAGAAATGCTCTATATATTTTTTAATTTTAGGTACTTATTGATTATTTGGTAAGAAATGACGATGAGTGACATTTTGCGCTGATTTTAGGCATTTTGCCTAACATAAATTTAAAAGGACGTAATGGTTTAGATCATTTTTACTTTTTTTAGGCAGTTTTGCCCAAAAACGTAATACATGGCTTGGAACAACGAACTTAACCGTTTTATTCCTTCCCTCGAGTCCGTCTACGTACCTGATTCCGAAAAAAATAAGGAAAAGGCCACGTATTTCATTCCGTCCCCAAGGGGGAGGGCGGGCTGCTCGAGCTTTCCGAGCTCCTTCAGCCACAATCATGGATTCCCAGTATACATACATGCATTACGTATATATGCATGGTGACATTAAGGATGCGTGTGGTCAGGATAGGATCGGAAGGAACAGAGTTAGGGTTCTGAGGGGGAAAATACTACCCCAACATTCGCCTAAGCAGCCGCACATGGTGTGCATATATGTAGGCACCATGCCGCTACATGTGTATGAGGAAAACCCCCTGAAAAAACCTCATACAAGGTAGACGGTAACGGGAATCGAACCCATTACCTTCCGAATGCTAACTGGGTCGTGTCACCACCTGGTTCCAGAGACACTGCAGCTTATATGACTTATTGTGTTCTCCCTAGTGGTTTGTTCGTGATCTTAACGCCCTGTAGCAGAGCGCATAGGCCACTCGCGGAATGTGTGTAAGTCTTCCGGTTCTATTTTTGCGTACCCGAAAATCCGCAGCGAGTCACAGTCACATATGATGTGTGTAGCTGTCTCTGGTTCCTCACCGCAAAATCTACATGTGGGGGTCTCTATTAAATTTCTTGATCTTCCTTAAATCGTTCTTAGCAGGCGAATGCCTCGTCAGGAGGCCGGTAAGGATCAAGGTAAGCTGTGTCCTGCTTAGCGTGAGCAGTTAGTTCTGAGGTTCTTTTTAGGCAAGATCCGTTTATGTATGCCTTGCTGTGTATTAGCCCTGGTCTGTTTATCCAATCTGCTCCCACTGCAGATTCCGGGTCATAAAGGGGACCGCTGATCTCTGTCTTGCGAGTTTATCTACTTCCTATTTTTATTGCTGGTTATTAATATTTTCCTAATATTTTTTTAATCTTAAGCATGATTAAAATTTTTAGTTTTGTGTTGTTGCTATCGTTGGCCATGTTTTGTCGTTCGCTTATTATTGGTATTTTCCCAATTATTTTATTTAATTTAGGCACGAAGGTTATTATGGGTTGCAATATAATTTGGTTTTTAAAACATACAAAAAAAACAAACGATTGGCTGTAAGAAAATTTAAAAATGCCATTGTCGGGAGGCCAAAGTACATAATTTTGGAAATAACGTAAAATCAACAAATGATTGCAACCACAAAAGTTTAACAGTGACGGCCCAACAACTCGCCTAAATTCAAAATTGTTAATGGGATAATATCACTCCTAAATTAAAGAATTTAATTGGAATAATATTAATAACCAACAAATGATTGCAATAAATAGCTAACTTCACACCGGTGCTTTCGTCATAGCTTTCACTTAAAGTAATTAAATCATTTTGTAATAGGAAGCTGGAAGTCTAGTGATACAAAAATTTTACAATACGTCTTATTATACCGGATGTTCTTCTGAGTTATATCATTTACAGTTTTATAAGTTTAGTAATTACAAATTAAAATATGCCATTTACGCATATACCAATGGCAAGTTTCGGAAACTGAACGTAAATTTTGTCACGATGTCATTTGTAGCAATGCCATTTCCATATTACAAACATCTTATTACAGTTTTTTTGTAACTGATCTGATTTAGAGAGATAGGCCCGATTTTAATTAAACCCCTAATTACATTTTCATGTTCGACCGAAATACAATTTTACCCCCCACCCTCACAAAGCAAACATAGAAAATTAGGTCGAACTGTTGTAGTTTGGTTTTTTCGTTTTTAAATATTTAACGATACAAATAACGCCTACTTTCTCCAATTTCAATTACGTCAGATGGCGTAATTATTGTTGTTTGATTGTTCGAGGGAACACGACGTCACAGTTAGTGAAGGGACAATGGGGTGGTGTAGTAAATAATAAACAATCGCGAGAAGTGTTACTTGCCTTCGTTCTTGTGTGGTAATTCGATAGAATTTATTAGTGGGGACTGCCTTGTAGCGGTAAACATTAATTATGGAGAATATGCGTTCATAAAATCTTATAATTGTTTAACCTAGTGAAACAAATAACAGTTAAGTCATCACTCGTTCCGAATCGTATGGATTAATGCTTACATCATTAAAGATAACGACATACTGGTCTCCCACCGGAAGTCACAGAATATTTATACTTTCTGTCAGTATTTGTGGTTGATGAAATTGTCGTTTAGAGTGTCGCAAATTTGTTGTAAGTACGATTCTCCGTCCACGGATATCGAAATTTTTAAGTAAATTATTCATAAGAAAATTATAGTATTTGCGAAATTATTTATTGTGCACCTGAACGTTTTTAATATGTTTTTTATGTATCTGGTAATAATATCGGTTCGAGCAATTCTGAGTGTTCATTTAATTTTGGAAACTCTGTTTTTATTCAAACTAGCAACGAAATGTGTTCCGTTTTTTTATTATTGTCAAAATGTTCATAATTTCGCCTATGCCATTAATCGTAAGTACGTTTTGATTATTAGGCACTTTTGCCTAAATCAAATTTGATGCATTTGTTATGAGAAAGTGCGCCCAAATGTCTCCATCTGCTATGTTTTGATAGAAAGTGGTCATTTTTGCGTTCATATGTAGTGAAATGATCTCAAAACTCAACCTTGATTTCTAGGCAGGCTCCTTTGGCTAAAAAAATATAATGAACATGGAACCTAACCGTTACTTGACTAATACTTGATTTTTAAGCATCAAGCATCTTTGCCTAAAATAACTTTGAAATTTTCAGAAAGGTCCTGACTGTTTATATCATTTTTACTGATTATTTTACAAGAAATGCTCTATATATTTTTTAATTTTTAGGTACTTATTGATTATTTGGTAAGAAATGACGATGAGTGACATTTTTGCGCTGATTTTTAGGCATTTTTCCTAACATAAATTTAAAAGGACCTAATGGTTTAGATCATTTTTACTTTTTTTAGGCAGTTTTGCCCAAAAAAACGTAATACATGGCTTGGAACAACGAACTTAACCGTTTTATTCCTTCCCTCGAGTCCGTCTACGTACCTGGTTCCGAAAAAAATAAGGAAAAGGCCACGTATTTCATTCCGTCCCCAAGGGGGAGGGCGGGCTGCTCGAGCTTTCCGAGCTTCTTCAGCCACAATCATGGATTCCCAGTATACATACATACATTACGTATATATGCATGGTGACATTAAGGATGCGTGTGGTCAGGATAGGATCGGAAGGAACAGAGTTAGGGTTCTGAGGGGGAAAATACTACCCCAAGATTCGCCTAAGCAGCCGCACATGGTGTGCATATATGTAGGCACCATGCCGCTACATGTGTATGAGGAAAACCCCCTGAAAAAACCTCATACAAGGTAGACGGTAACGGGAATCGAACCCATTACCTCCCGAATGCTAAGTAGGTCGTGTCACCACCTGGTTCCAGAGACACTGCAGCTTATATGGCTTATTGTGTTCTCCCTAGTGGTTTGTTCGTGATCTTAACGCCGTGTAGCAGAGCGCACAGGCCACTCGCGGAATGTGTGTAAGTCTTCGGTTCTATTTTTGAGTACCCGAAAATCCGCAGCGAGTCACAGTCACATATGATGTGTGTAGCTGTCTCTGGTTCATTACCGCAAAATCTACATGTGGGGTCTCCATTAAATTTCTTGATCTTCTTTAAATCGTTCTTAGCAGGCGAATGCCCCGTCAGGAGGCCGGTAAGGATCAAGGTAAGCTGTGTCCTGCTTAGCGTGAGCAGTTAGTTCTGAGGTTCTTTTTAGGCAAGATCCGTTTATGTATGCCTTGCTGTGTATTAGCCCTGGTCTGTTTATCCAATCTGCTCCCACTGCAGATTCCGGGTCATAAAAGGGGACCGCTGATCTCTGTCTTGCGAGTTTATCTACTTCCTCGTTTCCTTCGATCCCACAATGGTCAGGGACCCATGAAAGAGTTACCTTTTTCCTCTCTGCCAGACCGTTGAGTTCTTTGTATCATTCCCAGGCCAGTTTAGATGCGGCCTTAAAACTTTAGGGAAGCCTGGCTGGAATATAAGATATAGATACGCCTTCCTCTGTAGGCCTTTCTATTATTTTCCTGCGTGTATTGACGTATTGCGTATATTTCTGTTTGGAAAACGGTGGCGTGTCTGCCAAGAGGTATAATGGTATCTTGCCTTGGCTTCACACCGTGTATGCCCGCTCCAGCACCCGTCTCGGTTTTTGAACCGTCCGTGTACGAGATTACACTGGAAATTTGTGTCCCTGTTCATTCCACTCTGAGAGATCCTGAATTCTTACCTCGAAGAGTATGACAACGAGATGTTTTGGCGTCCTATGGTCCGTTCTCATATCAAGTACGGGGCCCCCAATGCTGTCAATTTACCTCGTATGCTCTGTGTCTGTACAGAGTGGCCAACTAAGAATGCGAGGTACTGTATCTGGGAAACTATCCATCGTAGAGGCTTGCGCAAAAAAAACTTATGACTAAAACGGCCAATACAAAAACCTGGAAAATATTTTCAAGTTTCTGAAATGGCCGCTAGGGGGCGTAACTGCAATCTTGAATCTAAAAAAGTGATATTTCTGTGAATTCTGCTATATTAACCTAATAAAAAAATAACTGATCTTTAAACTCGAGGATAATCTGATTTTTTTTTTGTTTGGCACTTTTTGACGTATGTCTAAAAATAAAGTGGTGGGGGGTATTTAAAGGTTTCCTTAAATAACCCCTGTATCTTCGAAACGGCTAAGCCAATTTTAACAAACTTGGGCGCGTTGAAATGAGCTATTATTGGGCTACAAATGTTATAATATTTGAAGTTTTGTTAAGTTTCACGTGTCGTCGCTAGAGGACTTTGTTCGACATTCCGACAGAAACGGTTAATTTTCGCAAAAAATTAAATGCATTGGTATGACTTTTTTCTAGCTAAATGATGCTTAAACAAGCTCGCGAAAACAGCACCTCGATATCTTGTTCCTAACCTAAAATATCGGCCAAAGAAAACTATACGAAAATCCCTTAAATTTTTATTTTTTTTAAGTATATTTTTCTGGAATTATTTCTATTATGTAAGTTGTGGCCCTAAAAAGGACCGATTTAAAGGAGGAAGGTTTTTAATGCCCCCGTAAATGCTTGAAATGCTGACCATCACTCTGTGCATTGCTGAGGCCTCTTATGGGTAGACAAAACTGCAGCTTTAATTTCGGCTCTGAATAGGTTACCTAGAAATTGCGATTTTAAATGTTTGTAAATTTATACACCAGAATAAAATCACCCTTTTTAAAATTACTACGGGCAAGTGAGCAATGCTAAAAGTTATACGGAAGGCCTATTTTTTGTTTGTTTAAATGCATATTCACTATGGATATATACGAAAAATACAATTAATCGAAGCAGGCAATGGAAACAGATACCTAAACAAAACATAAATAATCCTCCAATTGTCAATAGTAGTCAATACTTTCGCGTTACTTTGAGCAATTTTCGTGCTTTCAAAATGCGTTTTACGAATAATGAAGCTGTTGATATGCTTGCGGTTTATTTTGAATGTCTTCAGAATGCCGCAGTAGCTAAAAGAGTTTACGCGGCTCGATACCCAAATCGTCCTCCTTGCGATGTAAGAGTTTTTCCCTTATTAGTGGCGAGCTTACGAGCCAATGGTAGTTTTCGGCTACATTTCAACGGCAAAGAATTCGAAGAACACAAGAAAATATTAACCGTGTACTGGCAATACCGACTCTATAACAAGGCCGCAGTGCTCTGACGTCAGGATCCTGTGACGTCAGCATGCGGAGCCCATCCGGCGCAATGCACTACCGACTTCGTAGGTATAGCGCAAATGCACATTGCACCTTACTCTGTGTTCATTATGCACTTGAATACGTTGTACTTGCCATTTGTTTGTTTATTTTGCAGAAGTCTTACCCAATTAAAAGTAGATAGTGAATAATTATTAACAATAGTATTAGTGAAGTAGTTTAAAATGCCTAATAAGTGTTGTGTGCCCAATTGTAAAAGAAAGTATAAAAGTGGCCCTCGTGTACACGTGTATACCGGTACCAATACCGTGCCGAGGTAAGCCTCCAATGCGTGACGTCACAATTCAGCGCTGCGGCCTTGTTATAGAGTCGGTATTGGTACTCTATATTGAAGGAAATCCTCATGTTAGCACAAGAGCATTATCCACTGACTTGGGCATATCACGGACAACGGTTAAAAATATTTTGAAGGACTATAGGTAAGTTCTAATGGCCATCAAAATATATAAGTATAATGACCAATTAAAATTTTCAAAATTTTGTGCTCATAAGTACCGTCAGAATTTTTCACAGGGTCAATGAGGGGAGATACTGTATGTAAATAATTAAAATAACGTTTTTGTATAATCATGTAATATTACTTTTTATTAATAATTAACATCATGATAGTGTAGAAAACATTTTTTTTTCTCATTGGAACATAAATATATACTACAGGCACTATAGTTACTATGCGGACGAGACTGAATATCACAAGCACTGCATCGGCCCCTTTTTTCATCATATATAACCCAATGTCTTCCTGTATTGCCTAAGCATCAGGCACGCTGTAGTTATGTTTGCCACGTTTTGGTACTGCTTTTGACACTCTTTCGTTTTCCTTTAATGTGCCCATATTCATCAATCCTAGAGAGGTAGATCGTCTAAACTCTGGTGTACTAATTTTTTCTCGCGATTGGCAGTAAGAATTTACGATGACTATCAAGAAAAAACCATTTTTTTTGGACTTGCGATTCATTCCGTATCTTGTCTGAAATTGATCAACGTGATCAACACCGCCCTAATGGCGGTTGTAATCATCAACAATTGAGGGACATTTTACTACTAGTTTATCCCCGTTCTTCTCTGTGCGCTTTACACTACTTTCTTCAGTCCCATAAAAGTTTGTTGCGAGATAAACCACCCGATTATCCTTCCATTTATAGATTCCTATATTGGTGTTGAAGTAACGGTAATCGTAATCTTCGCGTTTCATTGATTTGTCTTAAGCCAAGTTTTTTGGGATATCTTTTCTGTTCTAACGAATTGTTCCACATGCAAGGGTGTCATTTACACCAAGTTTTCCAACAATGAAATAGAAGTAAAGTAGTTATCGAAGTAAATATTCTTTTTTCCCCAGTACATTTTTGTTAAACATAAAACGACACTTTCTTCAAGACCATAGCTACGGAATTCCTCTTTAAATTTGGCTGTGTAGCTATTTTGATCTGCAAGATTCCAAATGTTGTATCCACGCTTTAATGGTTTTATGGGTTGTATTGCTTGATCGAAGAACGCCCTTTGAAAAGAACCATGCTTTCCTCAATACTAACTTTTCTTGTGAGCTTGTATAACATTTCAAATCTTTTGTTTAGTGCTACCACTACAGGCCGCACTTTATACAGTTTGTCTTGATTATCGTTAGGTATTTTTGAATTATCATTGCAGTGTAAGTTTGACGAAATCTGCTCAAACTTATTGCCAGACATGATATTCGTAATTATTGGTAAACCGACGTCAGGACTTCCGTTCCAGTAATATTTCCAATTCGGAAGTTGATGATAACTCATCAAAAAATTTATTCCGATAAATGTAAGCAGTTCCTTTTCTGTTAGATTGAGTTTTGTTTTTTTAAACAGCATACAGATTACTCTGATACGTAACAAGTTCAACGAATTCACCAAGAACTTCTAGAAATATATCAGTTGCTGTTTCACAGTTTTCAAACAATGCCTCAATGGGACCTACAGCTTCATTAACCTAATAAAAAATAACTGATCTTTAAACTCGAGGATAATCTGATTTTTTTTTTGTTTGGCACTTTTTGACGTATGTCTAAAAATAAAGTGGTGGGGGGTATTTAAAGGTTTCCTTAAATAACCCCCTGTATCTTCGAAACGGCTAAGCCAATTTTAACAAACTTGGGCGCGTTGAAATGAGCTATTATTGGGCTACAAATGTTATAATATTTGAAGTTTTGTTAAGTTTCACGTGTCGTCGCTAGAGGACTTTGTTCGACATTCCGACAGAAACGGTTAATTTTCGCAAAAAATTAAATGCATTGGTATGACTTTTTTCTAGCTAAATGATGCTTAAACAAGCTCGCGAAAACAGCACCTCGATATCTTGTTCCTAACCTAAAATATCGGCCAAAGAAAACTATACGAAAATCCCTTAAATTTTTATTTTTTTTAAGTATATTTTTCTGGAATTATTTCTATTATGTAAGTTGTGGCCCTAAAAAGGACCGATTTAAAGGAGGAAGGTTTTTAATGCCCCCGTAAATGCTTGAAATGCTGACCATCACTCTGTGCATTGCTGAGGCCTCTTATGGGTAGACAAAACTGCAGCTTTAATTTCGGCTCTGAATAGGTTACCTAGAAATTGCGATTTTAAATGTTTGTAAATTTATACACCAGAATAAAATCACCCTTTTTTAAAATTACTACGGGCAAGTGAGCAATGCTAAAAGTTATACGGAAGGCCTATTTTTTTGTTTGTTTAAATGCATATTCACTATGGATATATACGAAAAATACAATTAATCGAAGCAGGCAATGGAAACAGATACCTAAACAAAACATAAATAATCCTCCAATTGTCAATAGTTGTCAATACTTTCGCGTTACTTTGAGCAATTTTCGTGCTTTCAAAATGCGTTTTACGAATAATGAAGCTGTTGATATGCTTGCGGTTTATTTTGAATGTCTTCAGAATGCCGCAGTAGCTAAAAGAGTTTACGCGGCTCGATACCCAAATCGTCCTCCTTGCGATGTAAGAGTTTTTCCCTTATTAGTGGCGAGCTTACGAGCCAATGGTAGTTTTCGGCTACATTTCAACGGCAAAGAATTCGAAGAACACAAGAAAATATTAACCGTGTACTGGCAATACCGACTCTATAACAAGGCCGCAGTGCTCTGACGTCAGGATCCTGTGACGTCAGCATGCGGAGCCCATCCGGCGCAATGCACTACCGACTTCGTAGGTATAGCGCAAATGCACATTGCACCTTACTCTGTGTTCATTATGCACTTGAATACGTTGTACTTGCCATTTGTTTGTTTATTTTGCAGAAGTCTTACCCAATTAAAAGTAGATAGTGAATAATTATTAACAATAGTATTAGTGAAGTAGTTTAAAATGCCTAATAAGTGTTGTGTGCCCAATTGTAAAAGAAAGTATAAAAGTGGCCCTCGTGTACACGTGTATACCGGTACCAATACCGTGCCGAGGTAAGCCTCCAATGCGTGACGTCACAATTCAGCGCTGCGGCCTTGTTATAGAGTCGGTATTGGTACTGGGCTATATTGAAGGAAATCCTCATGTTAGCACAAGAGCATTATCCACTGACTTGGGCATATCACGGACAACGGTTAAAAATATTTTGAAGGACTATAGGTAAGTTCTAATGGCCATCAAAATATATAAGTATAATGACCAATTAAAATTTTCAAAATTTTGTGCTCATAAGTACCGTCAGAATTTTTCACAGGGTCAATGAGGGGAGATACTGTATGTAAATAATTAAAATAACGTTTTTGTATAATCATGTAATATTACTTTTTATTAATAATTAACATCATGATAGTGTAGAAAACATTTTTTTTTCTCATTGGAACATAAATATATACTACAGGCACTATAGTTACTATGCGGACGAGACTGAATATCACAAGCACTGCATCGGCCCCTTTTTTCATCATATATAACCCAATGTCTTCCTGTATTGCCTAAGCATCAGGCACGCTGTAGTTATGTTTGCCACGTTTTGGTACTGCTTTTGACACTCTTTCGTTTTCCTTTAATGTGCCCATATTCATCAATCCTAGAGAGGTAGATCGTCTAAACTCTGGTGTACTAATTTTTTCTCGCGATTGGCAGTAAGAATTTACGATGACTATCAAGAAAAAACCATTTTTTTTGGACTTGCGATTCATTCCGTATCTTGTCTGAAATTGATCAACGTGATCAACACCGCCCTAATGGCGGTTGTAATCATCAACAATTGAGGGACATTTTACTACTAGTTTATCCCCGTTCTTCTCTGTGCGCTTTACACTACTTTCTTCAGTCCCATAAAAGTTTGTTGCGAGATAAACCACCCGATTATCCTTCCATTTATAGATTCCTATATTGGTGTTGAAGTAACGGTAATCGTAATCTTCGCGTTTCATTGATTTGTCTTAAGCCAAGTTTTTTGGGATATCTTTTCTGTTCTAACGAATTGTTCCACATGCAAGGGTGTCATTTACACCAAGTTTTCCAACAATGAAATAGAAGTAAAGTAGTTATCGAAGTAAATATTCTTTTTTCCCCAGTACATTTTTGTTAAACATAAAACGACACTTTCTTCAAGACCATAGCTACGGAATTCCTCTTTAAATTTGGCTGTGTAGCTATTTTGATCTGCAAGATTCCAAATGTTGTATCCACGCTTTAATGGTTTTATGGGTTGTATTGCTTGATCGAAGAACGCCCTTTGAAAAGAACCATGCTTTCCTCAATACTAACTTTTCTTGTGAGCTTGTATAACATTTCAAATCTTTTGTTTAGTGCTACCACTACAGGCCGCACTTTATACAGTTTGTCTTGATTATCGTTAGGTATTTTTGAATTATCATTGCAGTGTAAGTTTGACGAAATCTGCTCAAACTTATTGCCAGACATGATATTCGTAATTATTGGTAAACCGACGTCAGGACTTCCGTTCCAGTAATATTTCCAATTCGGAAGTTGATGATAACTCATCAAAAAATTTATTCCGATAAATGTAAGCAGTTCCTTTTCTGTTAGATTGAGTTTTGTTTTTTTAAACAGCATACAGATTACTCTGATACGTAACAAGTTCAACGAATTCACCAAGAACTTCTAGAAATATATCAGTTGCTGTTTCACAGTTTTCAAACAATGCCTCAATGGGACCTACAGCTTCATTAAAATTTGGTAATACTGTGTCCACTTCTTTCTTCTGTCATGTACGCTTTGGTGCATTGTGAAGTACGATATCAATTGCATATAAGTCTCTGTCAGTAGACCTTAGATATGTATCCGATATGTTAATAGGTGTATTTATGTTGGCAGGGATGCCAGAAGGCTGAATCACTATATTTTGCAAAATGTTTACAGTAGGTATATTGTTATCATCAGAAGTGCTCTGACTAAGATTCTGTGTTCGATTGAAACTTCTCTGAAATGTATTTGGCAATGATGTCTCAAAATCATCTTCGTCATCACTTTCTTCTATATCTGTGCCCACATTATTATTCAACGGTAAATCATCTAATAAAATTTTGACAACAACTTGCAGCAGTTCTTCTTTAGATAATGGTGATTTGTAATTCCATCTTATGTTCTTTGACATTTCCTGACGGTACTTTTACGGCATCTGAAAGACAACTCGTCTAATAAAACAACACAGGACTAAAAGCACTAAGTCAGCAACATTACAATTTACGTTATAGAAAATACCACTACGAATTAAAAAAAATATTGAATCTAAATATCGCTAAAGCACAACACATACAGGGTGCGGCATTACTGCGTCGAAGTACGATATATCTGTTATTAAAGGAGATATCAAGAAAAGTTATTTACAAAAATTTTAGGAAACTTCAAACTTCACATTATAAAATTGTTTTCGTATTTACGGAATGTTACATATTACCAGGGTAAACGAGTTTAGCTATAGGGAGTGCTTAATAAAAATGAAAGAACATACAGTGTATTTTCACTTTTTAAAATTAAATACAGTGTGATTCATTTGAAAAAATTGACAAAATAATGTGTTCGAGTTTTGGCTCGCTCTATATTCAATTGGTGCAATAATAAAGAAATAGTAGTTTCTGGTAACATTATACCAATGTGAAAATGTTATGCCCGGAAAAAAATTATTGTTAGGTTGTTTTGTCTAGGGTATACAAGACGTTGAAATGAGAATGATTTTCGTGTACAATTGACCATAACTTTTGAAATACCCTGTATAACGTAATGAAACCCTGTATTTGAAGTATGGGGGAGATGAGCTTAATCCAAATTTGAAATAATGTATAGTGTGTCCCATTTTAAAAAAAGTATGTTTGGTTCACCCTGGTAATATGTAACACCCTGTAAATACGAAAATTATTTAATAATGTGAAGTTTGAAGTTGTCTATAATTATTGTAAATAACTTTTTTTTGATATCTCCTTTAACTCTTTGAAGCACAAGATATAGGATTTTTTTTTCTAGACCCTTGAAGCACGGAATAAGTTTGAAAAATAAAAACAATTTATTTTTACAAAAAAATATTTATATAGGTACAAAAATGACGTAATTGATGACATTTTTTTATGGTCAAAATCATAAAAAAGTAAGTGGTTAGCTCAGGTAACCACTGTGCATCTGTAGAAGGCAGAATAAAGATAAGGTGAAATATTAAAACTTATTTTTTGTGAAAATTTTGAAAACAGTTTTTTTCCTTTTCGCAAGCTCAAGGGAACTTTGCATGTGGAACACATCCAAATGGTGCGAATAGGCACTTTTTTGTTACTGCATGCTGCACAGCGTTTTGATGTACTTCTCATTGGCTGGTGTCGGGACGATTCTAATCTTATGTTCTTGCTCACGTAAGGTTTATGACTTTTAACTTGAATTGAATTACGTTTAGGACCAGGGGTAATATCCATTGGACAAACAATAGATTTTGCTAGCAGTCCTTCATATACAGCTCGACGAAACTCTTTATTAGTTAATTTTTCGGATCCAATTTCCTTGTGAATTATGAATGAGTTACTAATAGCGGCATCCAAAAAATGAAAAATAGTCGTAGGTACCATTTCTTACTCTTTCGATCAATTTGGTAGTCGTTTTTTAACCTATCAAAGTTGTCAACGAAGTTCATATTAGAGTTGTAATCTCTTAAAATTTGAGGACATGGAATATCAGAAATACTACCATCTTTTTCCTTTCTTTGAACAGTAAGAGTCTGATTTGGATCATGGAAATTGGACAAAAAATTTACTGCCTTTTTATCTTTCCACTTGAACATCGTTATTCCATCCTCGGAACGCTTCCAATCACATTCACCTCTTTTTCATTTTTTATCATCTAATAAATTTGGTAAATAGTTTCGTTGTGATCGCACTGTACCATAAGCAAAAATTTTATTGTTTTTCAGGGTCAATAAAAGCTCGTATCCATTGAAAAAATTATAGACTATGATTTTTTTGAGTGAAGTCTTGTACTAGGTTCAAAACAACCCGAGATGCTGGACTCTTTCCAGATTGATCATCACCCCTGCCAGTGTAAATATCAAATTTTAAATTGTATCCAGATTAATCGCATAGCATTCATATTTTGAACCCCCTTTTTATCGGCTTGACCCGCATAAATTGTTTTAACGATGTAAATTTTACTATCGATTCGTCAATTACAAGCTTTTGACGTGCGTGGTAATTCTCCATAAATCACTTTGACATTTCTGTCAAAAATGGACGTAGCTTAAATAATTTCTCATAATTTGGTTCACCACGCTTGGGTTGAATGGAATTGTCATTGAAGTGAATGTGACTCAACAACCAACCAAATCGATTCACCGTCATCAAGGAAGAAATATAATAATCATGAAAGTCAGGTTTTGTTGACCAGTAGTGCCGATTCCTAGGAATGTCTTTATCTCTTTGACATCTGTAGGTTTAAAGGGCTTACCTTGCTGAGTAGCTAACAAATTGGTTTGGAAACAAATGTCTTCTAACAAACTATTGCGAAAAAACATTGAGAGTATCTCGAATGTAGTCTTTTCCTCTAACTCCATCATATGGACAGCAAGACCATTCTGTTCCCTAAAATCAGGCACTGGTATGGTATTTCTTGGTGACTTATCCCAATTAGGTTCTGAAGCTAAAGTAAAAATATCCAGTTGATTTTGATTGGCAGGAGTTCCTAATGATGTGGAAGCAGTAGGCGAATTAGGCACTGAGGGTTCATTATCTTCTGAATTTCTCGATGTTACAAAATTTGTTAGTGGGATATTATCATCGTCACTATCGTCAGAATCTTCAGCTTCCGATGCCACAATACACAGCTTTAATTCGCCTTGTCCTGGTAAAATCGATAATGGTGAATCGTCCGAATCATTATCAGATTGAACTTCGGATCCTAAAGGGAAATCTTCGTAGGAAATGGTGAGTAGATTTTCTAGTTCCTTATCTGTTAGTCCTTTAGGCATGTTTTGCACCAGAGTTTTATTCAGTTATAAACTAAGCAAAACCGCAAATAAAGCCTAGTTCTCAGAACTTTGTATTGTCGCCAGCGATACGAACCTAGCCCAATCAAAATTAATAAAAGGCATTCGAGTATTTGAAAACACTGTACCTTTACACTAGTGTTTTTTTAGTTGTTTTCTCCTATTATAAAAATCAAATCATTCCAGACTAGGGCCAAGGACAGAAACATCACAATTTTCCTATTATAAAATTACAGCCACATCCACAATTACTTCATAACTAAATTACCTCTACTATAAAACTTCTGTAAAATACCAGGAATGCGTCAAATCACTAGTTACCCCATACGCACTGTGAACACTACCACTAACCTCTTCTTTTTTGTCATATAAATCGGTACCCGATTAAATATTCCCCTTATCTACTATGCCCACCGTTTTTAATTCAATCAAACCACCAAACGTCCAAAAAATGTAGGTCCAAATTGCAATATACAATGAAAAACTAATAAACACATACACAGAAAAACGACAACGTAATTTTTTACCGCCTAATCACATTATAATGCCTGTCACTTCAAGTTAAAACAATAAATTTGCAAACGCTATTTGTGGCGACATCTATGAACTGTTTCTCTAACTACTTTAGCCCTTTCACTACCGAATTTTTATTTTACAAATTAAAATTTTTATATGTGGTTTATAGATATATTGAATTTTTTAATTTTTTTTTAGTGAAGTTGAATATTTTGGAAAATGTACCATTTTTTTGGATTTTGAAACGTGCACAATTGTGTACACTGGTAGCAAGAGGTAACAAATTAGAATGAATATAATATAATTATTATATGTAAAGGTGTAGGTACACATCAACAACAAATAATATACGTATTACAATACTTATTTATTATGGTATTTTGCATAAATGTACATTACATTTAGAACATTTTGTTCGTGATCGCCCCTTACAATTTTCATTTTTACACCTCGATGCAAAGTTCTTCTCATCTAATTGAGGTAGGTGATTTATGCCGTCAAACCGGACATCTTCAATTGGCCGCAGTTCTGGTCTCGTCCTTGGGTATTTCAGGGGTTCTGGCCTTTCGTCGAGTGTACCAGATGGTCGTCCGCGTTTCTTCGGTTGCGATTTAGATGACAATATCAAAGCTTCTGCCACGTAAGCTCTGAAATGCAGCAGATCTAAAATTCGCTGCTTGGGGATTCCCAAAGACATGGCCTTTTGCTGGTATTCAAGCCATGCATTGACACAAGCTAAATCAATGCCATGCGTAAACATTCTAAGGGTCCATTTTCTTGAACGTATAAAAGACCTATAAATTGTAACCAGAAAGTCAAGCTTGTCAACGCCTCCCATATTCAAGTTATACTGCTGAATTACTTGCGGTCTTGGAATATGCACATAGATTTTTTGCTTCTTATCCCACCTTTTGCAGTTGTCTGTTTGGCCAATTCCCATGTAATTTGATGCCATCGTTACAGCTTTGTTATCATACCATTTAGTAAGAATTACTTGGCCGTCACCACTGATGAGTTCTTCTGATGCGCCACGACCTTTTGTTTGCAACTGTTTGTCGGTTGAAAAGGGTGGTGCTTTGTAACGGTCTATCCATGCCGTTCCAGAAGCCCAAATACGTTTTTGGCGCAAATATTGAAGCAGGTGATAGCTTGAGAAATAGTTGTCGTAATATAATTGAATATTTGGTTCCGTAATTCTTTCGGTCAACTTCAACAAAACTGCCGTTCCTAATCCCAAATGTTTTTGGAACGACGGATCTAATTTTGTTGTCGACCCCTGGTACAATAAAAAGTCATAAAGTAGACCACTGCTACCGGAGAGCGCAAAAATTTTAATACCCCAAGGGCAGGGCTTCCCTTTTACATACTGCTTCACATTTAGTTTTCCTTTGAAAGGAACTATCTGTTCATCGACACAAAGCCTCGTTTCTAATGGAAGTGCCAAACACTTCTTCCGAATTGTTTCGAAAAGAGGCCGTACCTTCCAGAAACGGTCATTAGTATTTGGTTTTTCTGCAACGTTAACAAAGTGAACATGCTGTCTCAGCTTATAAAATTGATTACGGGACATATTGTTGGCCACAAGGGGGACCTCTAACCTTGTTTCCCAATAATTCTGTACCCTAGGGTAGCGAATATTGCCCATCAAGACGTGGATACCTACAAACACTTTCATTTCGTCAACGTTTGTCGATTGAAATCGTGATGCTTGCTGTATTGCATAAAGGTTTGTATATTCAACCATGCTTTGAAATAACTCATTTGTAAAATATTGCAAAAAAAATTGTGTCGGGCTTTCTAAATCGACAAAATCTGGAGACACAGGAGAATGCCACTCGATTTGTGGTGTTAGATATGTGACATTTTTTCGCCATTTTATATTTTCTTTGTTTGTCAAGTTGCTTGAGGCAAAAAAACTCATTTGCACCTTTTGTCAACGGAAGTTCCGAGGTACTTGCAACCGGAATTACAACAGCTGTTGGCGTACTCGACTGTGAACTTCTTGCAGTAGTTCAACGCAGAACTTGTGATGTACTCATACTCAGAATTACAACACTTTTTGGTGGATCTATATTGGAAATTACAGGATCTGCAGCAACTTTTGAGGTACCCACGCATGGATTTACATTTCTAGTAGCAATATCTGGAGTCACATTTCCGTGACAAACTTTAGCTCTTTCACACTCTGCTTCTTCACCACAGCTTTCGTCTAAAATGTAAAGTATTATTAATTTAGCTACTTACTATATTACATCAACCGTAAAAATAAATTACCATCCGAAACATCGCTAACATATTGCCATTCATCGTCCTCAAAATCACCTTCGTTTTCAAAATCTTCGATATCTGAAAACGCGTCAATGATTTCCAATAGTTCTTTTTCTGAAAGCGGCTTATTTTTGACCATTCTGGACTGAAGAATTATGTTTAGTACATACAAAAACAAAAAAATTAGGTTAAGTTTACTTTACTAACTTACGGTCGTTTACTACACCACAGTACACAATTGTGTACAAGTTTTCAAAGTGAAAAATAAATCCAATGTCCTTACATACATTCACTTTATTACTTTGGACTTCAAAAATACACTTTGATAAACTGGGAATTAAATAACAACCAGAGTGGGGTGTCTAATAAACCAAATAAAATATTAGTTGACATGTGTATTTACCTTACAGCTGTTAACAACACAACACGTCGCACAGCAATTCTGATTTCGAACTTCGCTTTTCAAATTGAGATGGTGCTAATGACTCATATGACGTTAGCTATGTACACGAATGTGCACAGTGGAAGCAGACGGTTAAAAACCCTTCCCCGGCACATATAAAAAATATTGAAAACTGTGTGCACAAATGTGTACACAGGTAGCGAAAGGGTTAGCTTTTCAAATTGAGATGGTGCTAATGACTCATATGACGTTAGCTATGTACACGAATGTGCACAGTGGAAGCAGACGGTTAAAAACCCTTCCCCGACACATATAAAAAATATTGAAAATTGTGTGCACAAATGTGTACACAGGTAGCAAAAGGGTTAGGCGGTTTGCAGGATTAACCGCCGTGCATAAGTGCATAGCAATAGTCTGAATTTTGTGGTTGTTTACAGTAACCACCGTGCTTTAAAGAAGTTAATAACGGATATATCGTACTTCGACGCACTAATGCCGCACCCTGTATATCGCACTCGTGAATCGTGAATTAGAACGAAAGCCACGGAGCAAGCGCAAAACGCGGCCGTTAGGTTAAATTTTAGACTTCACAGTACCGTCAGGCGAAACTGGACAAAAGAGAGGTATAGGCAATTCATATTGGTTTAAATTTACCGGTACTTAAGAGTACCGTCGGGCAACAAAGGGTTAAATCGGTTAATTGTTCCCTTCTAGCTGTCGAGTTTATTATCGAGAAAATTGATCGAGTATCGATTTGGATTGAATCTTTTCTCGAAGGTCACTTCTCATTTTAAGGTAGGCCTTTATTTTATAACGGACGTTAAAAAATTTTGGAATCAAACCTTTGCTTATTTTAACGGGTGGAAAAATCTAATTTTAATCTTTGTTAGCAAAATATAAAGATAATTATTAGCCAATAAAAGTATAATTGTTTTATATCTGTCCTCGATTAAGTAACCCGCTGCACTCGTCTTAGTAACTCGAGAAAAGATGTGCTGCTTTGGTTTTGTATGTTATGATTGGCGATTGATCCCTGATCCATACTTCCAATTTGCTAAGGGCGATGCTGTTTTATAATAGTTCTTTAAAGGGTTAGATTGTAGAATAATGTCACCTTTGAACTGTCGAATGTAATTATAAACGTGAAGAAAAAATTTAAAGGAGACTGTGTGAATGAACATTGGCCTCGGAAATAAATAATAAACCTCGTAATATGACTTACTTAGCAAACAACCGCTAAGCGAAATTCTTTTGTTTAAATCCCAACCATCATTGATTCTCGCATCCGAATTAAGATAATCAGTAAAATGACGTCGGTTGTTTCGAATTAATCTACATTCATTATTTTATTCATCTAAATGAAAATCTACTTCTCGTATGTTAAACAGAGATGGAATGTCACGTTCGCTTTTAGTGTCTCCTTTACGTATTTACGTTCATTCGTTAAATTGTTAACGCCATCAGTCTCAAGTTAGTTCTGGATGGTTACGTTACGTATTTTTTTCTCTTCCAGTGTTTGTCTCATACGTGTTCTTTGTGTTTGGGAATTTTATAAAAAAAAACGTGACGTAGTGTTTGTTTCTCTGACCAGCGAAACGTGGTGCTTTAATTAGACTGTGGTAAAAATTCTTTTTTAATTTAATTTAATTTATTGTTGTAAAAGATAAATTCATTACGGAGTCTTGAATAATTAGTATTGATCTGTTGTATTTTTAGAACCTTTTTTTGTAGAAGCTGCCTTGAAATTTTACTATGTTTTTGAATATTAAAATTGTCACCAAAATCGAATTCCGTAAAAAATAGTGCTTGTTATAAGCCTGTAATGGCTATTTTTGATATATGCTACTATTATATGCGTCATTAAATGGTAATCATCTGATGTAACTTCATGATTAAGAAAAAGTTGAGGAAATTTATTTAGCACTTTTCCTCTCCGATGAATCAACAAGTTATAAATCTATTTTTGGCAATAGTTTCTGACGTTTTCAATCGCAGGAAAAATGAAGATAACTGTAGAAAATATTATCGCACAGGCATAATTCTGTTGCGGAAGTCTTTTAACTTTAATACTACACGCCACTTTCTCATGAATTATCTAAATAAAATGGAAAAAACCAGTTTTTGATGGCATTATGAATATAATAAGAAAAAATAAGTTAAATACGAGTTGTTTTTAATCCATGCGCAAATAACATTATAATGATAAAGGGATTTAGTAAATATTAACTTTTTAACCAGTTTTATTTGGGACCGTTTCTATTTGTATCACGCCACAATTAAAACATTGCTTAATATGACATAAATTTGTCAATATTTCGCTTAGCTAGCGAAGTGTCACCATCACATTAAGTTTTGCATGTTGAGCATTTGAGTAATAACACTCACGGTCGTAAGCAACGTACGAGATTAAGTGCTTCATTATATAAGTTGCTAGATTACCTGTAACCATTTTAATTATGCTACAAATTAGGTAATTAAGGATTTATAACTAACCGATAAAGAAAAAACCTGGCACTTATGTAGATTTTAATGTGCTTGGAAATATCGTGAAGTTAATGAACAGAATAGATTTAGAAAATGATCGGGTAGGTATCACATGTTTAGTACCGATTTTGTAGTTAATTGGCAAGACATTTAAAACGACAATGCAGCTTATTCTTTCGAATTGTAAAGTTTTCTGCCCATTTGGCGCTTAAGGGGGGCCGCGGGGTCCTATCTTTTACATGTTAATTTGTCCAACTTTAAGGTACATTTAAATAAAAAGTAAAAGTGGTAGAGCTTTGAATTTTGTTTTCACTGAAAGTTTACACTTTTCTACATATTTTGAGTAGAGGGTTTTTAAATACAATCACAAACCAGAATTTTATATTTTTTAAAAAAAGTTTTTTTTTTAATTAAAAACTTGGTGTATAAATCAAGTTTCTAAAAAATGTACTAGGAATTTTGAAAAACCCTCAGTTTAAAATGTACAGCAAGACTAGACAAAGTAAACAAAAAAAATCATCTCATTATCTCTTACCGTTCCTGAGAAAATGTTCCTTAAGTGCTAAAAATATTCGTTTGCGGAAAAATCAGCCGAAAGTTAGAAAAACATTAAAAATGCAATATTTTTTGAAAATTTTTACTTTAATGCATCCCAGCTCCATACTTAGGGTTGTCTGGATCCTCTGCTTCTTCATACACATCCTCCAGCCTTCTTTTAGATGCTGTTAGCTTTTGCCGGCACTTTTTTTCAATTGCTTCCAATGCCTTTTCTGCCTTTTTCACTCGTAGAGCGTCGACAAACTTCATTCTCTTGATGCAGTAAGCTTCAGGAACAATACCTAACTTTTCTAGGATTTTACATCTGACTATATTTCCCTCATTATAGGTACGGATTGCCTCATACACGCCAAGTTCCAAGGTATTTTTGTGGACAAAGGTTGCTTTCGGGATGCACGCCCAAATCAAACTATTGAGAGACTCACTAGCATTTTGGGTTCCACCGTGTAAGCATCTGCGGAGTAATTCTGGTTGAGATAAGTCTCTAAATATGGGATTTATTTCCTCCATCACTATTCTAGGGAAATGGGTATAAATAGAGTGGTCATATGACTCTTCCTTTTCCATCGCTTTGCGGTACTTGCACCACGTGTCTGGTCCAGGAGGGCATAACTCATGGGCTGGAGATTCATTTGTAGAAGCCAGATGAAAATATTCGGCTCAAACAGCTTTTTTCATATTATCTAAATTTGAAGTGTTTCTACTGATGGCAAGGCCATAATAGGTTTGAATTTCATTAATTGCTTCATTTGTAAGTCGGCCGCGACCTTCAGGTGTGTTCCCATCTTCTAGTTTCTTTTTCCCAGCTTGAGATTTCAACTTTCGAAAGAGTGAGTCCATGCGTTTTTCCACGGGGCCCACACATTCGAGTTTCTCTATTGAAAAATCAGGTCCATATGGCTCAGCAGCAACAACGGAAGGGTATGCTGCACTGCCACCGTCACCAAGAAAATACTTATATCTTATGTTGTGCTTGGTTTGTGACTCATGAAACATGTCGACAATACCCTTGACTTCCATGCTACCACTTACACCAGAAAAGTTTGCAATGCAATTTGATTCATGTTGGTTTTCCAATTTATTTGTACATCTACAAAACTTTAACATACTTTTAACATCAAGCACTTTACCAGTTAGTGCACTTATCGCAGTTACTATGCCATTGAGAGATGAATGACCTCTGCGTTGCCACGAACCATCGAAAATTGCAGTAATGTCACGGTTTTCATTTCCTTGCAAGCCTACACATTTTTCTACAGCATCACTCATCGATTGAAAACAAACAGCCTGCTGTAAAATGTGGTTGTAACCCCTGAATTCAGAAGGGCACGGCATATTCATTAGAGAGAAAAAAATCTTTGCCGCTTTTTGGCCCTTTCCAATACAGCGAAAGGCACATCATACATTCAAATCTGTCATATTAGTTAGGCCTACTTTCTTGCTGTTACTTTCTGACACTAAAAAACTACAAGAAGAACACTTCAGATTGATATTTACACTCATGCTTTGCCTATTACTGGGGAAAACACAAAGTTGACCATAACACTTTGAGCAAAAAGCCATACTTGAAATCAAACTTTGCGAAGTCTCCATGGATACAAGATCATAACAAGAATATTCATCATCAGTCCTATAAAACTCATATTTACCTAAATTAGGGCTTAGTTTTCTTTTTGAGGCACTAGTACTAGGCCTACTACTACTATTACTAAGACTAGTGCTAGGTCTAGGCTCTAAAGCTTGGTTCAAAGTTTCACTCACAATAGCAGAAGAATTTTCAGTTTCAATCCTTGCTACCACTTGTTTTCTAACGCCACTTAAAACGAGTTTTCGTTTTTTAAAAATTTTTGAAGAATACCTAGGCATTTTCACAAGAAAAACACCGACTAAACGCACTTCTAAGTTCTAACCTCAAAACACCAAACTACAGTCTAAAATCAAAATAACAGAAGCTAATGTTTACCTAATTGTCAGCTGAGAGAGTAGCAGTGTAGCCAACACATAAATAAAAATTACAAAGATAAATGAGCACTGGATAATGTATGTATACTATAATAAAATCAATATTATGCGTTTACACTGTATAATAGTGGGCTAATTTGTGTAGTGTAAGCGTTTGCTAAAATATTAATTTCTTGAAAAGTACTGGTCAGAATTTAACAAAACTTAAATTAAATTGAAGCACAAGAATTCCAGATGATAGAAAATGCAAAATCTCAAATTCGAATATTTTTTTATTTTTTGCCCCGTGAACCCCCTTGAGGTATTGTAACGTCAATGAGGAAAGTAGAGCCTACAAAATCGTCTTTCAATTGGGTGCGTTCACTTGGCCTCCATAAACTCGGAAATGGTTTGTTGTGCCCTAAATGTGTTTTAGTCCACACCATTTGTGTCTTTTTGATTTCGGAAATATTTTGAAAAATCACGGGGGGCCAAAAGAACGCTTAGCCCCTCCAAAATTTGAACTGTAGCAGTGTACATAAAATGCGGTAGTGTACCATTTGGTAGTATTTCAATTGCGCTTTAATACACGCCATTTGTACCATTTTGGTTTCGGAGATATTTTCAAAAATCGCGGAGATCCCAAAAGAACGCTTAGCTCTTCCAAAATTTGAACCTTTTACCAAAATATGTAGTATTACAATTGTGCTCAATAGTGTTTTGGTACACACTATTTGTGTCTTTTTGGTTTCGCAAATATTTTGAAAATCGTGGAGGGGCCAAAAAATGCTTAGTTCCTCCAAAATTTGAACGGTACCTAAAATGCGATATACCGTTTTGTACTATTTCAGTTGTGTCTAATTGTGCTTTGATACATACCTTTTTGGTTTCGTAGATACTTTCAAAACTCGCGGAGGGGCCAAAGGAACACTTTACCATACATAGTTTGAACTATTCCTGAAATGCGGTATACCGTTTTGGGGTATTATAATTGTGATTTAATACACACTCTTTGTGCCTTTTTGGTTTCGGAGATACATTGAAAAATCGCGGAGGGGCTGAAAAACACTTAGTCGCTCCAAGCTTTGAACTGTACCTAAAATGCGGTATATCGTTTTGTAATATTTAAATTGTGCCCAATTGTGCTTTAATATACGCCATTTGTACCTTTTTGGTTTTGGAAACACTTAAAAAATCGTGGAGTGGCTAAAACAACTCTTAGCCCCTCCTAAATGTGAAGTTCTTAAAATTCGATATACCGTTTTGTAGTATTTTAATTGTGCCCAATTGTGCTTTAATACACACCATTTGTACATTTTTGGAGGTATTTTGAAAAATCGCGAAGGGACGAAAAGAATAGTTAACTCCACCAAAATTTGAACTGCAGCTAAAATGCGGTATACCGTTTTGTAGTATTTTAATTGTGCTTTAATATACATTATTTGTACCGTTTTGGTTTCGGAGATACTTTGAAAAATCGCGGAGAGGCTAAAAGAACGCTTAGCCCCTCCAAAATGTGAACTGTTCTTAAAATGCGGAATATCGTTTTATAGTATTCCAATTGTTCATTAATATACAGCATTTGTACGTTTTGGGTTTCGGAAATACTTCGCCGAGGGGCTAAAAGAACGCTTAGCCCTTCGAAAATTTGGACTGTACTTAAAATGAGGTATTCTTTTTTGTAGTATTTTAATTGTGTCCAACTGTGCTTTAATACACACCATTTGAACCTTTTTGGTTTCGGATGTATTTTGAAAAATCGCGGAGGGGTCAAAAGAAAGCTTAGCCCCCCAATATTTGAACTGTTCTTAAAATGCGGAATAGTGTTTTGTAGTATTTCAATTATGCCCAAATCGGCATTAATACACACCATTTGTACCTTTTTGATTTCGGAGATATTTCGAAAAACTGCGGAGAAGCTAAAGGAACGCGCTTAGCCATTCCAAAATTTGAACTGTTCCTGAAATGCGGTATACCGTTTTATAGTATTTCATTTGTGCTTTAATACACACCATTTGCACCTTTTGGTTTTGGAGATATTTTGAAAATCGCGCAGGGTGGACAAAAGAACACTTAGCCTCTCCAAAATTTGAACTGTTAACATTCGGTATACCGTTTTGTAGTATTTCAATTGTGCATTAATACACACCATTTGTACCTTTTTGGTTTCGGAGATATTTTGATTAAATCACGGAGGGGCTGAAAGAACGCTTGGCCCTTCCAAAAATTGAGCCTTTTCTAAAATGCCGTTTTGTAGTATTTCAAATGTGCCCAATTGTACTTTAGTATACACCATTTGTGCCTTTTTTGTTTTGGAGGGGCTAAAAAATCGCTTAGCCCCTCCAAAATTTGAACTGTTCTTAAAGTGGGATGTACTGTTTTGTAACATTTAAATTGTGTTCCATTGAACCTTTCCTAAATGCGGTATTCCGTTTTGTAGTATTTTAGCCTATTTGATTTCGGTGATATTTTCAATAATGGCGGGAATTTCAACTGTTCCTAAAATGAAGCACGCCGTTTCGGTGTATTTCAGTTGTTCTTTTAGTTTGGGAGATATTTTGAACAATAATCAGATGCAAGTTGCGACGTGAGGTCGACGAATCAGACACAAGTTGTTGGGTGGGGATAACTAATCAAGGCGTTAGGGGGCGGGACTATGACGTTGCAAAAGAGCGGGGGTTGTGGTTTTCTGCTAACATGCCAAAATTTTAAATTTCATTTATTGAAATGACACCCCAAGAACGTTAGTCACTCGACTTTATAAGTAGTCGCAGTATTGGTGAAATAATGTGTAAATAAAGACAAGACACTAATCAATCTGAACGGACACTATTGTTGTTCATTTGTAACGGCTATTTTCGTTGAACATCTGTTAAATTATCTTCGAAGGCTTCGCAAAATTCGTCTTACAACAAATGACCATTAGATAAGCAATATGATACATTAGTCATTACTGACCAAAAACCTACTTAATATGAAAAAAGCATAAAGTTCATTTCTTGGGCATCGATACAATCAATCTCTTTGGTCCTTTTCAACAAAATGCGTTCGTTATCTGACTGTATAAGTTTTCGCGAAAACCTGAATCGAAAATAATCAAAACTCGAGCAGGAGATGGCGTGCTCATTAATAGATAAATAAAGTAATTAATACACACAGTGAGCCTAATAGCGTCATTGCCTTGGGCAAACACGAAAAGTTAAAATGTTGGAGGAGCGAGCACAATTTTTCAAAATAACTTTGAAATCAAAAAGGTGCAATTGAAATACTACAAAATGATATACCGCATTTGAGGAACAGTTGAAAATTTGGGGGTTAAGCGTTCTATTAGCCTCTTCACAATTTTTTAAAATATCTTCGAAGCCAAAAAAGCACAAATGGTGTGATAAAGCACAATTGAAATACTACAAAACGGCATACCGAATTTTAGGAGCACTTTAAATTTTGGAGGGGATAAGTGTTCTTGCGATTTTTCAATATATCTCCGAAACTAAACAGGCACAAATGGGGTGCACTAAAGCACGATTAAGCACAATTGATGCACAACTGACACAACAAAACATTTACATTTCTGAGTTCTGAGCTAAGAGAATGGCCCTCTTCGCTTGTAAATTCAGAACTAGGTGCTTGAGATATTGAGAAATTTCGCTATCAATTGCTTTATACATTCAAAATTACGGCGCTTTGTAAAGTTGATAGATATTGTAGATGTAGAATATTTTCGTGCATTACTTTTCTATACCTTAAAATTAGGTGCTGGTTTTATTACAACTTGTCGCGATGCGGATGAGCTACATGGATTTAAATTAGCACGTATCCCACTTATGTATTGTAATGATGAATTATTTTGAATTTAGGTGCTGATCTTAAAACTAAGCACATACTTGATATGATATACTGCTGGTTATTAATTCAAAATAAAGTTATTTAGACGTAAAGTGGATAAATACCGTAATTGATTTTTTTTGTCGTTTGATAAATTAAGTGATGGTTCTTTTAAAACTTTAAAATTTTTAATTTCGATGTCAATTTCGTTATAAATCCAAAATTAGGATATAGGCACAGTATAATTGAATTCTTTTTTCGCATTTCAAAAAAAGTGCGTAGGCTTACCGTGACGCTGGTGGACTGTATGGATTTAGGTGCTGATTTCATTGTAACTTTTAAAAACAAAGTGGTCGTGACACATGGGCTACATGGATTTAAATTATCATATATCTATCTTCTATATTTTTGTTAGTACGTTATTTAGAAATTAGGTGCTGGTTTTAAATTCAAAATTAAGTGCTTTAGATATCGTAAGGTTGATATGCTGCACAAATCGTGACGCTCATAGGCTACATGGATTTAAAATATCGCGTGTTCCTTTTGTAACTTTGGATGGTCAATTATTTTGAATTTAGGTGTTGATTTTATTGTAGCGTTTAAACAGAAGTACTTAAGCTCTCGTGCCGTTGATGACTACATGAATTTAAATCATTACGTAACTGCCTTACATATTTTTTATGGTAAGTTGATTTCTTATAAATTGAAAGTTGCGTACTTTAAATGTCATGTAATGAATATAGGCACAGACAGCGTAATTCAATATATTTGTCGCCTTTACTCCCGTCTACTTTAGAATTAGGCGCTTGTTTTCTACAACTTTCTAACAATCATATCGTGACACTGATAGGCTACATGGATTTAAATTATAGTGTCTCTTTTGTATAGGTACTCTAATAATAATTTATTTTAAATTTTCGTGTTGAGTTTATTATAAATGTATTATTATTATCCGAAAACAAGTGCTTAACTATCGGGTTGGTGGGCTAGGTGAATTTAAATTATCGCGTCTTTCACATTTTAATAGTTATTTTAAATTTAGGTACCGATTTTATTATAAATTTATTATTAGGTGCTTTAGGTATTATGATGTGTTGTGATAAACATCAGTGTAGATTATTGCTTATTTTAAATTTCAGTTCTTATTTCATAGCAAAATTTAAAACCGCTGCTAAATTGTCTGCCATAATGATTTCTCATATATGTAAATAAATAACTTAAAAGCATACCTGAATTGGAGTCATATTGGTTTTTAAACACAATAATTTCGCATCTTTGATCCGCCATTTTGAATTTTTTAAAAATTTTGGCAAATGATTTATTCTTAGCGATCTTAAAAACCCCCAACATCAGACTTTTACGTGCGCTAAAAACGGTGCGCCACTGGCAGTTTTTAAAATTTTTTTAATTTAGATAATATTTTACACTTGCGAAATTGATCATTAGTCCACAATATCTGAATTTTGGTCATATCGGTAATCTCCCATTTTTGATCCGCCATTTTGAATTTTTTAATTTTGACAAGTGATTTATGCTTAGCTATTTAAAAAAAACCCAATACCCGACTTTCAAAAAAATCGGTTGGTAAATTAAATAAACACGATAATCCCCCATTTTAATCCGCCATTTTGAATTTTTTAATTTTGACATATGATTTATACCCAGCTATCTTAAAACCCCCCAAAATGCACAATTTTGTACACTAAAAGCGTCGCTCTTGGTTATTATATATTTTTTTATTTTGAAATTATATGAAAAAGTATTAAATTTGTTTTTTTAATTATGTAAGCGTTTAAAATTTCAAGCAATGATTTTTTTAATTTTTCTGATCCCCTAAAAATGTCCCGCCACTGGATGGATTTTGCTCATTAACGAACTTGACCTAGATTGTATGAAAAGATATCCCACACACACACAGACACGAAATTTTTTTTTCTAGATACTTGTTTTTTATATCTAGCTTCAATGTTTCAAAAGATATCGCGCACACTCACACAATCAGACACGAGATTTTGTTTTCTAAAAATGTGTTTTTCGTATTGTTTAGGCCATATAACGTCTAGAAATGTAAAAAAAAGTGTTTGAAAATTTAAACCGATTACATGGTTATCTCTGTATACGTACCTATACGAGAAAGCAAAATTAGGTGCTTGACATGTTTTAAAGTGGATAGTTAATATAGACGTAGACAAGTGTGGATTATTCTCTCATGTATAACCGTGACGACATTTTAAATTTTAATATCGATTTCACTATACATTCAAAATTAGGTATTGTAGATGTTAAGTTAATAGATAACAGAATACTTTCGCGTATTATTCTTACCTTGTTTAAAATTAGGTGCTTGTTATACTACAACTTTCAAACAAAAGTTGTTAGCTATCGTGTTGCTGATGGGCTACATGAATTTTAATTATTACGTATCCCCCTTGTATACTCTTATTAGTAAATCATTTTAAATGAAAAGCTAATTTTGTTTCAAATGCATCAGATGCGATCTTAGAGTTTCATTTGGTTCTTCTAAAGTTTTTGTTTCTAGATTCGAATTTAGATTTTATTAGGGTATTTAGGTGATGATCATTTTCTTGTATGGGATACGTGAACTGCGAATATTATTATCTCGTAATATTTGCTTTTTCAGAAATTTGATACTGATATACTTTTATGTTCTAAATTAGCTCAATTAAAGCGTTTTGCAATCTATTTAAAGTATATCAGATGTGACCTTAAAATTTCATTTCGTACCACTTCTTTCATAATTCTAAAATGATGTACTAATTTGATTATAAATTCATATTTAGGAGCTAAACGTATCGAATGAGATACGTGCCCTTAGAATTTCATCATGTATCTATCACTCGTGTTTTTTTTTTCTGAAGTGCACACTGATTTGATTTTATGGTCGAAATTTGGTTTTGCTGACATTCGATTGTCGTTGTGTATCACTCTTGTTTTTTTAAGTTTAGTTTTATGTTCGACATTAGAACGTTTAACGCGTTTTAGATGTTTATTTCAAGTGGATCAGATACCACCTTGGCATTTCATTATGTATCAGTATTTCACTTATTCTGAAATTGTATGTCAATAAAATTATAAACTTCGATTTAGGTGCTGAAGGGTATTTCATTACGTATCCGAAAAATTATATACCAATTAGATTCCAAATTCGGATTGGGTGTTTAGGCGATAATTACTTTTATTTCACAGGTTTTTCCTTATTCTAAAACAATTACCAATTTGACTCTAAATTCTGATTTAGATGTTATAAGGATTTTTGCTGGAATTTGGTATTGATTGGGTTTTATGTTCGAAATTATATCATTTTAGGCATTTTGGTAATCTTTTTCAAGTGAATCAGATAAAATTTCATTACGTATCAGTTTATTGCTTATTCTAGTTGAGCAGTGGTGACACGATCTGCTTAGCATTCGGGAGGTAATGGGTTCGATTGCTGTTACCGTCTACTCTGTGTGAGGGTTTTCAGGGGGTTTTCCCTATAAACGTATAGCGGCATGGTCAATGCGTATACGCACACCATGTGCGGCAGTATTTTCATCATCAGAACCCTAACTCTTTTTCTTCCGATCCTACTCTGACCACACCCATCCTTAATCCCACCATTCATGTATACGTAATGTATGTATGTTGGGAATCCATGATTGTGGCTGAAGGAGCTTGGAAAGCTCAAGCAGCCCCCACCCTTGGGGAGGGAATGAAATACATGGCATTTTCCTTTATCCTAAAATTATATAACAATTTGGTCATAAACTTAAAGTGAGATTAAATGTTTAAGGGTATTTCTGCAATTATCAATTTTATTCTCTTGACGCAACCTTAGAATTTCATCAGTATTAATTTAATTTTATGTTCGAAATTAGAAGCTTTAAGCCATTTTGGTAATCTATTTCTAGTGCACCAAATGTGAATTTACGGGTTTTTCATTACATATCAATTATTTGCTTATTCTAGAGTATGCATAAATTTGGCACTAGGTTGGGATTTCGATATTTTGGCGATAAACAGGTTTCTTATGTGAGATACGTGACCTTCGAATGTTATCACATATCAGACCACCTTTTTCATGAATTTGATACTGACTTGGTTTTATGTTCGAAGCATTTAAGGGGTTTTGGCAATCTATTTTAAGTGCATTAGATACGACCTTAGAATTTTATCACGTATCATTCAAAATTGTATACCAATTTGGTTATAAACTAAGCATCAGTTTGTGCGTATTCTAAAAGTATGTATCAATTTGGTTCTAGATTCGTATTTAGTTGTTTAAGACTATTTAGGCGATTACCAGTTTTATTAAATCAATTACGTGACCTTCGAATGTTATCACGTATGATGCTTGTTTTGTGGGGGGTGGGAGGATTTAGCACTGATTTAATTTTATATTTAAAATTAGAACATTAACGCAATTTTAGCAGTCTATTTCAAGTGCAACGGATGCGAGCTTCGATTTATTCGCTTAAGGATATTTCCAATTTTATTGGCATATGAACATAACTTTATACTGTCACCCCGTATTACTTTTCTGAAATTAATGCTTTGATTAAATTTTCGAAATGAGGTTCGTAATTAGGTCTTTAAGGCGTGTTGGACATACGAATTTTTTTATCGCGTGTCACTCTTTATTCTAAAATTAACACCAATTAGTTATAAATTGGGGTTTCGGTAGTTAATGATGTTAACATTTTTATATATTTAAAATATCGGTAACACGAGTATCACCGAATGATGATAGAAACATTGTTCACACCGCCATTCAATTCTTTTAAAGGTTGGAAATTGCACTTTGAGTTGAAATTTGTAATTAATTAATGTCGATTTAACCGGAGTGGCTCCAAGTCAAGAATTTAAGCACTTTTGCTTGTTTTGTTTTTTTAATTGATATTGATGTAGTTTTATTTTTGAAATTTGAATATTTATACTGTTTTAGCAGCTTATTTCAAATTCACGGTACGAGCGTAGATTTATTCACTTAATGATACTTAGAAGATTTCCTATTTTATTGGCAGAGATGCAGCATAACCTTATACTGTCACCTCTTATTACATTTTCTGATATTACTGGTTTGATTACATATCCGAAATGAAGTTCAAAATTAGGCCTTAAGGCGTGTTAGCTATTTCAAATGTCCCACTTGCGAATTTTTTAATTGCATTACGTCTTTATTCTAAAATTAGCACCAATTGGTTATAAATTGGGGTTTTGTATTTAACAACAGAAACATCGTCATACCGCCATTCAATTGTTTTTGGGGTCAGAAATTGCCATTTGCGTTGAAGTTTGTAATTCATTGAGGTCGATTTGACCGGAAGTGGCTCCAAGCCAAGAATTTGAAATTCCTTTTTTAATGATATTTACAAGTCGAATTTGTTTTCGAAATGGAGCCTTTTGTTCAAATTTATTGTGGCGCCAATTTCCATTATTTTTTGCAAACACAATGTTAATATAAAATTTTAAAAGTGCCACCACCCTACTTAATTTTGAAAAAATGAATTGTAAAAAATGAAAATCATTCACTTGTTTTTTTGTTATAAAAATATCGTCATCAGTGAAATTATATTTTCAGCCCAAATATTAAATTCGTGACATGAATAACATTTGAATGGCGTGCTGTACAATGTGTCCCTTTATCTATATAAAAAATTATAGAAATTCAAGGCAGCTTTATAATGTACGTCTTTGTTTTTTTTAATTTTAGGATTTAGTGTAAATTAAGCAAATCGATAAAACAGTTTTCTATAAAATGCACGAAATGTCTCGTGTTGTTGAAACAAAAACAGACACACCTGAAACTAAAAAATATGTGAATTATCAATCAAGAGGTCAACATTTATCAGTTAAACAGCAAATGCTACGTTTCCTGCGGAGATCAAAATCAATGGCTCGTCCCCCACCATCAGTTGAAATACAGAATAATAATCAAAATCGACAAAGTGATTCCCAAAAAGTACACGTAACCAGAAACGGTGTCGTTGTTGCCATAGTCGATGGTCTTCCATATGTAGTGGGCGCCAAAAATAAAAAGGTAAAGTTTTATTCTGACTAACAATAATAATACTGTACATGTGGGTTGTTGATTATTATTGATGACTTCTTCATTGAGAATTTCAGTAAATTAGCTGGAATTTGTTTAAAAACGAATGTGTTGGGCTGGGTGTTTGCTTTATTGAGCAATGTGCATTAAAAATTAATGGACTGCGTAACGTTGTTCTAATTTCTAGAGTATGTTCTAATAGAATTAGATTGGTAAGGATTCTTGATCACTGTGCACATGCAATCGGTATTTTGTAGTTGACACTGTTGGCTTAAGGTAATACGATTTTTTTTTATTATACTTATCGCTCAAATTTGAGTAGTTAAAGTAGGCATTAGGGTTCATTATATTATATTATCGCTTGTTTTGTTTGAGCAGTTAACAGTATCAGTACCTCAGGCCAAGTACTTATAGAACTATGTATTTGCATTTCATTGTTTAAATTGTGCGTGTTTAAATGTTATTATAAGCTTGTCTAAATTCAAAGAGCATCGAAAGTACATGCTTACATTCTCTAGCACGTGTCTCCTTTTTACTTTACCTTGAATCGTATATATAACGTTAAATGACGTCACGTTTAACACATCTTGACCTGCAATGCAAAAGAGTCGTTATGGTTGCCTAACTTCCATACAAGGAGTTCATATTTAGTTATGACCAAAAGAGAATCATTAAGATGCACTGATTTACAGATCTTTAGCAAATAAATAAATGATTGAAGTGTTTGTGAATGTCCCCCAAAATTAAATAAATATCTAATGTTGGTAATTGTGAAGAAAAAAATACATTGAAACTCTTTCATAGACAAAACATTAATTTATTTCAAAAACGGGGACTTGTGTTAAGCAAAATCAAGTAAGTTAAATTAATAAGTTAATGTTGAGAAGTCTGTTACCATGTTGACTAAGTAGGTATATACAGTTTAATTTAACCTTAATTTACATAGGTTTACACTGTCGTAGGTTAGATATATTGGGTTAACTATTATTAATGACGAATTATAAAGAAATAAGAAAATTATTAAGTAGATTAAAGTTTAAAATGACATATAATTAATTCTAAGTAGAGAATTACTCTGTTTCATATTAATAAGTACCTACACTGTGTAACATTTATTTATGAAATAATTATTTCCAATTATAAATTCTTGCAAGATGGAAAGTTGGTTTGAAATTTAAATGGTGAATATTATCGAGAAATAACAACATTAAAATTTGCACTAATTACTCAAAATTGTTTCTCTTAATTGTAAGTAAGAGAAACTCTAGACTTCACATTATAATATACTTTTCTTAATGCTTATGGAGTATTCAGATTTCATTATCGTTAATTGGTTTATATTTTGCATTAGCAACTACTCTGCCTCATATCATACACCTTAACTCGTCTGGTGTTCATATTCATCTTCTTTACACATTTATTTGCACACTCACATAGGTACACAATCAAATTTTGTAGGCTATTGCGTATGTATGTCGACCTAACCCCATCAACCAATGATGTGACACAAATTTCAAATTTTGAACCAACGACATTTCAATTAGCTGATAATGTTACATTTGTGTTATCAGAAAAGCGTAGGTAACTACAACAAATAAATAGAAAAAATTAATTATTTATTAAAATTAAATATACAGTTATTACTATATACTCCGACAAGATACATTTTTCAGTTTTCATTATTAAACTTATGAATAATTAAATATATTTTGTGGAAATACTGGCTAAGGACGCATTCAAGCTCATGCATCCCGTTGGCCAGGATTATCGGCAAGTCACTATGCACTTAATATATTACTGTTGATAACGGTTGGGAAATTACACTATAATTAGAAGCATTAGATTTTTATTGAGATAATGTATATTCAAGGTTATGATCAAATTTAAATGTTTACAATCAACAAATTTTGCAGCAATAAGATTATTACACTGTGATTATGGGTACAAAAGTTATAATTGTAAATATAAAAGTGAATTTGGACAATTCAATAAGGGCATTAAAAACAAAACTTCTGTATAACTAATATGAAAAATAATATCAGTTACTATGACAACTACTCACGTTTTGATTTATCTAATTTTGTTTAGGTAATGTAATACATATAACATGTGTTACGACATTGTTCAAAATGGTGTCCATTTATTTCTAAGCACAATGTCACTCTCCACTTCATGTTATCAAAACACTTTATAATGTATCCAGAGTTATATCTTCAATAGCTGCTCATATACATCACTCAGTTCATCTAAATTATGTAAACATCTTCTGTGTACCTTATCTTTTAAGTAACCAAACATAAAATAATCTGGTGGAATTTAAATCTGGTGATCTTACAGCTTATTTATTTTTACTTATTAGTCAATTTCCAAAAAATTCCTAAAAAAATATCAATAATACATCTCCTTGACATGCCAAGCTATACACTGTTTCAAAAAAATTAAACATTGTCGTCAGCAGAGAGGCACACCTTTCAAGAGTAAACCAAGTTTTAAAATTAGGTAGTTTTTTGGTTTACCACACGTTTACCATTAAAATGATTTCTTTGCACATTCTTTATTTAAGTATCTAATTTACGTATTGGGGGCTCTTACCATTTTGAAAAAGTCATTGTCAACGTAAACTCTCAAGAGTAAATCATATTTAACAAATTAGATGCTCTTTCGGTTTGCTATTAAAATGATTCCTGTATTTACAGTTCTGCTCTCGAAGTAAGGGCTGTTACCATTTAGAAAACTGTATCAGCAGAGGGTCTCCAAGAGTAAATGGTGTTAAAAAAATTATGTGCATCGTATGTTTGCTATTATTTATACTTTAGTTAAATATCCAGTTTCCATGTTGAGCTGTCTACCGTTTCAAAAAAATTGAACATTGTCATTAGCAGACGGGCCATCATCTCAAGCGTAAACTAAGTTTAAAAAACAGGTGCTTCTTCGTTTTGTCATTAAAATAATTTCTTTAAACTTTATTTAAATATTTAGTTGAGAAATTAAGTGCTCTTACCGTTCGAAGAGTTGGATTTTGAGAGTATCCCACCTCTCAAGAGTAAACTATGTTCAAAAAATTAGGTGCTTTTTTTGGTTTGTCATTAAAATGATTCCTGGATTTAAATATCTAGTTTACGAATTAAGTGATTTTAGAATTTTGAAATAGTTGAACATCATTGTCGGTGTAAGGACAAACCTCTCAAGAGTAAAATCATGATTAAAACAAATTAGGTGCTCGGTGTGCCATTAAAATGATTCTGTTATTTACACTTTATCTAAATATTCTGCACGCAAAATAAGTACTCCTACCGTGTGAATCATTTTAACGGTAAACTGAAAAAACACCTAATTTTTCAAACATATTAACGTTCAACCTTTTCCAAACGATAAGGATACCTAAGTCGCAAACTAGATATTTAAAAGGAAATATTTTAATAGCAAACTTAAAAAGTACCTAATTTTTCGAACATAGTTTACTCTTGAGAGGTGGACCACGCCGGTGACGATAACGTTCAACCTTTTCGAAACGGCAAGAGCACCTAACTAGATATTTAAATGAAATATAAATAAAGCAAACTGAAAAAGTACGTAATTTTTCGAAGATCGTTTAAGCTTGAGGTAGACTGGGCTCATCAATTAATGGTACAGCCATTTTTTTCGAAACAGTCAGCACTTAATTCGCAAACTAGGCAGTTAAATAAAGTATGAATAAAGGGGTCATTTCAATGGCAAGCCGAAAGAGCACCTAATTCTTTAAACATAATTTACTTAGAGTACGGGACCCCTTTACCGAACAGAAATGGCAAGAGTAATTAATTAGGAAACTGATAATTTTGTTAATGCGCATATAGAGAAATTATTTTCTTTATTCTTAACTCCTATGAGGCGAATCTCACAGTTGATGACAAAGTACATTTCGTAAACATTACGTACTGGACATTCTGATAGTGTGTCAGTAAAGAGTTTATTTTAGTGACAAACTGGAACGTTATTTATTCTTTGCTGATAGATTGCACTTGCGAATCACGTTATCTAGTGGTTCCTAACGAATCATTTTATGAATATATAATATTTCTTTTAAAAATTCATTTGCAGTGAAAGCACCTAATTATCATTATATGTGGTACTTTTTATGCACATAATTTTTTAGTCGGAGGTCAGCTTAATGTTAACTTAGCACCACCAAAACTAAATACATATTTGTGCCAAAACGGCTGTAGCACTAAATTTATACCATTTCCACTTAATTAGCACCTAATTTGTAACTAATTATTAATTAGGTTACAAGAAAATGTTCACTGGCGTGGGGCCTAACTTAAGGAGAATGATCCTTTAGCAACTTGGTAGAATATCCCTACTGAGTTTATTTGTTTAGTAATGAACTCCCATACATTTTTGCCACGTATTCCTTATTTGTTTTTCATAATACTTATTTATGTATCAAGGGCGTAAAACGCGTTTATGGACCGCGATGTATAAGTAAGAGCCCGAGCCGTCAGACGAGGGCTCTTAACACATAAGGTCTATAAACGCTTTTGCGAAACACACCCAATATTTTATGCAAGATCGTTTCAATGACCATTTCTTAATAAATATATATTCTATTTTTTCGTTTCATCTTCTGTGCCCAGTTTATTATAAATGCTGTTTTAGTTGTATGAATTTTATATCTAGATATTATCAAAACTCACCCTTTATAAAGATCTGCCACATAATTTGTATTCGTTATAGAGAGAGTAGTTATTCTTATTTTGACTAGTAAGATGAGAAAACAATCTGTATACATACGTTCGCGTTACTGTAGCAACTAAGTCAATAAGACTAGAATAGGTGATCGTCATTTTTATCTAACTACTAACTGAATGTGAATTCTGAAAACAAAAAACATTTACTTTATCGCCCACTGGCGCTAAAGTGGTATTTTGCGGCCGATAAATTGATCATGCATAAAAAATTATAATTTTTTCATTTAAGGTGTATACTCTTAATATCGTCGAAACTAGAATTTTTTTACAATTTCTTAAGATGAATCCTAATGTACGATTGACCGAGAGAGATATTTCTTTAATATGTAACACCCAGGTCTCTTACTGATAAGCATTTATTTAAGTGAATGGAATCGACGGAGTAATTAAAAGATATTACATTAACCTTGCGACTAAATGACATTATTTTAAATTTGGAAATGTTAATAGTCGAATGATTTGATTTACTCCATCTACATAAGTTATCTAGGCAAGTTTGAAATTGCAAACAATCATTCTGGTTTGAAATAGAGGAGTAAATATTTAAATCATCACCAAATAGTAACTTGTGACAAGACAGAAAATCACTAGTATGGTTAATGAAAAGTAAAAATAATAACGGTCCTAGATTGGAGCCTTGTGGGTCACCAGACGTAGCATAAATTGGAGTGGAAGTGAAATTGTTAAATGTAACTGGATACGGTTGGTAAGGAGATTAATGGACAGTAAATTGTTGTGAAATCCATATCCTTCCAATTTGGCAGTTAAAATATCGTGTGGAATGTGATCAAAGTCTGATACTCAATTAAATTTGACTTGTGGATTGAAAAACCTTTTTTGGCCATAACAAGTATTCAATTGGTTTCTTCTGTTTCACTTAATTCGTAAAAATAATAACCAGTGTGCATTACTGAATTTCCCAAATTCAGTTGTGTGTTTCAGTGGTGGTGACCCCCTTGTAAAAGTAATTTATCAAACTAAACCTCTGTAAATCTTCAAAATTTATATATTATTGACTTGCTTTGCAATTAGTAGTAATAATCGTCATCACAGAAATTATACTGCTCACAATAATTACTCAGTGTATACTTAAAAATGCGCCAACTTCTATGTAACATTCAGACATCTGATTGAAGAACAACCACCATTTGTAGACATTTTGTAACTGACTACCATAGACTATTGTCTTCTGTCAAATGTCACTGATAGAGTCGGACTTAGTGTACATTTGAACTACGTTTTAATGACAGTTAAGTCAGTTTCACAGAATTTAAAGAACATACAGGGTCTACTATAATACAATGTCCATTACTGGCACGATCACCCTAGTATAGTGACAAATTTTCAAGATTCAAATAGTACATTAAAATACGAGTTGGAGAAGGCACGAGTTTGAAATTCCGAAACGAGCCGCGTAGCGGCAAGTTGAGGCACTAATGCAACGTGTGTTTTATACTATTTTTTCTACTTTGCCATTTTATACCATTTTATAAATAAATTAATTAAAATTTTAAATCTAGGGAATTTTTTGGTGGTTGGTATGACGCCATTTTTTTTATGTGGTTGTGAAACCAATTCAATTTGAAACGTCAATTTTCTTTACATTTGTCGTTAAATGTTTAGTGTTTAAAAATGGATGTTGAAGAAAATTTATCATTAACACCTCCACAAATTAGGCAAATTGCTCAAAATACATTGAAAAAATTCTTACCGGATAAGTCTAAATCCCAGTATGAAAAAGAATTTCAAAAATTTGAAGAGTGGCGTCAGCAAAATAACATACAAGGAATTTCCGAAAATATTTCACTGGCTTATTTTGATCTTCAATGTCAAAACTATTATAAATCATCCACTTTATGGAGAACCTATTCGATGCTGAATTTGGCTATTGAGAATGTTTAATATAAATCCGACTCCATCATGGTGTCCTTACCTAAAACGAAAAACAATGTACCCGGACAATTTCTTATAACAGATGAACACTGGATTGATTTAGTTAAAAAATATGTTACCTCAGACCTCAGACCAAAGATTTGTTTAGCTGTCCGTAATGACTGTTCTGTTAATTCGCCAATCGGTATCAATACTATGCGGAAAGTGTCAAAAGATATGGCAACTTTTCTTAAATTGCCAAACCCAGAACTTTTTACGCGACGTTGTTTCAGAAGGCGCGACACATTTAGCTACTCATGGTGGTGACTTGCTGACAATTAAACGCCATGGAGGTTGGAAATCTTCGGCTGTTGCCGAAGGCTATGTCGAAGCTTCTTTAGTAATGTGAGCCGGGTAAATACCCAGTGGGAAGGTAAATAAAATGGGTATTTACCCCGTGCCCCGGGTAAATACCCAAAATGTGGGTATTTATAATTTGTATAAAGTTTATGAGATTTTTACTAAGTTCATTGCAATCCTCGTGCTAAAACGAGTATAAAATGATGATAAAAATTGTTTTAAACTTTATAGTATGGTTACCACAAGCGTTTCACTACTGGTCAAAATGGGGATAAAAACCCATGGCCCGGGTATTTTATTTTTTAATAAACTATGGTGGAATTTTACAAGGTTTTATTGCAGTTTCCATGCTGTAATGATTTTTAAATGATAATAATTGTTTAAAAGAGTGCTGGTCATTTTACAAAAATATTCGCACAAACAAAAATTATTTTATTTATTAATTTATAAAATAACTATTAAAGATGACCAATAAAATGTCCTCAAATGCTATAAATAATACTGACAATAGTAAAAATGGAATACATACGAATTATATTTGCGATTTGATCTAAAATATCATAAATACCCAAAGTACCCGGGTATTTATGAATTTTGGATATTTACCCAGAGTATTTACCCCGAGTTTTAAGTACCCGGGTATTTTACATCTCTAAGCTTCTCTTAAGAAAAAATTGAAGTCTCACAAATGCTTTTGATCTAAACAAACCGATTTAGCCTTACCTGGATGTTCCACCAATTTTTTACCCCATGCCCCGGCAAATACCCAAAACGTGGATATTTATAATTTTTATTAAGTTCATTGCAATCCTCATGCTAAAACGAGTATAAAATGATGATAACAATTGTTTTAAAGTTTATAGTGTGGTTACCACAAGCATTTCACTTCTGGTCAAAATCGGGATAAATACCCATGGCCCGGGTTTTTTAATAAACTATGGTGGAATTTTACAAGGTTTTAATGCAGTTTCCATGCTGTTATGATTTTTAAATGATAATAACAATTGTTTAAGAGTGCTGGTCATTTTACAAAAATATTCGCGTAAACAAAAATTATTTATTAATTTATAAAATAACTATTAAAGATGACCAATAAAATGTCCTCAAATGCTATAAATAATACTGACAATAGTAAAAACGGAATACATACGAATTATATTGGCGATTTGATCTAAAATATCATAAATACTCAAAGTACCCGGGTATTTATGAATTTTGGATATTTACCCAGGTAAATACCCAGTGTATTTACCCCGAGTATTTTACATCTCTAAGCTTCTCTTAAGAAAGAAATTGGTCTCACAAATGCTTTTATCTAAACAAACCGATTTAGTCTTACCTGGATGTTCCACCAATTTAGAAAAACAGCCTCATTATGGCATAAATAGAAACATTCCTGTTATAGGTAACACCAATATTGTCTCAGATTCAGAATTTACATGTTTACTGTTGACATATAATAAATAATTGTACTTTTCAAGGTAATAATTTAAATTAAACTTCTTGTTCATTATTTTTATTTATTTGTTTCGCGTTTTGATAGGTTAAGTGTTTGACTAAAAGTATGACAGCGCAGTGCTATCAACATCAATACAATAAATTTTACTGTTATATTCTCGCACGCGACCTTGTTATTTACTTCACTCAAATTGCGTCATTTGGTTCTTTTAATGATCTTATTCTAAACACAAAGTAGAAAAACAAATTTTTCGTGAATTGATGGTTTCAGTTAGTCGCTTTTAACAGTAGCAACATGAACAATGTTGAGGAACTATTTATTTTTTCGGAGTCATTTCTATTTGGAAGCGAATTCAATTATTTCTTGTATTAGACTGATATTGTCGTCTTGGGCATGTTTAGTTCATTGTGATTTGCAAGGGATATCACTTTATAACGATAACGATGCGAGTGGGCTGGAAGTATTTTTCATTTTATTTACTTATTTGAGCTTAACGTAAATAAGGGTATATAAGTTTGTAATTAAAAAGTTGTATTAATAATTTTTAATTAAATTTCGTTTGAACTTATTCGTTCATACCCAAAACTTATAATAAGGTGTAAGCTGTTTTGAATAGCGGAGAAAATGTTATTTTGTAGCAGCATGTTGTAACAGCACTACGTTTAAGTAAATAACAATGAATATATTGTCAACCGACCGTGAATAATGTTATATTTGTAATTATAATGGATTTTAATTTTGTGTTGTTTTTACCAATTATTGTGATTTGACGGTGTAATGATCATTACAATAGGTTGTTTTATAACTTTTAGGACTTTGAGTGGTGATTTGTCACTTTAAGATTACTTAATAGCCGCAATAGAAATTATTTTTATAAACTTTGATATTCCAATGCAAAACAAGATAACAAGATGTATTGGTGTTGTATTGATATTTTATAGCAGTTGCAATAAATAACGTGTTTACTTTCTATTGACATCTGAACCCAAATATAGAATTATATAATGATTCGTTGTAATTGTATAATTTTTTGTATGTTCTAAACAACTTCCGAAAGTGAATATAATCACAAGTGGTGTTTATTTCGTTGCGCTTCCTACAATGGTTTTAAAACAGAAAAAGTACCAGAGTGAAGAACACTGTTTAGTTTGACGGCTTTTATTGAGATGGTATTTTTTAACAGTTAAACTAACAGTTGAACTAGGAAATATTTTTCTTTGTGTGATTGTTATTTTAAATCGGTTACATTGGACTGAACCAGTTTGTTAGTTTTTAGTAGTTGCGGTATTAGTCTTGACCGCTATTACTCTTGTTATCGTTTAATAATAGGTTACTTTATAGTAGTAACATGTTCATCTTACCTGTTATACTCTGACTCTTTACTAACCTGCCTCACGAAATTTCAATTCTTATTAATTCCTTTTTATTGATTTGCAATGCATATGTGTCACGTGTGTTGCCTATTAGTCCTGTTTAATAAAAATATTTACCTATAAAAGTTTTTAACTCGAAGAGGGTTTTAGTTAATCAAAATTAATTCTAATTATCCATTCAACCGCCAATTGTGTTCATATTCGCCAATATTCGTTAGAAACCAATTTTTTCAACGCATAAAGTTTGCATATTTGCCGTTTGTACAAAAAGGGTTAAATCAATAATTGCTTACTTTTAATTTCCTGGATTTAATGCTTGTATATTGTAATATTGCGGGCCTTAATCCCATTTTATTAACATCAAATTCAATCAATACTCCTTTCTGTGATTTTATCAAATTATACAACTCCTTCGATTACGATAAAATGCCGAGTATTGTTTATAATAATTTTTATAATTATCAATGTTTAACCAAAACATCACTTAGTTTTATAATATTTCTTGAATGAATAACCTATTATAGTGAAAAGTATGGGCGTCGCCCAATCATTGGTGCAACGATACCGACGTTTCGGTAGTTATATTATCATCACTGATATTACAAATGATGAAAAACGAGTGTCTGTTGAGGAGAAGGAGGTTTCGTATGAAATTCCTGAAACTCCATATAATCCTAATGTTGATTGTCCACGTTGCACGATATTTAAAGCCAAAGTGGACTGTAGTGGAAGTTCGTCAATTGATGAATCGGATTTCGACGATTTGAGTTTTTCGTATGTCAGATTTGGTTTGGAAGATTGGGATGAGGAGTTGGAAAAGTCGGTTTCTGGCACAAAAGTGGCATTAATATCTAATTTTGAGGAATATGATGGAAGGGTTAAGAGGGTTAAGAATAATTTATATCGCCGAGCTCAAGACTCTTGGGATGATGATGTTCAGCAGGGAAGTAAAGTTTGTCTAACTTATATTGAAGTTAATTTTAATTGAGCCTTCTATATTTGAATTGTTTTCTGTTTAAGGAAGTTAATTAAGAAATTTATAAACGCGTCGTCGGTATGCATAAAGAATAGTAAAATTATGTCATATAAGTTTCTCTTTTGATTAGTAGCGATGACGTTACAGGAGGTACATATTTCTAATTCCGTTTAAAACCGAACGTTTGTGGTTTTGAGATAATCTGCTGTGGACGAGGTATAATTGTTTGTTGTTGCGTAATTTATCTTGCATTCTCAGATTCAGGGCAGTCATAATGGCATTTTAACGCAAATTTAGACATTGCTTAAAGAAATTGGGTCGATTTTAACATTAAGTTCGAATTTTTCTTAATAGAGAGGTTTACAACATGAGTCATGGACGACTGCACTAATGATATTGGTCATATTCTGTAACAATATCAAAATAATTATACTTATACAATTCTTTGAATGTTATGTTATAAGGTCTTTAGTTATTCGGCTTTCAGGTATCTTGGAAGTACGTTGCACCAATCATGTTTTGTGCAGTACGGAAGAAACAATGTGCGAATTACACATAAAAATGTCAACTAATCACGGATTGCAAACATGAAAAAGAATAAATCTCAAGTTTTGAAGTACAGGGTGGCCAACTAAGAATGCGAGGTACTGTATCTGGGAAACCATCCATCGTAGAGGCTAGCGCAAAAAAAAGTTATTACTAAAACGGCCAATACAAAAACCTGGGAAATATTTTCAAGTTTCTGAAATGGCCGCTAGGTGGCGTGACTGCAATCGTGAATCTAAAAAAGTGATGTTTCTTTGAATTCTGCTATATTAACCTAATAAAAAAATAACTGATCTTTAAAGTCGATGATAATCTGAACTTTTTTTGTTTGACACTTTTTGGAGTATGTCTAAAATTAAAGTGGTGGGGGTATTCAAAGGTTTCCTTAAATAACCCCCTGTATCTTCGAAACGGCTAAGCCGATTTTAACAAACTTGGACGCGTTGCAATGAGCTATTCTTGGGCTACAAATGTTATAATATTTGAAGTTTTGTTAGTTTCACATGTCGTCGTTAGAGGGCTTTGTTCGACATTCCGACAGAAACGGTTAATTTTCGCAAAAAAATTAAATGCATTGATATGACTTTTTTGCATGAACAAGTAGATAAATGATGCCTAAACAAGCTCGCGAAAACCGCATCTCGATATCTTGTTCCTAACCTAAAATATCGGCCAAAGAAAACTATACGAAAATCCCTTAGATTTTTATTTTTTTTTAACTATATTTTTCTGGAATTGTTTCTATTATGTAAAATGTGGCCCTAATAAGGACCGATTTAAAGGAGGAAGGTTTTTAATGCCCCCGTAAACGCTCGAAATGCTGACCATCACTCTGTGCTTTGCTGAGGCCTCTTATGGGTAGACAAAACTGCAGCTTCAATTTCGGCTCTGAATAGGTTACCTAGAAATTGCGATTTTAAAAGTTTGTAAATTTATACACCAGAATAAAATCACCCTTTTGAAATTACTGCGGGCAAGTAAGCAATGCTAAAAGTTATGCGAAAGGCCTATTTCTTGTTTGTTTAAATGCATATTCACTATGGATATACACGAAAAATACAATTAATAGAAGCAAGCAATGGAAACGGATACCTAAACAAAACATACATAATCCTCAAATTGTCAATAGTTGTCAATTACCGTTGTTGTTGGAAGATGTGCCTCTGGAAACAAGGCAAACATTGTTTTTGTAGTTGGATGGTTGCCCAGCACATTTGCTATTAATGTGCGAGAGCATATTAATGCAGTATTTCAACAGCGGTGAATTGAAAGAGGAAGTCTGTTTCCATGGCCTCCGCGATCGCCAGACTTAACTTGCCTCGATTTTTATTTATGGGGGCGCTTAAAGGACATCGAGGTTCGGACTCAACCTACTACTAGAGAATATATGAAAAACCGGATTCGTAACGCAATACGTAACATACCGAGAGCCGAAATTGAAGCTGCAGTTTTGTCTAGTCATGAGAGGCTTCAGCAATGCATAGAGCGTGATGGTCAGCATTTCGAGCATTTACGGGGGCATTAAAAACCTTCCTCCTTTAAATCGGTCCTTTCTAAGGCCACAACTTACATAATAGAAACAATTCCAGAAAAATATAGTTTAAAAAAAAATAAAAATTTAAGGGTTTTTCGTATAAAGTTTTCTTTTGCCGATATTTTAGGTTAGAAACAAGATATCGAGATGCGGTTTTCGCAAGCTTGTTTAGGCAAGTTTGTTAAAATCGGCTGAGCCGTTTCGAAGAGGGGTTATTTAAGGAAACCTTTGAATTCCTCCCACCACTTTACTTTTAGACATCGCCAAAAAGTGCCAAACAAAAAAGTTCTGATTATCCTCGACTTTAAAGATCAGTTATTTTTTTATTAGGTTAATATAACAGAATTCACAGAAACATCACTTTTTTAGTTTCAAGATTGCAGTTACGCACCCTAGCGGCCATTGCAGAAACTTGAAAATATTTTCCGGGTTTTTGTATTGGCCGTTTTAGTAAAACTTTTTTTTGCGCAAGCCTCTACGATGGATAGTTTCCCAGATACAGTAACTCGCATTCTTAGTTACAGTGGACGAATTGTTTTGTCAATAGTGCCCAAAATTCAACATTTTTTATACTATTTTAATATTCCTTCTAAAGTTTGAAAAATAATTTCTTTGTTAGACAGTTTGAATTAGATCAATTTTCTGTGTTGAAGTATTCTATGATCCAAATAGTTACGATAATTTTGAGATTTGTCGCAAAAATGAAGACGTGTCGGCGAGATAACTTCGGTGTGACCAGTTCGGCGTGACTGTTTTGCCACAGTCCAATCGGACGCGTACTAATAGGCTCAATCCGGTTGGGCGTGAATTGATTGAGCATAGGCCGATTTGCCGAGTCGCGTCAGTCGGACGTGATCTTTTTGAAAGTAGGCCGATTGGATACAGCCAGTCGGGCGCGTATCGGAACCTAAAACGCCGTTTTTCAATGTTACTTATTTTCTAACATAAGCAAGTTCCTTGATGATTTCTAAAACACTTTTTCATAATTATTATTACAATATTTTGTCGTAAATCTAAAAGCATTGCACTAACCTAACCTGTGATGAAATAGACATCGCCTAATTGATTGTGTCAAAACCGGCCGTTGCCAAAAGCACCCGAGTCGATTTTGGCTCAGTCTTACCGAAAAGCTCGCGCCAAAATGTCCCATCCCGGGTTGGACATCGTATACTACACTTCTTAACCCTCTACTCAAAACTTTATTCTGTGGGAAATGGAACATCCCCCCGCCTGTTTTATGGGTATTTAGATGTTCTTTTTTATTATGTCAAAAGCATTAGAGATTTCCTTTAAAAAAAGGACCTATGTGATTTTTGTTATCGATATTTTTTGAGCACCCTGTTTAAAGCGGCAAAATTTTATTGATTATCGCTTACATGCAAATTGCATAAAAAAAATCATTCGTTTACTAAAAAACGCCATGTATGATATGCAACCGTTGAGGGTATGTAACAAAATAACAAAATATTTTCACTTTTCTCTCTAGAATCCAAATATCCATACAAAAGTAGAGGGTTCCATTTCAATTAAGCAAGTCGGTAGACTTTCTTTATAACCGGAATTGCCACATTTAGAAAATATGTCCAAATGGTTCTCATCGGTATTAGTCTAGAATTTTCAAATTTCTACTTGTTCGTAGTTTTTATTCTTCATTGAACACTCTTATAAATAATCGCGTTTTACATCAAAATATCGCGAAACATAAATGTACTGTAAAAAGCTTATAAATTCAGTGACGAAAATATTGCCAGGCATATTGAAGACAAAATTGCGAGCAAACGAAAAATTTGTAATAAACAAATATGAAAGGAAGTAAAAATGCACAAAATAAGATCAGTCATAAGAATTACAATTAAAGGTGGGTATACACAAAAAACAATTATCGACTAAAATTTTGTGATATCACCTTACGTTTTGTAATTTGATGTTACAAAATAAGACGGGATGAAGTCAGCGTTGTGCCATAGGAAGCGCAAAACAAGATTAAGCTTCGTGCAATGATGGTAACTGTCAAAGAGCTATCAAGAAAAACCAGCTATTTTACAATAATTAGAAATTACAGTTTGTAATTAGAGCACAGTGAGAATAAAGCAGTATAAAGTACATAAAAAGTTAAATCAAATGTGACACAAAAAGCAGGCTAAATTGAGAATATATGGAAACCGTAAAAATAAAGCAGTTTAAATTACAGAGGAAACGATGAACGAGTATTCACAGCGCACACGCGGCTTTAGTAATTACGTCATTCTTTTTTATGGCGAGCACCGGGCCAGGGAGTCACGTCTAGGGAACATAATTAACAAGCCCAAAGATACAACCAGGCTTGTTTTGATCATGCAGTATCACAATTCTTAGTAATATAAATGTGGCTCCTGTTCTATCATTAGATTCACGATTTTATTAATTGAAAAATGACTACTTTTTAACAAAGTTCATTTTGCCGCAATCTTAAGTCTTAAGCTTTGAAGTTCACGTACCATTTTCAATCCAAGTGTAACAACAAAAACATGTATTTCCATACAAATTATAAACTGTACAGCAAAAATTCAGCACTTAATATCTAATACTATGTAAATTCAAGTTCAATAACTGAATAAAACGAAAGGAAAAAAATTACAATAGAATAATTGATCTAACACATTAAACAAAACAATACGTATTTGCATAATATCTTTAATACCTTTTTTTTTGCGATTGCTCCTCCTATTTCATGTCATATATCAAGACACATTTTTTTCTTCCTCCAAACAGTTTCACCAAACAAATTTACTATAATTTGATGAAAAATACACAAAATATACAAATACAGCACGCAGGCGAATATACACAAAATTTGTGGCATCACAACTTAAAACGCACTTTTAGAAAGAACAAAATGGTATTAATTGACAATAGGGACGAATAAAGGCGAATATACACAACACATTTCCAATCAAAATCTGCAAATGTACGAGAGCACGAAAAATTGGATAAAAATCGTGGGACAAAGACGGCCAAGAATAAAGGTCTAAACTATGACAAATCATAAATAGCGAAAAATAAAGACAAGTATACACCAAACACACAAAAAATGTTTTAATTTACTTGGGTTTTGGAATTGTAAGCGATCTCTTTTGTATTGGATAGAAAAGGGCTAAAAACAAAGAAAAGTAATTCTTACTCCGCGGGCTTGGGAGTGGGGTGGCTTCTAGGGGGTTGGCGTGACTCACGCAGCTTATTGAGAGCTTTCCAACAAGTGATCCTGTTGATCTCCCTTATAGGATGGATGGGAGTTGGTAGAAAATCATTACTTTCGCAGATAATTCCTTAGAGTACTATGAATGCAATAGTAGACTACATTACATTACATCAATTATTATTGAAAGAATTGATAACTTAAAATGGCTTAATTTTTTTTATTTAAATGCTAATTAAGTGGACAATGTAGTAATATTTAAAACTTTTATTAATTATAGTGCAAACGCGAGAATTGAGAGTTAAAAATTCAATTAATGGAATATATTAATGAATAATTACAAATCGTTAAGACAATAATTAGCAGATCAGACGGTAATTATAGGCAAATAAAAAAATAAAATAAAAATTAAGAATTCTTTTATGATATGGCTTTTAAGTTGTTCAACTGTGCAATTGGATTTTTAAAAAGGTTTTACGTCTGTGGTGTGTTGAATAATCACTATGAAGCGACACGTTACGTTTTTTTAGTATCAAACCAATAATCTACAAATTATCAAAGACAAAAATCATAAGAAGCTTTCAAAACCCGAATTCCTATATAAAGTCACATTTACATTAGCAAAATGTCATTTTTTTCATTGACGGCTGAGACCCAGGAACAGTTCTAACAGTGTATAGTTATCACAGTATGAGAATGAGCATAAAAAATATTTAGCAGACAATTTAAAACGCGTAATTGATTGTGTATTATTTAAGAAGCGCAACATCACTAATAAACATGATTTTTCGTGCTTCTGTCTGGCAACACTGACTTTCCAATCCTTAAAATCGTCCAGGAACTCATTGTTTCTGGTGTAGGTCGGCGAAACGTTAAGATTTTGAGTTTGATACCATTAATTTTTCACAGCTGTAATACATGTTAGCGCCATTTGCCACGTTGATGTTCAGTGCTGCCAACATACATTTAAATGTGATAGCTTCACCAATGTTTAAGAAATTAATAATGTCAATACAAAGAAATTACGTATCACTCGTCCAAAAACAATAGTTTTGCTGGACCCCGGCTCGCAATTCAACTCATGCTCGCAAAATAGCTTAGTGATACAAATAATTATTATAAATAAATGTGAAAGAACTAAAACCCGACATGATCAAAAAATGTTGGATAGTTATCAATTTATTGGTACAAATAAAGTTATCCAATAGTAGATGGATATCGATCATTTATAAAATATGTGAAAACTTTTAAATGACTGTAAAAATGAGTAAAATCAAAATAATATTACTACAAACTAGTGACGGATAACTGCGAGTGTACACAAAAATAAATTGCAAAAAAGAATCTAAAAATTTAGGAGATTACGAATAAATAAGTGGTAAGTAATGAGATTGAAATTAAAACATACATTAGTACTAACGAATGAATGAGAAATCTCATAATTTAGAAATGTATGAGCATACGCAAACGACTGTGATGGCGTCATCAAACATGTTTAATGAATTAATAACAGTAAAAAATATTGTGTATCACACGTCCAGAAACGATAGTTTTGTGAGTATTCGTAGTTGCTTGCCAACGTTACCAAAACTGTTGTTTTTGACCTAGTGATACAAATAATTATTATAAATAAGCTTCGCGAAGGAACAAAACGCGACATGATCGAAAAGTGTTGGATAGTTGTGAATAAAGGCGTGTATACACAGATTGAATATGTCAAGCGGACAAACAAAAATATTCTAAAATAGATGGGTAACGATAATTTATAAAATACGTGAAAATTTTAATTAAATAAGTGACGGATAAAGGAGAGTATACACACAACAAATTACAAAAAAAGAATCGCAAATTTTGAAAGATTACCAACAAATAATTCGTAAATAATGAGATTGCAGTTGAAATATATATTATTTAATTGTTCACGAATTAATGGAAAATCTTATAATTTAGAAAATGTTGAAAATCATAAGTAGCGCTTTTTAACGCTGAAGCGCACTACCCATTTGAGCGAACTCAAACAATCATGATGATGTCACTAAGCAATTTTCAAAAACACGTTTAATGAATTAATAACGTCAGTACAAAAAATAAATTGTGTATCACACGTCTAAAAACGATAGTTTTGCGAGTATTTGTAGTTGCTGATCTGGGTTGCCCACACTCGCAAAATCGTTCCTGGCCTAGTGATACAAACAACTATTATAAATATACGCGAAATACCAAAACCGTGACTTAATCTTTGAATGTTAGATAGTTATGAATAAAGGCGCATATACACACACAGTAACATGTGCTCAGTGACACGAATTTGATTGGTACAAATAAAAATATTTAAAAGTAGATGCATATCGATAATTTATAAAATAATGTAGGGCACACCGGATAGTTCTTGGCCTCTTAAGGATACGAATTATTTTAATTTGCACCATATTATAACATTTTTATTTAAATATACTATATTTAGAAGCTAAATATCGTTTAGATTCTTCTTCCTTTTCTACCACAATGCTGTCAGTTTCGTCTCCTGTAGGAAGGATGTTCTTTGCGGCTTTGCTTCTTTCAATTCTTTCTCTTTTTTCTTCATCTCCAATGTTCTTAAATGATTTCTCTGTCTGGTACTAGATGTTAATTCTTTCACTATTCTTCTGTCCTTTTCCTTTTTGGTGTTTTCGCCAAAAACGTATTTTTAATGCAGTGCTGGCTGTTGGTGTTGAGGCGTTTCAATATCTAACATATCTTTGTTACATTCGTTTGCTGGTTCTATTGTATCAATTCCAGTCACTTGATTATCTCTAATATCCCCAGCCGATATTTCGGTGATCTCAATATCATTAGTTAACGTGGTGTGGTTTCCATTGCTAAGTAAGTTTATTTCTATTTTCTGCATAGGGCTGCTGAGTTAATCTAACGCATTTTATAATTTTTTTTTAAAGAGATTCTTGATTTTGGCATTAACTGCAGCAAGCGTCTCTGATTTCTGAAAAAGAAGTTTTAATGGTAGCACGATTCACTTTTCCTAAACATTTGGTGTAATTGGGAAAAACCATGGATATGAACTACGAGCTCTAAAACTATTTTTAATGGTATCTGGCTCAAGGTGATTAGCCACTACATTTTCTAGCATGGGAACAAATTTCCCTTTGTATCCACATCATAAGGATTATCTCGTCTGAATTGAAGTTACATCGCTTTTCCAACTGTTCTTTAACGGCTTAAAGTAGGCGACGCATGTTGACTGGAGAATCCTTGTTGCGTGTAACATGAACGTCAACGAACAGCAAAATGGGAAAAGTTGTATTGATATTTTTAAGGTGTTTATTATAGAATATATTCGCTATGTACTCATAAAAAATGTGATTCTTCATCCATCCGTTATCACGTTATCACCATGTAGATTGTGCGGATTTTACTACATCAGAGGGAAATTCTCTGGTAAGGATTTATTACCCTAGGCGGAGTTTCATAACGGTTGACACAAACGTAAACATTAGTGTTAGGTTCGTTTTGGAATGATGTTCGACCTCGTATACACTCGTGGTTCCTTTAGGTATTGTGGCAAGCACCTTTTTGTTCTTGAGACATAGGTAGAAACAGAGTTATAACAAATTTATCACCAAGGTTGCGATGTTGTTCCTATATCTTGCAAAATAGTAAAAGTTGAAGAAGCTCTTAATAATTATATGAAATTTACAGTGACCAATCACTATCAGGTGGTCAACAACTGTTCAGTTTGCCCTAATTTTAATTAATAGTGATGTAGAAAAAAGTGTATATGCTACAGTTAAAGCGTACATTTCAGTAAATGTATCCACTGACTAGTCAATGTATCTATACATGTATAAATTAACGTAACGTAAAGTTTTAGTGAAGAAATGACCACTTTTGCTAGGTAGTGTATATTTTATCGGAAAAATATGTAATACCTTTAAATTTTTTGGAAAATAATTTACAAGCTTACCTTGATAATTTACGGCAACTGTGGATTCAATTGGATGGAGCGCCTGCCCATTTTAGTGGTATTGTGCGTAATCATTTAAATTTGCAATTTCCAAATAAATCGATTGGCAGGAGAGAGCCAATTTCTTGGCCATCTAGATCCCGGGTCTTACAAAACTTGATTTTTTTTGTGGGGATTTGTAAAAAAATCAAGTTTACCAAATACCTCCCAAAACAAGGGAAAACATGAAAGAAAGAATAAGAAATGTTTTTCTCAAGGCATAAATAGAGAAGTGCTTCAAAAGGTAAGCAATTCTTTTGTTGAAAGAATTCGTTTGTGTGAGGAACATCAGGGCAGACACATAGAACAATATTTTTAGTTATTTTACGATTTTTAGTTATATTGTTTTAAAAATATCTAAATTTTTTTTTGCATCTTTTATTTACTTGTTATTAGTATTAGATAGTTTTACGCCAATAAAATTATTTTTCACATTTTTCAATATTGTTTAAATTGAATTTTTAAACTGTCAGTGTCAAACAAACATTTGTTTATTAATGTTTCCATGACAACCATAGCCAACTAATATAAATTTTTGAAATTGAGGTGTGTATTTTAAAAAATAGATTTTAAAAACTAAAATAAGCCAATAACTTTGAAAGATAGGTAGGACATGTTTTATAAAAAAGTTAGCTTATTACTTAATCAACATTTTTCAGTAAAAAAATGTCATTTCATTAAAAAATTGAGATTTTGTGTTTTGAAGATTATGATTTTGTGAATAGTTTTGGCAACACCTTGTAAATTTTCAAATTTTTATAGGAACACAAAGTAAATGCGTTTATGCACTAGTAACCTGCAAAATATTTTCCTTTCAGGATATCAAATAAAAAAGTATGCCCTTTGTCAATAACACGTGAAAATCATGATTTTTTAAAAAAACATTAAGTATCGCAAAATCTATTAATTTTAAATGATAATAGACCTTAATACAGGGTGTCTTATTTAAAAAAATGAAGTTGCATGCTCTCCAGTTAATATGAGACACCCTGTATAAACGAAAATATTTTCTTTAAATGCGAATTTGATTACTGAAAAACTTTTGTATTTGAACTTTTTTTCTATCCCTATTGTGTAAGGAGATATCCTCCGTTGTCTAACTCCGCGGACACCCTGTATAATACCTAGTAAATGTATACAATATCTAAAATCCGAAGGAAATGTGTGAAATAAATTATATTATATACAATTCCTATAAATTCTATACATTTTCTAAACAGCCATCGGAATTGTGTTAAATGCGGGATTAGGTAGGTTACAATTTTTATTTTTTTATAATGTAACTTGACTATTCTCATTAATGTCATCAGTGTGAGGTTTTATAAGAAATTATTTTTAATTTATCCTCAGATTTACATTTAGAATAAAAATATAGAAATTTGTATCTGTATCACGAACCGTTCTGCAGATATTGTCACTTTTGTACCAAAATAGAGTTAACTTTGGAACCACGATGCCAACGTTGTCACCACGATTTTGTAAATCTGTTTATGCCATCAACTATTAACAATAGTCTACTAACAAACAAACTGGGAAATTTTTCGAAAACATTCAAATTAAATGTTCAACATGCTGACCACGCCTAGCTAAACGCTTTGCAATTCGCTCGGTAAACGAAAGATTGACTCGCAACATTAAAGGCGAATTGGATTGAAACGCAGCTCTAATTCTATTTTTCATATCTTCGCTTGTGGTGGGAGGATGTTGGTAAACTTTTTCTTTAACGTATCCCCAAACGAAGAAATTAAGGGGCGTAGGATCCGGTGATCTGGCTGGCCAGTTTTGCACACCACCTCGTCCTGTTCACTTCACCGGATAATTTCTATCGAGATATTGCCTAACATTGATTGCAGCGTGGAGGGGCGCCATCCAGGTGAAACCACATCGTACGAATATTATCTACCCCGGTATTTTCGAAAAGCTCGGGTAAATCATTTTCCAAAAACTGTAAATATTTTTCTCCAGTAAGACTCCCATCAAAGAAAAAAGGACCAACCATATTACAATTGCTTATACCACCCCACATCGTAGCTGACCATCGATGCTGGTGATCAACAACTCTTAAGATGTGTGGATTAGTGTCTGAATAGTGATGATAGTTGTGTGTACTAATATTTCCATTATTGTGAAAAGTTGCCTCATCCATAAATTAACAAAATTGGGTTTCTTCATTGACTTTAGTAGTTACCCATTCACGATTTTGAAAATCTATTTCACTTAAAGCTTGATGTTGCTCTGGTACTAATTGGCGGATTTTCTATCAGAGATGCCACAACTTGAAACTCAATTTCTTCATTTGGGCATGTTTTTGCGCGCTTGGGATAACACACACTTCCAGAATTAGAAATCTCTCAGCTACATTCATAAACGATTCTGTCCGTGGTTGTCTTCTCTCTGGGTATCGTTCACAGTACAAACGGGTAGCCAGCAAAGCGATTCTTTGAGCTTCGCCGTAAATAAAGATCATATCGACCATTTCTTCTTTGGAAAAATTCATTGTATACAATAATTGACAAAACGACAATCCAAAAACACACACACTAATGGAACAATATTTTAATGATTATACAAACGTCAAAACAATAGATGCAATTGTTCCTCTTTATTAGAAGGGCCCTTCTTATGGCTGTGAAACATTATCAATTAGTATCTACTTTTCACGGGGAATCGAAATGTGAAAAAATATACAGGGTGTTGCATTTGAAAAAATTGACAAAAATTACATTTCGCGTAAGTTAATAATTCTGTATAGTTTTACATGTTTTCGAAAAATTTCCCAGTTTGTTTGTTAGTAGACTATTATTAATAGTCGGTGGTATAAACAGATTTACATAATCGTCGTGAGAACGCTCGCATCGTGGTTCCAAAGTTAACTCTATTTTGATACTAAAGTGACGATATCTGCAGAACGGTTAGTGGTACAGATACAAATTTCTACACTTTTATTCTAAATGTAACAGTGAATCCAAAAATGTAAAAATATACATTTAAAAAACACAGGTTTGGGTAGGCATATTTTCATTAATCACCCTGTATATACCTAAATATTTTTAGAATGTAGGTCCAATGATCGTGTATTACCACAACAAAATTGGTTTTGATATCTCTAATAATTAAGGAGAAATCCTCCGTCCACACAGTAGACACCCACCTTGTATATCACTTACCTTTATATTGGCTCCAAAAATTATATAAATCGATAGTTTCTTAAGAATGAACAACACAAAATCTTAGGTTATGTTACAGATTTCGTTTGGTTACACTTTAACCAAGTGACATCTGTTAATGTATGCATCTGCTAGTGAAACCTTACATTACGTTCGTTGTGAATGCATTTACTAAACACATCAGTAAATGTATACATTAACTAGTCAGTGTATACATTCTCGGAATGAACACTTTAACTGTAACATATACACAACGCAAATTGCAAAAAGGCATCTAAAAATTTGCGAGTTTGCGAATAAATAATAACATTGCAGTTTAACATAAATTATTTCACTGTCAACAAAATAATGTGAAATCTTATAATTCAAAAAATGTTTGAAAATTAGTAAGTAGCTCAGGTAAAATATTGCGTATTAACTACAGGAGCGTACGCAAACAATCGTTGATAGTATACTTTGAGCAAATAATTCTGCACGTACGTGCCAAAAAAAAAAAAAAATTGAAAGAATTACACAAGCACAGTATATAGTAATAATTTTATCACTATCAGTTAAAATGGTGCGAAATTAGTATTTGATTAAAGCATGCTAACAGCATTACCAATGCCTATGTATGAAGTGTTGCCATCTGTATAGAATTTTGTTAAGTTGCGTATGTTAGTAGAGATTACGGTAATTGAACTAATAAAAATAAAAAAAAAGTGATTACGCTGTGAGTTGAAGCCTGGACCGAAAATTGTCCTTCAAACTTTTAAAAATTGATTTATTTGATGATGGGTGTTTCATGTTTACAACGCTTGGTTAATCTTGCTGAAATTTAAAGCCAAGCCATCTGTAACGGTTACAGAGTAAAATCACATTAGTATCATACGGTATACTGTATACTTTCTTTTAATTCAATTAATGAGTGTTGGCGTCCTAATTATTAAGTAATTAGTATTCAAAATGAGATCATTTAATGAGTGTTGTTAAATATTGAAGTTTAATATACTTTTTTCCCACTCGCATATGTTTTACTCATTATGTCCTTGGTAACATTATATTAAGATATATTCATTACCATATGATTTTATCTGTTGTAATTAGCTCTTGATTACGTTTACTGTGCGAGTGTGTTCTAGTATCACAATGCACTTAATTTTCACCAAAACGGAAACTTTGTTGCAAATTTTTATCGTTTTGTGAATCATGATTAATCATCATCAGTTTAAACCTCATTTCCCACCATTACTGTTAGTGGTTACACAACACACAAAGTGATTATTTAGACAATGACAGCCTTGCGTTTTTGTGTAATTTTCTCTAGACTATAATTTTTTTTCTATAATCTTGTGTTTTAACAGTGATAAGGTATCTGTGATAAGATATCAGTTATATGTAGGTACCTACCGCACCTGCTTGTTTGTCAATCAACTTATACCAACTTTTTTGTGATGTGGCTAAGTTATTGTAAATGTAATTAGCTTGCGGCTTTTGTTTTTGCGGGTTCATTTTGTGTACGTACTTTACAATCGAAATAATTTAATTTTTTTTATGCAACAGAGACGATGAGCGAAGATATAATATCAAAAGTGTCTGACGAAGATACCATCTCTATCTGCTCAACTCAAAGTGCAAACAGTGCTCGTAATCATGAAATTGGATTGCAACGTTTAAAAACTGAACGTGATCGAATTACATACGCAGGTAAATACATGGATCGATATAAAGACGAATTTGCGAAAAGCCGGTGACGCCTACCAGAAAAGAATCATTAAGCGCAAGATACCGGGATATTCACGGCAATATTCTTCAACCTTCACCGCAACCCGTCGAGAAAATACCGGATACAGCAGGAGATTCGCCAAAAAACAGTCGTAATGTGAAACTCAGGGAAATATTAAGCAGTCCTGTGAGTGAGAGTAGGAAAGTAATACTCAACAGTCCAATCGGTAGTCCAATATTATCGAACAAAACTAATAACGCCACTCACGAACTAAACAAGGCCGAAAATCTCTCCCAACTTACAAGTTTCAAAATGGTCAGCGAGACTAAAGTTAAACAAAGGTCTAAACAAGAAGAAAGTCCGAAAATCGAGAAGAGAGCTCGGAAAAAGGATAGTGACATTAACATTTACGCGATTCAACCAGTGCATCCGATACCAAGTGATTACAGTTACAAAGATCAACCCCCAAACACGCTAGACCCTCTCCAACAAGTTCAAAATTATATTTTTATGTGCGAGGCCGAAGCAAAATCAAAGATAAATTTGCAAAAATTTGATGAAATTCTTAAAAAGAAAAATACGGCGCCTCCCACTCCTCTAATTAAGGAGAAAATTGAAAAATCTCAAGATCTCAAACAGTACCAACATCACAATGAGCCGTTGAAAAGTTATAATGAGGTGGAAAATTTACTGAAACCTGGATTAAGTGATATGCGCGCTGATAATGTTGAAAATTTTGATAGGAGCAATAAAACTAGGAATAGTACCAGTGGCGTGCAAAGAACTGATGTAAAACCGGCGACCAAATCTTTAAGCAGAGCAGCATCAGATGCACAGGACCGTGTTCAGATACAAAGAAAAAATGCTGTCGTTAAAGTAAAACCGAACCGAAATATTTCACAGGATTCACAGGTAAAACTATTCCTTATAAAAACAAAATAAAATGGATACATTTTTTTATCTACATTTAATATCGTTTGATTAAATAACAACCGCAAAAGTGAGTCAGCACATGTATTAGGTTTTATCTACATAATGCACCTTGTGCCTATAATAAATTGGGTATTGAACATTGCGTTATCAGTTGAAATTTTATGATTAACAATTTCAGTTTTATTTTAGTGACAATGACAAGGTAAGAATACTCAAGGTGTTTTCATTGAATTGATAACCATTTAATGAGTTCAATCTAAGTCTCAAAATGGCGCCTAATTACAGTCTAGGGTGGGAAATGAGTATAATGATTTTATTGTATTATGAGCAATTTATGTAATTATTTTAATAGACCCAATCTTGTAATTATCATGATTATTGTAATTACGCATTAATATTTGTATCAATCTACATTTTGTTTGTATTAGGGGTAACAAATGATTAATATTTGCTCTTTTAATTCATAATTGGACAAGGCCAAATTACAGAAAGAAAACGGAAAGGTTTGTATTGAGAAACAAATGAAGATCAAACCACCATATTTTTGAACAAACTGTATCAACGAACGTCCAAGTGTTATTTGTAAAAGTTTTAGTTAGTTCACATATCTTGCTATTGTTAAACAAACATTTCATTTACTAATATGACCTCATTTGCTTATTGCAAGCAAACCTATCGCAATTTGTGTTTCATGAAGGGAATCATATAAAAATGTTCATAAAAGTGTGAAATTCCATTTCGTACTATTACCGACCTCGCCGTGCTCCATCTGCAAATGTTCAGAATTGTAAAAACTGTACATGTTAAGATAAAAATATACATCAAATTATATTAGTATGGCGAAATGTATAATAATCATGTATGGAGTTTTAAAATTGCGTAAACAAAGCTTTGAAATATTAAATACGTTCCAAAAACCTCACGGCCCAGTTATTAGGCGCGCGGCTTATCAAGCCATACTCGTGGATAGCATTGAATTACCATTAGGAATGCCAGCGTTAGACTGTTCGTGGTCTACAGTGGCACTTTATTACAATCAAAAAAAAAAATTTACGTAAACATTTATATACCTGGCAATTTAACCATTGATTAATTCAGCTTTCCAAAGACTTACGAAATCAACCCGCATTTACACAATCTGTACAAACGGTAATAAACATTTGCATAAATTATAATTTTAAAATTTATTTTTTTTCCTGACCTCGCCATGCTCTGCCCGCAAATATATTGTTTTATAATTTACCTTAAGCAGTTAAGTTAAAATCGAGGTCTGTTTTAAGGCTGTAATAAATCTTTGGGCCTCTTTCTAAACAATATGCCACACAAGCGAGGTCGCGATTACCATTTTATACATTCGAAAACAAGTTTAAAAACGTTAAACTTTTATTTAATATTTTTTTGTGTACTGTATACAGTCATATTATAAGCAATGTATAGAAATGTAACATTCTGATTTTTTCATGCCGATGTATTTACACATTCGATTAGTTTAAAGTAAACCTTCAGTTCTGTTGTAATCGATAGAAGGTAGGTAATTGCAGGCTGGGGTTGCAAAGGTCTGCAACGTTATAATACAAAATGTATAAGTAACAGTAATGCTTCAAAATCTATAAATCTCTACTGAAACCTCGACCAGATTACATTAACACCATCATTTTTAATCAAAATACTAAAATTTGAGTTTGCAGATCAAATTTTACAATTTTAAGTATGATTTGAGCCGTTTAAAATAATTCGAAACAATACTTTAAAATCTTAAATTTAAAATTGCCGACTTCACATTACTTGTTCTAAAAATTTTACTGCAGAATTTAGTGTTCTGAATTTTAGACCTCGCTCGCTACCCGTAATCTGCAATGTTATCGTTTGTTTTTTCACTTGTTACAAATTATAATCAGATAATCTGGACTTGCTTTGTACGGGCGATAATAAACAATGCTTTAAAACCTAGAGTTTGCATATTGCAGGCCGAGCGAAGCACCTAGTTTACATTAAAATAATGTAAAGTAGGCGCGAGGTCTCCAACGTAATTACAAATGTATGCATTCGGCATCGCCAGGTCTAGAAATCATTTGAAATAAGCATAATGTACCCTCATCCAATAGACCGTAATAAACTTAAAGTCCAATAAGAAATCATATAAAGCAGAAAAGTTTAGGCTTAGCCTAGTGAGGTCTACAACGCATTTTCAGTGATATTGCGAGGTCTGCAAATTTTTCGTTTATTTAAATACTCTTTCTAAAGTTCAAAATAATTTTGAAATAAATACACTTTTGTGCAGACGGCCATAAAATTCTTTAAATCTAGAATTTTTTGTTATGGACTTCTTATTTCATAGTATGCAAATGCTACCTTTTATTGTCTTTACACTCAGTGTAGGCAGTACTACATATTTGGGTAACGATTTAAACCCAGAATTCTCTATTGTAGACCTCATATCGGTTGATCTAAAAATGTTACCATTTATTGAGAAAATTTAAAATGTAACGATTTTGTACACTATGTATAGGTGGTAAAACAGCTTTGGGGAGCGGTGCTCTACGAACATATTATTATATTCTCAATTTCAAACCTCGCATAGATTGATCCGTTTGTTTTCAGATCATTCTGTATAAACGGTAATATATGTATTTGGATAACAATGCTTTATTCATATTTGTCTACAGCAGACGTCACATCACTTACCTGCGAATGTTATATATTTTATATTTGCACATTTTATACTGCCGGTGATGAACATTTAGATAACCTGCAAACTCTAGAATATTAAGTTGTAGACCTCCCATCGCTTGACTTACAAATATAACCATTTATTGGTTTTAGAAAAATGAAGATTTTACTAAACATGTATTTACACATTCGATACTTGGGGTAATAAATATTTAGATAACTATGCTTAAAATCTAGAATATTCAATTGTAAACCTCGCTGTATTTGATCTGCAAATGTTACCATTTATTACTTTTTATCTAGTAATAAATGGCACTTAATACTTAATTTTACTCATTGTGTACGCACGGTAATCGTTTAGATAACACTGTTAAATCTAGGATAGTCTTGTAGACTTGAAAATGTAACTTTATGGTTTTTAGAAAGTTTAAATTGTCGCTGAACAGATTTCCACTTTTTCTACAAACGTTAATAAACATTTGGATAACGATGTTTTATAATCTGGAGTATTCAATTGCAGACCTCACATTGCTTGACCTGAAAATGTTATCACTCTGTATAGGTGGCAATAAATACTTGGATAATTATGCTCGCTACGAATTCTCATTTGAAAAACTCGCATCACTTGGCTGGCAAATGTTACTATTTATTGTTTTAGTAAGTTTAAAATGCTACTAAATACATATTTACATATTATGTACAGACGGTGATAAACATTTAGATAGTGCTGTGACATCTTGAATATTCAGTTATAGCCTCGCATCGGTTGTCCTACAAAGGTTTTTTTAAGTTTAAAATGCTATTATACACGTTTACCATTTCTGTACAGACCATAATAACTATTTGGATAACAACGGTTAAAATCTAGAATATTTAATTATTGACCTCGCATCGCCTGTGTTCAAATGTTACCATTTATTGTTCTTAGAAAGTTTTATTTACATGTACAGACGGTAATAAATACTTGGATAACAACGCTTAAAGTCTAAAGTATTCATTTGTTGACCTCGCATCGCATCACTTAAATGCGCCTTTACGTACTGTATAAGCTACAATACTTTATTCAGAATTCTCAATTGCCATACTTCACATCAGTTGCCGCTGAAATGTAACAATTTTTTGTTTTTAGAAACTTTAAAGACTACGAAGCACATTTACACTTTTGAGTAAACATTTGGATAACAACGGTTTATACTTTGGAATTCTGAATTGTAGACCTCGAATCACTTGGCTTGCAAATGTTACATTTGTTATATGAAAATGTATACCTTTACGATTATTACACATAATTAAAATACGTATCTTTTGGATTTTAAATCGTGCATTTTTTATTTATCTTTTATATAAATTTAAACACTTTGATAACAATTACAGTTATTGTCCTCAGTAAATGGTAATAGCTTTAAGAATTAATTGAAAATAAATTTATGAAATATAAAAACGCATATATAAGCTTTCGATTAATATAATAGTTTGATATACATATAAGGCTAACTATGGAATCTAATTTTATTTGAGTAAAAAATTGCTAGATCTTTAATAAATTAAATATTATTAAACTGCCTTAAAGATCACAAATCAGAACACCCTCTAACGGAAGAAAGCTAACCATGAAAAATGTCATAATCATTGAACAAATTAACAATATTTAATTAAATCATGAAATAAGTGTACGTGAAAACTTTAATTTGAAATCGATAAAATCATTCACAACTAAAAACTTGACATACCAATTAAAGATCTAGCCAAATCTAACAAATAAATAGTTTTCGGTTATTAGTAATTGTAATTGTCATTGTGCACTGTAAACACAATGTGTACGTTTAAAACGATTTTTATTTTAACTACATATGTTAAATTATTGTAGTGATGTGGCAACTTAAATATTTAAATTGGGAAAGCGTTTACTTCAACGTCTACGAAAAAAAAACAGCTAAAAAACCTAAGTTAAAATTAAAACAAGGCATAACGATACGTCTTAATTTTAGCTTTTGGTATGTCTAGTTTTTTTGCTGTTTTTTACTAGACCTTGAAGTAAATGCTTTACCAACTAAATTTGTTACCGCAGCACTACAATAATTTTCACATATGTAGTTAAAATTAAAGTCGTATTAAACGTACACGTTGTGTTTTCAGTGGAAAATAACAATTACAATTATTAATAACTGAAAACTATTTCTTTGTTAGATTTGGCTATTGGTATGTCGAGTTTTTATTTGTAAATACTTTTTATCAATTTTAAATTAAAATTTTCAGAACTTGACACTTCATAATTTCATTAAATATTGTTAAATATGTTTTTTGATTATAACATTTTTCATTGTTAACCTTAGTCCGTTAGAGGATGTTCTGATTTGCCACTTACAATGCAGTATAATAATATTTAATTTATTAAAGATCTAACAATTCTTTCCTAAAATCAAATTAGATTCCGTAGTTGGCTTTATACGTTTATCAACCTGTTATATTAGTGGTAGGCTTATATTTGCGTTTTCATATTTCATAAATGTATTTTGACATCTCAATAATTTTACCATTTAATAAGGACGATAACAATACTGTTATCGAAAGGTTTAAATTTATATAAAAGATCAAAAAAATACACGATTTAATACCAGAAAGATAAGTATTTTAGTTACTATTTGTAGTTTTTGGAAAGTTTAAATGCTGCATTAAATACATTCTGCATACACTAATCAACACTTGCATGAACATTACTTTAAACCATTTTTTGTGTTTTACGCTCAATGTGATACAAAATGGTGATTTCTAAACAGAACAAAACTTTGCAATACACATTTATAAATTAGCATAGTGGTATAAAATCCAATCCTCAGACCTAGCTTCGATAATATACCAATAGCAAGTTGGATTCAGTAGTATGCGCGCACAAATGTAACCACTTTATGCATTAAAAATATAGAATTTTTATATATAGTATATATAGTAGGCTACGTTATTGATCAATGCTATCAAATCTAAGCGAAAATCGATTTTAAGATATTACCTCGGTTTCTAAATTTTGAACCTTCCTTTGAAAGTTCTTCATAATAATATATTACATATCGAAATGGATGAGAGCACGGTTTCCAATCTCATAATAGATCATATCAAATCTTAAAACACGTTGCAACACTGCACTGCTTATTAGTCAATGCTATCTTTTATTTGTTGGGTTTGCAGTCTAAAAGAGCGAGGTCTGCAATTAACCTAACGATTTGGATAGCAAGACATCTTAAAAACGTTAAATTTTGTTATCGCAAACCTCGCTCCTTTCGGATTGCAATTTTTTATTAATTTTATTGTCCATTGACCTAAACCTCGTAGACCGGCTCTGATTGATTCGTAGATTTTAATGTTAAACAAGGCAACCAGCAAACTTTGTATACACGAAATGTGCAACAATCTGAGACATATGACTAACTAAACATTTCTTTATAATTGATGTACACGAGTTTGCAGACCGATCGTTGCGACTTTACAAACTTAGAATTTTATTACCACACAGTTTGAAGCATTATACAAAGCTTCAGATTGCATATTAATTATTCGTTGGTGACTATCGGTAATAGTTTAGTGTATCAATAATTCACCTTCCTAATTTTTGGGTAATTTTTAATACTGACACGTTTCCCACAGTTTCAATTCTTAGTATTACCTTTTTTTCGTATATATTTCGTAGTATCACTACTGTATAAATTTCAAACTTTTTTTTGTTTTATAGGACGGAGTTGAGAATTGGATATCGGATTCAAAGCGCATTGGACCTGTATCAATTCCGGCTTCAACTCGTAATCGAACTCGTGCAGGTGACGAACCCACCATTGGAAAATACAAGCTACTTAAGACCATTGGCAAAGGAAACTTTGCCAAGGTCAAATTAGCAAAACATGTTCCTACAGGCAAAGAGGTAGCTATAAAGATTATAGATAAAACCCAACTGAACCCTGGGTCACTCCAAAAATTATTTAGAGAGGTAAATATTTGGAAATGAATGTTTAATCAAAAATAATACTATTCTTTTAGGTTAGAATTATGAAAATGTTGGATCATCCTAACATAGTAAAATTATTTCAAGTAATTGAAACTGAGAAGACATTGTACCTGGTCATGGAGTACGCATCGGGAGGTGAAGTATTTGATTATCTCGTACTTCATGGAAGGATGAAAGAGAAAGAGGCGAGAGCTAAATTTAGACAAATCGTTTCAGCAGTTCAATACTGTCATCAAAAAAAAATTATACATAGAGATCTAAAAGCTGAAAATTTACTTTTGGATTCTGAAATGAATATTAAAATAGCCGATTTTGGATTTTCTAATGAATTTACGCCCGGAAATAAATTAGATACATTTTGCGGTAGTCCACCTTACGCAGCACCGGAACTTTTCCAGGTAAATAACCCTTAGATATTGTTACTCTTCTAAATCTACAACTTTCTAGGGTAAAAAATATGATGGTCCGGAAGTAGATGTATGGTCTTTGGGGGTTATTTTATATACATTAGTATCAGGTAGCTTACCTTTTGACGGATCGACCTTAAGAGAATTAAGAGAGCGTGTGTTACGCGGGAAGTACCGAATTCCATTTTATATGAGCACGGACTGTGAGAACCTACTTAAAAAGTTCCTTGTGCTAAATCCCGCAAAGAGAGCAAGTTTAGAAACGATTATGAAAGACAAATGGATGAATACGGGGTATGTGGGGTCAGTTCGCTCATTTTATTATTATCTATGTCGTATTGTTATCCATGTTGCATTTTTCGTGTTCCGTGATCTTAGAATGCATGTTAATGTTTCACTTAAATAATCGAACTGTCTTACTATATAGTGTAATTTTGGAATAATTTTTAGGTTTGAAAATGATGAATTAAAACCATATGTAGAACCTGAACCTGATATGAATGATCACAAAAGAATCGAAGCATTAGTGTGTCTAGGTTATAATAGAACCGATATAGAAAATTCTTTAGATTCCGCAAAATATGATGATGTATTTGCTACTTATTTACTATTGGGAAGAAAGAGTACAGATGTAAGAATTTTATTTGAATCATGCATTTACGTATTGCTTTAATTATTATAGCCTGAAAGTGATGGAAGCAGAAGTGGTAGCAGTTTGTCGTTACGAAATATTTCGGCGCAACAAGCAGCGGGTGCTCCACAACCTACAGCTCAAAGTCCTTCACATCGTGGTGTCCATCGATCAATATCAGCAACAAATGCAAAGCCAAATAGAAGAGCGTCAAGCGGAGGTACAGAATGAAGACTATTTTTTTAGATTAGATTTTTAGTTCTGTTGAAGATGGGGAAAGTTTCAAAGTGCTTTTTAATTTTTGACAGGTCCTATTTTAGGTGAAACGTTACGACAAGCTCCCCAACCTCAGGTTCCTGTCCCTCAAACGAACAATCATCAAGCGTCCGGTTTTAAAAGGCAGAATACTGTCGATAGTGCTACGATAAAAGAAAACAGCGCTCGACTTAACGCTCGACCTGCTAGTGCGCAACCTAAACCTGCTACCGAGAATAGTACGTATTGTATTATTTCATTGACAAGAGAAGGAGATTGTACCTTCATTATCAATAAACCTTCTCTTGTAAATGTATCAACTAAACAATTGGTGCAGCGGAGAGGTTGGTAGTAAAGTTATTAACATCATTCAACTAGAATAAAAAATTTTAAAATCCCTAGTGTTTAATTGTCAAATTAAGTTTAATCATCAAGTTTACATTTTAATTGCATTAGTTGGTTGTATTTTTTTGGTCAAATTGCTCTATTGATAAGTCATAACAATTAGAAAGTAGGTCAAACAATTCATTTCTTTTTCTATTTTTACGAAAAAATTCCCGATTTTCGTTAATTTACATAAATTTTTCTATAAATGCTAAGTGAATTTAGAAAGCAATTGAAGCGTGCAAAGTTCAAATTGCGTACAGACCATCATTTTTTTTGTCCATTTTATTTCATTTAGAAATATCGTCTTTAGTAATTAGTAAAAATAGATTCACAAAACAATTGAATCATAAACTGTCGAATTATTACATAGTAGAATTTTTAAATGCGCCCAGACTCGCATTTGATTTTTAAAAATTTTTTGTTTTTATGACTTTATTCATGAATTATATTGATTTACAGAAATTGGAAAGGATGATTAGAAATGTATCTCATTTTCTTAAATTTTTTTTAAGCGATTTACAAAACATTTAAATGGAAAGTAGTGAATTACTAAGTCATGCAAATTAGAAAATAATGTGAGAGACAACTAAAAATCGAATCATAAAGTGTCATAAATGATATTTGCTCATGAATTATCGTGTTAACTCACATATTACCAAATCTTTTTAGCTCTTAAATAAGTTCGTACCTTTGCTTACATCGTTAGAAAGTCGAGACAACTTTTCATACTTTTGGTTTAAGGTTCATTGGCGTACTGACAAAATTTTAATTGCGATGATGTAGGTATTTATTATATCAAAATCAAAAAATACATTAAATTTGCCATAAAAATGATACAAGATTTTTTTAATATTGTTATTAGTATTAGAGTTATTATGAAATTAAAAGTTTAATTTTAACATGACTCACCATGTAAAGTTAAATAAAATTAAAAATTCGATTAATTTTTGTCAATTTGGTTTGTGAATGTTATTTAAAATGCCTTTCACAAGTGATGCAGCCGTTGATATGATTGCGGTCTATTTTGTGTGCTTTCAAAAGAAGCAATAGCTGAAAGACAGTATGCGGCCCTCTATCCAGATCGCCATCATCATGGAAGAGAATTTTTTCACGCTTGGTACAGCGACTACATGATACTGGTAGTTTTTCGTCGTCCTAGATTTACGAGGCGTCGCATTAGAAGGACGGAAGAAAATATTATTAACGTCTTAGTTACATAAAATTTAATACATACATTGGAACTAGGGCGTTATCTTTAGACTTGGAAATAGCTCGAACTACTGTTCAAACATAGACCACAGGTAAGCAATTCCATTAGCACATCCTTCTTAATAGACACACATTTTACTGTATGCTCGTTACTATTTATTGTATTCCAAACTCCACCGACAACAAAATTTTACATGGAAAACAGAATCCGAGATGCAATTCGTCAACTATTAGTTGCAGAAATCAAAGCAGCAATTTTATACACCCGAACAAGATTGGAAGACTGTTTGGAATGTGACGGAAGGCAGTTTGAACATGTATTGAGGCGTTAAATACCTAATATTTTTGGGTTTAAAATCGGATTTTTGATTTTATTTGAACTTTACAGGGTGAGCCATAACTCTAAAACTAACAATATTAAAATAAATCTTTCATCATTTTTATAGCAAATTTAATTTACTTGTTGATTTTGATATAATAAATACCTACATCGTTGCAATTAAAATTTTAAAGAAAAAGCGTAAAAACCTTTTTTTATTCTTAACGCCTCTAGGAACGGTGATTTAATTAAAAAACACTGCCAGCCCTCAAGTTGATTAACAACAACTATCTCTTTAATAGGAGACCAACATTTATCCAATTCTACTCAGCAAAAACCAAACTTCGTCAATTGCAAAGATATCAACCTTACGTTTTTCTTGTAAATTTAATCTACTTTTTGAATACCATGTAAAAAATATACCGTATGATTTAAAGATTTGGAATAAAATGAATTGTGTAACAATGGAAACGGCAATTTAACATACGTACATTTGTCTTCCAAACCGAAATTGAATAATTTTAAATGTTACTTTCAATAGCTTCCCGCAGTCTTATTATGGTCAGTACGCCAATGAACCTTTAACCAAAATTATGTAGAATTGTCTTGACTTTCTAACGGTATATCTTTGTATAGGAGTTTTGGGAGTAATTTAGAATTTTGTTTAATTTTTAATTGCGCCTCCTAGCGGTGAAATACGGAACTGCAAAATAAATTACAGCATTTTCTCATGGCCACATTCACATTGCTGTCGGATTGACAGGTACTGAGATACAGCCGCCACCTCGCTTATTTGCCCAAAAAGAAGCGTTCTTTTGTACAAAATAATAATTTTTTTTGTATAAGGCAAAATTCGCCGTACATTTTTTTTTTTTTGGAATGGAGTAATTAAATGTCTAAAAGAATCGATAAGAAAGCAGAAGTTTAATTAATTTAATACATAGCAAGGAACGCTACTCTGAACAATCATTGAAATAGCGTCAGAGGGGATATATATTCATTATTTGATGATTTCTGTAATTCTATTAAATCAGGTCAATTAACAAGTAATTAATCCAAGAAATTTTCATAAAGGTAAAAAGTTTATGGTAAGAGATTAATTAATAAGCAGAAATCGAAGCAGCAGTTTTATACACCCAAACAAGATTGGAAGACTGTTTGGAATGTGACGGAAGGCAGTTTGACCATTTATCGAGACATTAAATACCTAATATTTTTGGGTTTAAAATCGGATTTTTGATTTTATCACGTTATAATTAAACTTCAATTTCGCTATAACTTTAAAACTAACAACAATATTGAATTTAATTTACTTTTTGATTTTGATATAATTAATACCTACATCTTGCAATTAAAAGTTTAAAAAAGGAAAAGGTCACGTATTTCATTCCCTCCTCTAGGGGGAGGGCGAGCTGCTCGAGCTTTCCGAGCTCCTTCAGCCACAGTCATGGATTCCCAGCATACATACATACATTACGTATATATCCATGGTGGGATAGGATGGGTGTGGTCAGGATAGGATCGGAAGAAACTGAATCGAACCCATTATCTCCCAAATGCTAGACAGGTGGTATCACCACTATGCCACCAGCTCGGTTTAAAATTTTAAAGAAAAAGCTTTAAACCTTATTTTTGTATTCTTAATGCCCCCTAACGACGGTGACCGACATTAAAAATCACTGTTGGTCCTTGATTCGATTAACAACTATCTCTTTAATATGAGACCAACATTTATCCAATTCGGCTCAGCAAAACAAAACTTTTCGAATACGATGTCAGAAATACACTGTGTGATTTAAATACATTTGTCTTCCAAACAAGCTTTATTTTATTAAATTGAATTGAATTATTGAATAAGTGGTTTAGAATTTACAGCAATTTTGATGATTCCACTTTCAATAGCTTCCCCACTCTTATTATGGACAATACGCCAATGAACGTTAAACCAAAATGATGTAAGCAAAAGTATATCTTTATTAGGAGTTTTACGAGAAATTTAGAATTTTATTATTTAATTTTTAATTACGCCCCCTAGCGGTGAAATACGCACCTTCAAAATAATTTCCAGCATTTTCTCATGCCCACATTCATAATAAAATTTTGTTTCCTATTGTTGTCAGATGGACAGGTCCTGAGATAAAGCCGCTTACGTCACTTATTTGCCCACCCGGTACAATAGGAAGTTTATAACTAACCTCTACTATTAATTTTTCTCACAACCATTTTTCGTAATTTTCCATGTTCATGTCATCTTGGTAATCGCCGCTCTTCTAGCCTGATTTGAAAGAAAAAGCTGGCAATTCAGAATCAATCCCATATCTCTTATCAGTGTGGAAGTTGAATGTGCAGTGTGAACGTAAGTTTCGTTAAACCGTAATGCTCGGTATCATTCTTTTCTTCAAGAATTTTCCTACGTCTTATTCCACTTGAATTCAATTTCCTTTAGTAGTCAGTACCTCAGTACAATGTAGATCTCTTGCCTGACCACTGTAGTTATTCCAATTTTTATTGGAGATTATCAATTGCAGGTCGGCTGGTTTTGGTATTATGAAAATTGTAGACAACATTCTGTATGTGGTTTATTTCATAATCTGGTATTCTTGAAGTCACATCTATTTTATTTTCCCAGTTTTTGTTAAACTGAATACTGGATTTTCATTATTTTCCACGTCCGTCGCCTTTGCTTCTTTCATAATATGTTCAATCGTTCTTACTAATACTCCAGAACAATCATGAACATGTTGCTTAATTTCTTGTTGCTCGTCATTTGGGAATAGAGTGCAAGATAATTTATATTATTATAGACAACTTCATGTGCTTGCCTATGCACTGCCTTTCCATCACCTAATGTTGATATTTTCACAGTTATACTTTAAAATATTCACATTTACACTATAACCGGTCCAAAACCACTCCCAGAAATCTCATGAATAACTGAAAGTAATTATTCGATTTTATATACTTATTCTACATACGTTAATACCTTTGTAGAGATCGATCTGTAAACTAATTTGTTAAAAGTGCATTAAATACTGCTTTATGTGATTAAAAAGTCGGGCATAGAACATTTACTTGCTTTATAATCAAATATTAATTGCATATTAATAATTAATTAAAGTACCTACATCTATTTTGTACGTAATTGCAGCTGTAAAAAGCATTATTCACATGATAAACAATGTGTCAATTGAAATAGTGAAAAGCAGTACCTACATCTCTGTACTTCTGTAAAACGAGATCCTAATCAGATTAGGCTCAGAGTAAATGTTTAAGATGTCCCACTTGGACCTCTGTGCAACCAATCTTTTTGCCAGGTAGAATGATGTAAGCTCTATCTGAAATACAAACCAACTTTGTTATTTTAAAAACAACACTGTTATGTTATTGTATTCCTCGGATGAGTCATTATTCTCTTTAGACAAGAAAATGATCTCTCTGGAAGTGCTTGTGGCAGGAATAGTCAAAATTGAACAACTCTTGGAAACCCCAACATAATTGAAAACAGTATATTGCTGTAACTCAAACTTTTTCATATCGATATCACTACAAATCACTGAAAGTTTGCTTTTTAAATGATGTGCGTCGAAACATTTTCCATATGATTAAAATTGGTCAAGAAAATGTTTTACGAATGAAACAAATTGTGCTCAATCGTGAAGATGAATGAATTTCAACTTAGATATTTTGCTAAACCATAGAGTAATGTTCAAAATAATAACGTCCAAAATGTCATGAAACAATTGCATAGGTGATCTTTTTTTCTTCAGAAATGGGATCCGAACAAATTCTTTTACTTGGTGGTTGATTTTCCGAAACAAATCTGTCCATATGCTTCCAAATCTCATAAAGCGTGTTTTTCATTCATGGTTTGAAATAGGCAATCCTTTTACTGCAATAAATAATATCTGAAATTTTTCGTTGTGAAAGGCTTTCAGAATCTTGTCGGAGTAACAGAAGGAATTCTTTTTTTACATGAGTATCCATTCCATGTGTTTTTTAGTACGCATGTATTATAAATGACCATTCAAATATGTTGGGGAGTGTGTGTAAATTATAGCATGGCGTGCTTTTGTTTTATAGGTTGGTTACTAGGAAACAGTAATATTAATCTTACATTAATAAACTTCAAAATTTTATTCAAACTTTACAATTTGTTGCACAATATTAATTACCAAATTGAAAATGAAAGGTACATTGTCTGAAGTTTCGAGTGAATACACCACAGAGAGGAAGATTTGTATAATTTTTCATGTGACTACCTTAATTAAAGTATAAAATCAAAATGGTAATCATTCTAAGAAAGTACCTATCCTTTCATGCGTACTAAAAAATAGTGTATTAAACTCTTGTGTTAGCACCTTTAAAGCGCTTACAACATTAAAGAAAACTTGTTCCACTTGTTTTCTTCAAACTTGTTGTGCGTGCTTAAAAGGCTTCATTATACACGCATATTATAATATACTGCAATAAAACTGGCTGACTGGGATACTACTAAGTTAAGTTTAGGGGTATAATAATGAATAATGTAGTTTTACAATGTTCTAGAAGTCTTGCCTGCATTCCTCTGTGTTTCCCTGCTATTACAACCGCACCGTTGTAAGTTTGTGCCACTAATTTGTCTGTAGATCCAAATTTCTTCAACATTTGTTCAAGGTGTATTGTAAAAGAAACTATGTGCACAAACCTTTCTTCAACATTCCATCTGCAGTCACATATCAGAAAGTAGCTGACAATTGTGATTACATAGTGACATCAGGTGCCTCTTCTAGAATTTATTATTATTATTCCTATCCGATCCATTCAGGAGCATAGGGCTCATTTAAGCATTTCAATAACATTTATGATATGCTCAGGGATCCTATCCAGTCTGTTATTATTAAGAAGAGAATTGGCTAACACCACTGCAGATCTTTATTTTATTTGACAAAATTCCATTATATTCAACAAGTGCACTATATTTCTCGTACAATAATTTTATCATTCTAATGATCTTTATAGGAATTCCATATTCTTCCAGTACCTTCCACATATACTCACGGTGAACTCTATCAAAGGGTCGTTCGAAATTGATAAAACCCAGTAGTAGTTCCTTGTTCCATTCCAATGTTTCCTCTATAATAACGCATAATGTACTTATGTGGTCCATGCATGCTCTCCTGGGTTTATAATATTTCATCTACTTCGTTTTTCATTGGGTTGTGATTATACGTGCTATTATTTTATTTGTAGTGTAAAATAATAGCACATATAATCTCTAGAATTAGGACCACAAATTCAGATTCGAGAGTTCTGCTTCAATCTTCCTTATCATTACTTCACCCACTGAATGTATTAAATCATTCTGAATTTCGGCGAAGAACGGAACAATGATTTTCATGAATCACTTTTGTTGTGACTTTTAAATGCAAGGCCAAGTTTACCGACCAGACAAGTCGTGCTCACAAGATGTCCCAAAATTTACCTGTTTTGTTTGACCATTTTATTATATTTTTTCTATATTTAGTTTGTATGATGTGTTTAAACCAAACTCAATTCTTTCAACTTTTCGAAACAATAACTTCTTTTCGTTAGAAATATGATTCACTGAATTATTATTGTATCCCTTTCCTAAACTTCACTTTTATATACATTGTCACTAAAATGTCGAACGTATGATTTCATTTTTGTGTTAATGTTTAAAATGGGCCGCAGTTGTCCATTTTGAATTATTTATAATTTTTCTGTGAACAATAAAGTATTAAATGCCGAATGAAACAGTGGAGTGATAGGTATTAGGTCATGAATTGATAGCGAGCTCATGTGCTTGTGTAGCTTGGGCCTTCCCATCTCATTCTCTCATTTCAACACTGGCTGCAGTAAGCAACTAAGTAGTATGCAGTTGTTTACAACTTCACGCACATTCACGACTGCTTTATTTAAAGTTGATAATGTATGTTTATGTTGTGTTTGTAATAATTGAAAATATTAATTAATTAAAAAAAATAAATCGATGTTTAAAAAATTAAATAATATTGAAGGTATGTGACACATCACTCGCACAATGGACGCTACATCTCTGATTTGATTCATGTATTGAGGTATAAAAATAAGAAAAACTACAAAAAATATGGTCAGATGCACTTTTCATTTTCTTCAATTTTTTAAACAGATAAAAGTCGAATATGAAAGTCGATTATAGTAGGTGCATTAGAATTTTTTTTTTTTTAATATTTGTACTTTTCAATCATGCTTTCTGATATTTAGAATTTTACTTTCTCATATACTGAGAGAAAGTATTGCAATTGAAAAAAAAATAGAAATTTTTTTGTCGCAGATTTCAACGTTTTCGTGTACCCTGAGTCAAAAAAACATCGATTTCGCGAAAAAAAATTTTGTGTATGTCTGTCTGTGTTTGATCGATTTTAATGAGATTTGACATGGACCTCTATATCTGAAAGTTCTGTATAAAACTGGATTTTCGTAAAAATCAATCAATGGGGGGTGCTTGCCCTGTCACTAGGAAACCATACAAGATGCTTGCAATTTAAAAATCGCAACGTGTAAATAATAGTACGCTTTGTAAATATTTTTGAAAACAATAAAACGTTGCCCATAATTACGGGGTTAAAATTGCCCCTTTTTTTTTCAAAATTGATTTTATCGAAAACGGCTCTGGTAAAATTTTTTTTTTTAATTTACGTATTTTCTAGTCACATATAACGAAAATATAATGAGCTTTATGAGATTTCTCTAACTTATCCTGGACCAGAGTTAGAAATTTTCAAATTTGAAAACATATCCCTCATAACTACGCTTCTGATAAAAATGAAATCTTGGAATTAAGGGATTGTATAGTAGAAATATGTAGCTAGTAAACTGCTATATTGAAATATTTTTAGTGCTTCCAGTTTTGCTGAACATAACAAAAAAAGATTATTTTTTAAATTTCTCATGCTATCCAAATATGTAAAAATATACAGTGATTTGAAAAATACAGGGTGAATAAGAAAAAATCTGGCGATGGACTTCACCACTATACTTTCTCGTGTAAGGAAACTAACTGTTGCCCACAGCAATTCCTAACTCCGTATAACTTGCAATATAATAACACCTACTTACCTACAAAATTATTTTTTTCTTATTCACCCTGTATTTTGCAAATCACGGTACATTTTTACATATTTGGATAGCATGGAAAGCTCATTTTATTTTCGTTATATGTGACTATAAAATATGTAAATTTAAAGCTATACATTGATAGGCCAGTCACTATAACTTGCTATATAATAGATATACTTATCTACAAAAATTATTTTTTTGTTATTTACCTTATATTTTACAAATCTCTGTATATTTATTTTAACTTTTGTAATTTCGGCAAAACCGGAAGCCCTAAAAATATTTCATTATAGCACTTTAGCAGCTACATATGTCTACTATATAATCCCTTAATTCCAAAATTTCATTTTTATCAGAAGGCATAGTCATGAGGGACCGAAATTTTCAAATTTGAAAATTTCTAACTCCGGTCCTGATTAAGTTGGATATTTTTGTTATATGTAACTATAAAATACGTAAAAAAAAATTCCAAAGTTGTTTTTGAGAAAATCAATTTTAACCCCGTAATTAAGGGCAACATTTTATTTTTTTCAAAAATAAAACTTTCTGGCTCTGGTTTTGGAAATGCACAAAAGCACCCTCATTTCGCCCTCCATTAATTGATTTTTATGAAAAGCCAGTTTTATATATAACTTTTAGATATAGGGGCCAATCTCAAATCTCATTAAAATAGATCAAATAGTCTTAGAGCCACACACAGACAGGCATACACGAAATTTTTTTCTCAAAATCATTGTTTTTCGGCTCAGAGAACACCAAAACGTTGAAATCCGCGAAAAAAATTTCAAATTTTTTTTCATCACAATACCTTCTCTTAGTATACGTAGTATACGAGAAAGGACAAAATTATGTAGGTAAGTATATCTCATTATGTTGCAAGTTATACGGAGTTAGGAATTGCTACAGGAACAGTTAGTTTCCCATTATGTTGCAAGTTATACGGAGTTAGGAATTGCTACAGGAACAGTTAGTTTCCTTATACAAGAAAGTGCTGTACCGAAGTCCATTGGTCAGATTTTTTTTAAATATGCTCGTGATCCTGTTAAATGATACCTTGTTTTTGAAAATTATGAAGACAATTCGATAAATAAGTAAATTATTGTTGAAGGTTGAATTGTTTGATTGATTTTATACTTGGAGTTATATGATATAAGGACTGGTTTTCCCATCCAGAGGACTTTTTGTATTTAAAATTTTATGTGATTGATTAAAAAATGTTTACATTTATATTTTTATTATTCCAATTACGCTAGTTGTCCAAACTGTTTGACTTCCAGCTACATCTTAAACTTTTGAACATATTACTACCAACCCTCTGTACAAGGCTAAAATTATGACTAAAATGAAATTTTAAATTTAGGTATACAAAGTCCAGGTAAGCCACGTACCGTTACTAAGAATAACGCGGTAACGACAAAACAACCTCTCACTTCCGGAGGTTCGGTTGGTAGGCGATCAACAATCAGTTACGACGCAAAAACTGCAAGTAACGAAAAAACCAACATGGTTGCTGAAATACCTGGGTAAGTTCCAAATTAATGGCTTACTCTCTCTCCCACTTTTCACGTCTATTAATAAATGCAGTGTGATTCAACGTAATTTTTTTGTTTTCACTGTTTTAAAAAATACTGGAAAAGTTGCTATTTTTGGGCTTAGATGCTTTTTTAGCGTGGCGCAGTATGGTTGAATTGGTGGTGGATTTTTTAGCAAACTTTTTTCAGTTCTTTAAAATAGTCTAAACAAGCTGTCCTACACTTTTGGGGGTGGAGAGATTCCTTGTTTGTTTGAATTATGATGATTTTAGAAGATTAAAAATCACTTTTGCGTAATGTTGAGTATGACATTTACATTAACAGTGTAAAACACTTTCTATTCAGAACTAAGGAGTTTTAGATTCACAAGAACATTACTGCTCAGTAATACACAGTCTGTATAAAGTCAAATATCTGCCTTATTTCTCACCTTAGGAGGTTTGGGACAGATATCTACAATAAGAAGGCTTGCAGAATTTTTTTATTCGAAAAGCCTTAATATACAGTGCATTTGTAAAGTTGTGGTTAAATTCGTAACAAATAACTTTTGGTAAATATGCTTGAACATGTAAAATTTTTTTTTATTGCACATTAACATAATTAAAATTTAAACATGCAGGGTGATTCACGTAGGAGGTATGAAGTCGTGGACACTTTTTAAATGGCAACCCCAATTTTTAGTACGGAATCTGAAAGCTTATATTTTTTTACATATGTTAAGGTGTGGGTGAGTATATGTGAAATGAAACTAAAATAAGAAAAGCGATTTGACAATTGGGTGCACCTCCACATTATGCGGCACGTGTCTGCTCTTATTTAGAGGAATCGTTGGATAGGGAGACGAGGGCCAATTGAGTGACCATCCAGGTCGCCAGACTTGTCACTCCTAGATTACTTTTAATGGGGATACTTCAAAAGTCAAGTGTACATTAGTAAGCCGGAGAACTTAAGAGGATATAAAAGCGTGAAATATGATATATACCTCCTGAAGTTATTGACAATGTTCAAAAGGAATTTATTCATCATCCTGGCTACTGTCAGGCAGCCAACTGTGCACAATTTGAATTTTTAATTTAGTTGTTTTCAAAGTTAGTATTGCCATTCAATTTCTGACTTTTTAAAATGTCAAAATCGTTTTTGTTATATTTTCATTTCACCTATACCGTAGGGTACGTAAAAAAATGTGCTTTTTCTGATTCTACAATAAAACATGGGAGTTGCCATTAAAAAAGTATGGATGACATTACACCTCCTGTATGTTTAAATTTTAATGCAAAAATCTGCAAATAAAAATAAAATTTTTCATGTTCGTGTGTTTTTTCCAAAAGTTATTCGTTATGTTTTTAACAAATTTATCCATTACTTTACAAATACACTGTATATGCTTTATATCCACTTTCACAGAAAAGCTTTTTTTTTTTAATGATGCATCACACTGTAAACATTCTATTTTGCTTATGAATTAAAAACTAATTCTTTCATCTGCTATTGGCATGTACTATAGGGGGGTGATGGGGGGCACTACGGATTCCTTGAGGCCCAACAAGGGTCACGTGAAATCAGCTTCAGTCAGCAGTAGCACCGGTGAACCTACTGCTGATCCTTTACGCTCTAGGTAGGTGTGCGGTTTCATGATGATCTGAAATTGGGAGGTGTATCACACACTTAACTGCATGCATTAGTAACCTAAAAAACAACATAGTTTTTGTGAACATGTTTATACGCTTTATAATGCACATCACACCACTCATCAGAAATTTGCACTTTACGACAATATTAATTTTTATGTTTCTATTTGTAATAGTCGAACTAGCGCATCACCAGCATCGACAAGGCTGCCAGCATTTCCTCGCAATACATCATCTCGAAGTACCTTTCATTCAGGACAGACGAGGCCGAGACCGACGTACGTCTCACCTGTAGATTCTCCACATTATTCAGCTAGGACTTCATTTTTCTCAAAACTTAGTTCGAAATTTTCAAAAAGGTATGTTACGTAGTTGCATTATTTATTTACCCTTTCACACATAATCCTTTGTATGTCTTTGCACTATTATTATAGCAGCTTTTTTTAATTAACCGCTTTTGTTTTTATATGTTTATAATAACAAATTGGTGATAAACTTAAGAAAATATCAATATTTGAGGTTAGGAATGAGAGAACTCTGCACCTTGTATAAGAATCTTTAGAGCATGGAATTTGTAATAGAGGTTCAAAAAAATTATGTATAAATACTAACGAAAACTTTAAATTAGTGCGATAAGTTATGTGTGCTTTATTTTTGTATTGACTAATAGTGCTAAGCTAAGTACGATGACTGAAATGTATACAGCGTGTCTCGATGTTGTGAGGATCAAATCTCAAATGTAACGTTACTTGCTCTTAGAAATTAGACACACTGTATGTAAAGTTTAATTGCAGGGACACCACATTTGAGGGTTGCGCTTTTAATTTGTATCTTGTAAAAATGTCACTTCAGTATATAAAGTGAGTGACATATTTATAATGTGCGATACTCTTACTTTTAATTTTTGTAATATTAAAGGCAAGAGATGTGCTGTATTGTTTATGTATGGGGGTTTTGTGTGTGTGTGTGTGAGTGTGCGTGGTACGTCCCAAACCGGCCATGCTATTTGCTCAAGATTATTTCTGGTTCAGGACCGACCACTGAGGCCGAGAGGGACGTACCACAGCACAAGCAGTCAACACTTCCAAAACTCAAGCCAGAAGTCCGAGGTCCATCAACCACACCAGACGAAATTTGAAAATTTTTTTGTGATTTTAAATCTTTTGGATGTTTTGGACTACGCTACGTAAGATTTGATTTAATCAAATCCTTTTTATTATTATTACTACTATGTGTGTGAAGCAATTTTTGTATTTTTTCAAATGTATGTACAAAATGCATGTTTTCAGTATTTGAGAATTGACTAAAAGACTGAAAAAAGAAATTGTAGTTAATTACTTGCAGGGTGTTGTTTTTTTACAATGTTAACAACTAGGAACATCCTGTATAAAGTACAATTAAGCTCCTTGTTAATTACTAGTATTAATTAATTTTGTCAAAGCGTTGACAATCAAGTATCAAGATAATCGGCTTCCTCTTGTCTTTCTTCGATTTCTACTTAATCGAAATGTTCAGATGGTGCAATATTTTTTGAAATTACAAGCTTTAAATAAGTTTATTTGCTTTAAGCTAGGAATGCCGATGTAAATACAAAACAAATTTTTATATTGATAATTATAGGTTAAGTCTTAGAAAAGTCATTGTACAAATTTAAAAAGTTTTTATTTTAAAATAATTTTAGAACTAAATTATTTAAAAATAATTGTTATTTTAATCATAATAAAAATTATTAGAGGTACATGTCTGTTTTTTTACTTATACAAGGTGTACGAGCTTTAGAAAATCATTTCAGTATAAAATTAATGTGATGGTGATGGGCACAATCAAAAAGTGACAATCGTTTTATTCAATGGTGCTCATAATTCAAATTGTTGTGAGGAAAGAAATTGATAAACAATTATTCAAATGATTTGGCAAGTCACAATCACACACAAATAGAATCTATGTATAAAAGTGTATGTAATTTGTTCGATATATAAAGCCAAGTTGAAACATAAATAATTTCAACTTCATTCATTTACGAACTTACAGTTTTCTTCTCCATTTTGGATAAATCTTTTAAAATACAATTTCTTTATTCAACTTAAAACGCCTGGAAACTTTTTGGTTGTCGACTAATCAGTTGTGCCCAATACTCATATTTGACTTCTTGACAGTGGGTCATTTCTGAATGCACTTATTATAGTTTTCTTTGTTACTAATGCACGTAAGTTTGGGTTACATTCTGTGTAAAATATTGTGTAGTACACAAAAAACATATAATCGAATTATTGTTTTTAAAAATATAAAACTGAAGATAAAGTGAGTCTTATATGGTACTATACTCTAGGCCACAGTTATAATTCAGTGTGGAAGCATACAGTAATGTAGTTTAAATGGGAAACATCCCGACATGGTGGCCAGACCGATCGCAGCACGGCATTTAAAAAACATTTGGTAAAATAATATTATTTAAAAATATCATAGGTAACTGCTATAACCAATTACTGGTATTATTCAGTAATAATTAGTAGATTGTCCTTTATGAGATACCAGGTAGCTCCTTAAGTGGCAATGCTGTTCTCCATGTAGCCAGTACTGCATTTTAACTGTAGGCCAGAGTATAGCAGTACCCGGCGTGCTTTGCTGCGCTCAAGTGTAAAACATTCTTCCCCTCCCTCTCAAGTCAAGAAAAATTTATCCAATAGGGATATTGACAATTTTTTTTCAAATGCCATTACAAAAATACTAACGATATAATCATAATATATATATATATATATATATATATATATATATATATATATATATATATATATATATATATATATATATATATATATATATATATATAGTCCCAGATAACATTTCCAGCATGGGGATCTCGCTTATTATAAAAGATACAGATTTGGTTAAATTAGATGAATTACTCCTAAAGATTAGTGAAATTATAGGACACTCTCCAATTTCCAAATTTCCATGTATTATAAGACTTATGGCAAGAAAAAGAAAAATGTCAAATTTCTTTTTCTTGTAATATTTTTTTTGTTATATTAGACATATAAATTTTATTTGCACTTTCTTAAGATATTTTTTATGCAGAATTTAAATATCAATTTGGATTTTTTTGCACTTTCTATTTTTAGTTTCAACCCTAAATTAAATTTTTCTTATGGAATGACAAGTCGGCTTTGAAATAATTGATCGTGTTTTTTTATCCTCTTTACAATGATATAGCACATGTACTATCTATTTTTAAAAACAACAAAGAAAATTTCAAAAAATGTATTTTATATAATAAGTAGGCCGTGAAACATAAAAACATTAGGATGATGCCTGTTAGGATACCTTTGGGCATATACCCTTGACGCTAATAAACAGTTTTCTTCACACTGACCGATTACCAAGATCATATCAATTCCTTCTTCCTGGGGGTAAGTTCTCATTTTAACTAATGAAACGTAACAATCTCGAAAAACAATTTTAAACTACTTTAAACAACGATAATGGTTTGACTAACAAGTAGCGTCACTGTCAAATAATTTTTTTCCACCATCTTGGCCAAAGCCTATTATTATTAAAAAAATAGGTGGATAGGTATAGCAGATAAAAAGTAAAATATAAAAACGCCGTTTGCGTAAAAAGCATAAGAGAGGCATAGGGAACCCTAATATAGTTTTAAAGGGAATCTAATTCTGCGTCCAAATAAGCCACTAAATATGGGGTGTTCCATTTAACTTGAAGAAGTTATTCAATAAAATGTGTGGCTAAACTTTGGAGCAACTTTTTTCACCACTCTGTATAATTTTGAAATAAAACTTTTATATGGTAGTATACCTTAACCTTTCAGCTAACCAGTAGATTTAATTTCGAGCAGCTTGTTCTATGTTACAGGGTGTAAGCAATTTTTAAATTACAATATGTATTTTTATATTTCTCAAAATTTCTCAGAAACGATCAGTTTTAGGTATAGGAAGTATAACAGAAACTTACCTTTATTTGGTCTATAGTATCTAAAAATATACAAAATTATAGGGTGTTCCATAAGAAAAAATATAACTTTGATATGTACTTTATTTTTGTGCCATTTTGGAATATGCTCCTCAAGAACCCACATATGACTGCGCTAAAAATTATTTCCCAACCCTTTTCATTTCTCGTAGAAAAACCGAGGCGAATGTTGTGGGTCACCCGGTATATACAGGATATCTATATTAATAAGACTATATATATATATATATATATATATGTATATAACGGGAAAGCAAAATGTCTGCGAGGCTTTGGTATTGCCTCATAATAACCATGATTGTGTTATGTACTCCTCCTTTCTTGATTCCCTTAATAAACGAAAGATACAAAAGATTCAAAATTCTTGTATGCGACATATTTGAAATTCGCAAATATCAACCTGTTTCTAATTGATTTGAGGTGGTTAAATATGCGCGATAGACGTTTGCTTAGATCGACATGTTTTTACCATAATATTATACACACGCAAAAACCACCTTATTTCTACAACAAAATCAAATTCAGATCTAATGTGCATACCATTAATGTAAGATTTAAAGCCACACTTACTCCACCACTTCATGGTAAAGAACTTTATAAAAGGGTTATTCATATCAGATTCCTTCTGTCTATAACTCAGTTCCAGAGCCGTTTAAAGCATTGCCTTTAAGTATTTTTAGAGCCCAAAGATTATTACTGAAGTCAATAAATGTTTTCAATGTTCAGTGATTTGTTCCATTTTCTTCTGTTTTTTTTTATTCTGTTATGGTTAACTTTAAGTTAAAATGTTGCAATAGTCTGTACAGGTAGCAGCAACACTGTAGGTTAGTATTATTTCTTTCAAGGTTAAGTGGTAGAACAGCGAACTCTGTTGCAGAGTAGGTTGAACTTCGGCTTGAGATTGTTATTTTTTTTTTCAACTCATTTATTTTTTCCCTTAAAAAATATCAATAATAATGAAGACTTATAATATATAGAAGATATCGATATTAATAATTTTACGATCACCGAAGTTAAGCAGTCAGTACTTGATTGGGTGACCGAACTTTTCAAGTTGCATTACAAAAATACTAACACATACAATCATGAAAACTATAGACACAAACCTTGGTATTGAGGTTTTCTAATACAAACAACTCTCAACCATTCATTTCATACAGCCAAATTTTCAAACATCGATTACACACAAAAATTCACGATCCATTTTTATATACAGGGTTGCTCATTAGTGCGTCAAAGTGAATTGCGGCTAAACTGCAAAGTAGAAAAAATCTTATCTTAAATACAACACCCTGTATATTATTACATTATTTTTGATTAAAAGACTTACAATTTTTGCCTATCTGCAACGGTTTTTGAAATATTTACAATTTTAAGATTTTAATTCTTCGTGGTATAATAAATGTGCACCCTGTGTAATATTAGGTATATTGACCATAAAACGATCATAACAGTGGCCATACTTAAAATAAATGGTAAAATGTATTGACTTTTGTATTACGTGTGTGAGTGAGAATGTAGTTTCTTTGCACCAAAATGTGATAAAATATATTTGCGACTAAAAAAAGCGTGGGGCGCTCATATTACAAACATGTGACGGAGAGAATAGAATTATAATGAGCGCCCCACGCTTTTATTTTTAGTCGTATTCGTATAGACTTGATCACATTTTGGTGCAAAGAAGGAAGTTATTTTCTCTTTTTTAGTGCTTTTTAAAAAAGTTTCTTTTTACATAGTATTATTTTTATATCTATTACAAAGATGAAATTACATTCTCACTCACATATGCAATACCAAATACATTTTACCATTTATTTCAGTATGACAACTGTTATGCTCGTTTTCTGGTCAATATACCTAGTATTATACAGGGTGTATATTGATTATATACCACGAAGAATTAAGATAAAAATCTTAGAATTGTAAATATTTCAAAAACCGTTGCAGATAGACAAAATGTAGGTCTTTCAATTTTCTTTTGAATAATAGAATATACTGGGTGTTGTATTTAAGATAAAATAGTTATTTAAATTAAAACTATAAATTCATATTTCTGGTACACCCTGTATAAAAATTCAATATACGACGAAAAATTGTAATTTTTTATCTAAAAGTAGAAGTATTTCAAAAACAATTAAGTTTAGCTATACAACATGTTTAATAGAAGTGGCTGTTATGGAACACTGTATGTGCGAAAATATTTTTAGGTAATAGCGTGCTTGAATTTAAGTAACTTTGACGCACTAATGAGCAACCCTGTATATATGGTATTTAATAACAGTAACACATCTGTCAAAATTTACAAAAAATTAGGTATTTAAAAAATAAAAGACGATACTTGTGCCGTATTTCTTTACTTACTATCCATCACATAACACTTAATCTTTATGTGATAGTTTTTTGTAGTTATGAATAGTGTTAACTACCTTGTACATGCAGAGATCCATGACATCTCACTTATAATCTACGTGAAACATTAAATTAAATGTCACAAACAAATTTTTTATTGTTACCATTATACATTCTTACATTGATATGTGGAACTAAACCTTTAAAGAACAAAGCATCTCGTAGAGAATGTAAATAATAATTTATTTGGGATTAAACAAGACTCGTATGAAAATCAAATGAAGATTGAAAGATAACATCTGATCAAAATTGGGTCTCGTGTAATATTAATTTGTTCATCAAGTACTCCAAGATTCACTTCTTTTATTAACTGGTTTAAAATAAAGACAATTGTAAAATAAGTGGTTTTTTAATTTACACATTTGTTTCTGATAGAAATATATCAAAAAATTGAAACTTACTGGTAACAATTTAGTTGTGACTCTGTGAGTCCACAAAATAGTTTTTAATCAGATATAGTAAAGCTATTCTTAACTTATGGCGTTTGTGACAGCTGTTTTTTACAAGAGAATCCCGATCAGTTCTACAAAGATATGGACAGACTTATCAGAGGGCAGAATGTATACGGGACTCCCTACTTATGAGTATTTAAAGAAATTATATTAATCAATGAGGATCAAAACATTTGCTCTAAAGGTAAATTTACTAATCTTAGTAAGATGGAAATTTTGAAGGCCATACATAACGAGCGGTATGCTAGAGTGTGATTTGCATGATACTACTATCGAAGAACAGAAAATCATTTGATGTGTAGACAGCAAGAGACATTTAGTCAAACCAGTTCTACAAGATGAAAACTAAATTATCCATCATAAATTTCAAGAAATTTGGAGGAGACATTGATCATCTTTATGTGAGTTCAAACATATAATGGGCAAGGACAGGTATTAGTTACTCATTAAGTACACCATTCCAAAGTCCAGACTCTGAGTTTTAGTGGTAAGCTACCCGCCTAGCAGCCCAAATTATTGCTTCATTGAAAACCCGTTTGGAGAAGTTGATGCTATTTCTCAAGAAAGAAGTCGTTGGAGAAAAAATAATTAGCCTTGCTTTGAAAAAGAATTTGTTTTAAATTTGACCATATTTTTAGAAATGCAGAAGTTCCCAGAAGTTAAGAATGTAAAAAAATGTGAAGGTCTCAACAGATAAAAAGAAATATGAAAACCTATCAAACCAAATATGTATACTCCAGTTTCAAGTTCTCTTACAAACTCTTATAGTTCAGCTAAGGAACAAAAAAACTAAGTTAAGATCAGTCAGGGTGACCTTTGATGCTGGATCTCAAAAATTATACATTTGTAAACATACAACTTTCCAAATGGAGGTATTTCTTGTGAGGTGATAGGTTACCATATTAAGTTAGAAAATCTGGATGATTCTCACAAGTGTAGTTTTGAGATCAGTCGTTCATAATAGTAGCATTTCAAGTTATCACTCTTATCTGCAAAAATTCTTTTGATGATAGATACTATGGTAATAAAGATTTTTCTGGCTTTTGAACTTAGAACCTGTTACCTAAAATTCTCCAAAGGACAGAAATGGTACTTGAAGATTCTTGTCACATTTGTCAATTCTTCAATGTATCCTTGACTGTAGAAGAACTTCTCCAACCTCCATGGCGTTTATTGGATGATATCACCTCCAGTTAACTAAAGAGTAGCTGCATCGAAAACTGTGCCTGTATATAATTTATAATCTGATAAATTGAAATACTGGCGATTTCAAGGTATTTTCAATTATATTCATTCCCACCACTTGTTTAGAGCATTTATTTTCCTTTACAATTGTAAAATAAACGATATGTGTAATCATCGGATTTCTCTAAAATACCTTCTGTAGAATGATAAAAAATCAAGTTCTTTACTATTAGTAACAGTAGAACAACTTTTTCTTGTTTTGAGTCAGAATTTTACTATTAATAGCGAATCTTTGTCTTCAATGTCTTCTATGGTCATTTCACAAGTTCATTCTTCACATGCAAAAATCTTAATTAACTCCTGGTACTCGAACTGAGTTTACCAGGAGCTGAATTTAAACTTGAAAATGGCAGATGAGATTATGCAAACGTCGTCATTTCAACATGGGTTCTTTTAAGAACCATGGAGGAAATTATAAGACCAAGCGAAGAACATCAACTGTATCCAGCACTCGAAACCTGAAAATTAACATATATATTATATTTTATATTTAAGTAATTTGGATGGGTGACACAGCCAGCATGTTAGGTACTAATTAAGCGTATACCAGTTAGAACTAATGAACATTTATCCAAAATAAACTTGTTAATCATATTATTGTTGTTATTATTTATTTTATAATGGGTCTTTCCCACTTTTAGTACAAATCACGAGATTACAATAAAATATCAAAACCTCAAATCTAAGTAGTAAAATTCACGATCCATTTTATATACAGGGTTGCTCATTAGTGCGTCAAAGTGAATTGCGGCTAAACTGCAAAGTAGAAAAATCTTATCTTAAATACAACACCCTGTATATTATTACATTATTTTTGATTAAAAGACTTACAATTTTGCCTATCTGCAACGGTTTTGAAATATTTACAATTTTAAGATTTTAATTCTTGTATAATAAATGTGCACCCTGTGTAATATTAGGTATATTGACCAGAAAACGATCATAACAGTGGCCATACTTAAAATAAATGGTAAAATGTATTGACTTTTGTATTACGTGTGTGAGTGAGAATGTAGTTTCTTTGCACCAAAATGTGATAAAATATATTTGCGACTAAAAAGCGTGGCGCTCATATTACAAACATGTGACGGAGAGAATAGAATTATAATGAGCGCCCCACGTTTTTATTTTTAGTCGTATTCGTAAAGACTTGATCACATTTTGGTGCAAAGAAGGAAATTATTTTCTCTTTTTTAGTGCTTTTTAAAAAAGTTTCTTTTTGCATAGTATTATTTTTATATCTATTACAAAGATGAAATTACATTCTCACTCACATATGCAATACCAAATACATTTTACCATTTATTTCAGTATGGCAACTGTTATGCTCGTTTTCTGGTCAATATACCTAGTATTATACAGGGTGCACATTGATTATATACCACGAAGAATTAAAATAAAAATCTTAGAATTGTAAATATTTCAAAAACCGTTGCAGATAGACAAAATGTAGATCTTTCAATTTTCTTTCGAATAATAAAATATACTGGGTGTTGTATTTAAGATAAAATAGTTATTTAAATTAAAACTATAAATTCATATTTCTGGTACACCCTGTATAAAAATTCAATATACGACGAAAAATTGTAATTTTTATCTAAAAGTAGAAGTATTTCAAAACAATTAAGTTTAGCTATACAACATGTTTAATAGAAGTGGCTGTTATGGAACACTGTATGCGAAAATATTTTTAGGTAATAGCGTGCTTGAATTTAAGTAACTTTGACGCACTAATGAGCAACCCTGTATATATGGTATTTAATAACAGTAACACATCTGTCAAAATTTACAAAAATTAGGTATTTAAAAATAAAAGACGATACTTGTGCGTATTTCTTTACTTACTATCCATCACATAACACTTAATCTTTATGTGATAGTTTTTTGTAGTTATGAATAGTGTTAACTACCTTGTACATGCAGAGATCCATGACATCTCACTTATAATCTACGTGAAAGATTAAATTAAATGTCACAAACAAATTTTTTATTGTTACCATTATACATTCTTACATTGATATGTGGAACTAAACCTTTAAAGAACAAAGCATGCCATAGAGAATGTAAATAATAATTTATTTGGGATTAAACAAGACCCGTATGAAAATCAAATGAAGATTGAAAGATAACATCTGATAAAAATTGTGTCTCGTGTAATATTAATTTGTTCATCAAGTACTCGAAGATTCACTTCTTTTATTAACTGGTTTAAAATAAAAACAATTGTAAAATGATAAATGGTTTATTAATTTACACATTTGTTTCTGATTGAAATATATCAAAAAATTGTAACTTACTGGTAACAATTTAGTTGTGACACTGTGAGTCCACAAAATTGTTTTTAATCAGATATAGTAAAGCTATTCTTAACTTATGGTGTTTGTGACAGCTGTTTTTTACAAGAGAATCCCAATCAGTTCTACAAAGATACGTACAGACATCAAAGGACAGAATGTATACGGGACTCCCTACTTATGAGTATTGTCATCTAAATTTTGCCACTTGTACTCTAACTTCGATGATCAAAACATTTGCTCTAAAGGTAAATTTACTAATCTTAGTCCAGATGGAAACTTTTGAAGGCCATAGCATGAACATGGGATTTTACATGCTGGAGTCGTGATTTGCATGATACTACTAGTCGAAGAATCAGAAGCGATCATTTGATGTTAGACAGCAAGAGACATTTAGTCAAACCAGTTCTACAAGATTGAAAACTAAATTATCCATCATAACATTTCAAGAAATTATGGACATTATCTTTATGTGAGTTGAAACGATATGAGCAGGTAGCAGTCATTAGTTACTCATTAGTCACCATTCCAGAATCAGACTCTGAGTTTAAGTGGTACTACCCTCCCAATTGATTGCTTCATTGAATCACCCGTCTTGGACTGATAGTTGATGCTATCCTTTCAGAAAAGTCTTGGATCGTAAAAATAATGTCACCTTTTATCAATAAGAATTTGTTTTAAAGTCTTGACCACTAAGATATTTTGAAATGCAGAAGTTCCAAGTTAAGAATTAAAAATGTAAGGTCTCACTATAGAAGAACTATGAAAACCTAGTCAAACCAAATATATACTCCAGTTTCAAGTTCTCTTACAAACTCTAAGTTCAGCTAACAAACAAAACTAGTTAAGATCAGTCAGTGACCTTTGATGCTGGATCTCAAAATTATACATTTGTAAACATACAACTTTCCAAATGGAGGTATTTCTTGTGAGGTGATAGGTTACCATATTAAGTTAGAAAATCTGGATGATTCTCACAAGTGTAGTTTTGAGATCAGTCGTTCATAATAGTAGCATTTCAAGTAAAACAATCTCTTATCTCGCAAAATTCTTTTGATGATAGATACTATGGTAATAAAGATTTTTCTGGCTTTTGGAACTTAGAACCTGTTACCTAAAATTCTCGAAAGGACAGAAATGGTACTTGAAGATTCTTCGTCAGCACGATGTCAATTCTTCAATGTATCTCTCGACTGTAGAAGAACTTCTCCAACCTCCATGGCGTTTCGGTTGGATGATATCACCTCCTCCGTTAACTAAAAGAGTAGCTGACGTGCGACGAAAACTGTGGCCTGTATATAATTTATAATCTGATAAATTGAAATACTGGGCGATTTCACAGGTATTTTCCAATTATATTCATTCCCACCACTTGTTTAGAGCATTTATTTTCCTTTACAATATCTAGAAATAGCGATATGTGTACATCGGATTGTCTCTGCAACATACCTTCTGTAGAATGATAAAAAATCAAGTTCTTTACTATTAGTAACAGTAGAGACACAACTTTTTCTTGTTTTTGAGTCAGGAATTTTTACTATTAATAGCGAATCTTTGTCTTCAATGTCTTCTATGGTCATTTTCACAAGTTCATCTCGTCTACATGCACCGAAAACTCTCATAATTAACTCCTGGTACCTCGAACTGAACGAGTTACCAGGAGCAGAACACGAACACTTGAAAATGGCAGATGAGATTATGCCGAAACGTCGTCATTTCAACATGGGTTCTTTTAAGAACCATGGAGGAGAATCTATGCGAGACCAAGCCCGGAAGAACATCAACTTCGTATCCAGCACTCGCAGAAACCTGAAAATTAACATATATATATATATTTTATATTTAAGTAATTTACGGATGGGTGACACAGCCAGCATGTTAGGTACTAATTAAGACGTATACCAGTTAGGAACTAATGAACATTTTATCCAAAATAAACTTGTTAATCATATTATTGTTGTTATTATTTATTTTATAATGGGTCTTTCCCACTTTTAGTACAAATCACGAGATTACAATAAAATATCAAAACCTCAAATCGCTAAGTAGTAAAATTCCAAGATATAACAATTAATTAACAATTGAGAAAGTTCTTACAACGAATAAAAATTTGACGAAAACACAACAAAACTAGTAGGTACGGAATCATCAGGTACACATTATCACAATACTACAATACCACTACACAACACCAAATACTAAAATCAAGTCACAATTTGCTTCAACAGACTCACAAATCCAAGTTATCAGCATAACAATTAGCCAATCGTGACATTCTTGAAATATAAGAATTGAGGTCAACATTACAACATTAGTTCTCTTAAATGGCTTTTGAAATATGGCTCTTGATCTGGTGCTTCTAACTGGAACAACCAAAGACATCGTGGAAATCAATCAAGGACAATCAATCATATGGTTAATGAGTTTAAAAAACAATTTGATATCCGCCTGATCCCTTCTTACTTTTAAAGTAGGCAAGGAAAAAGCCTCTTGCAATAACGCAAAATCATAAGAAAATTCATTAACACGAGGTATGTTGGTCTTATATGCTAGAAATCGACGGAATTTTCTCTGCACCTGTTCAATTCTATGTATATGACAAGTATAATGGGGGCTCCAAACTGAGAGCAATATTCTAAGAAAGGTCTGACAAGAGTACAGTACAATAACCGAATAACATTAATACCTTTAAAATCAGATGTTTTGCTTAATAAATCCAAGCATCTAGAAACTGCCATATCTGTTTGATTCACAAAAGAAAGTGTGGAGTCCATAATAACTCCAAGGTCCCAAATAGATGAAACATGGGATAAAGGTGTCTCCCTAACACTATATTCATAATCGATTTTATTTCGTATTTAAGTAAAGATTATGGAGTGGCACTTATTGATGGTTAGTTTCACAGCATTGATCTCACACCACCTGCCAAGCCTGGCCAGATCTGACTGAAGTTTACAACAGTCCTCTAGGGAAGATACTGTAAGATAGCATTTCACCTCGTCCGCAAAAGATAAAAATTTAGCAAATCTGAAACAGTCAGAAACGTCGTTAATAAATAATACAAATATTAAGGATCCCATGTGGGATCCTTATGGAACTCCAGAGGGGCTGGGAATATTTTTTGACCTATAATTATTTATCTTTACAGTTTGAAATCTTCCAGATAGATACCTAGCAATCCATTCCAATAATGTACCCTGGATACCCGCGGTTTCCAGTTAGATAATCAGGATTTTGTGATTTACCCTATCGAACGCCCTGGAAAAGTACGTGTAGGTAGCGTGAACCTCCCCACCACCATCCAAGACGTCCGACAGGTGGTCAACAAAAGTAATTAAATTCAAATTTGCAGATTTCAAACTGTTCTTCTATTACTGTCGAACCAGCTATATTTTCTCAAATAGTTTTGAATAGAACTAAGATAGGTGTAAGACAACTCAATTTCCAGAAATCAGGAAAAACACCTGAAGTAAGAGATTTATTGTGGATAATATAAAGTGGATATGAAAGAACAAAACTACAAGATTTCAGAACCGAGGGAAGGATGCCATCTGGACCTGGTTCTTTAGTAGTGTCAATATTAGCCGTCTCTTCATAAATGGTTGATATAAGAATGTTATAATCAGTATAGACTGACTAAAATATTCCGTAAAAAGATCAGGCAGATCCGGTCCCAACCAATGTTGTTTATCATTAAAAACTAGTAAAGGTGGCAATTCATTACCACTTCGCACGCTATTAACAAAGTTCCAGAACTGTGTTATATTATTTTGTTCTGTTAGCGACGATTCGGACCTTTCAATGAATTGCAGATGGTATAATTGAAATAAGTTTTTACATTCAACTTGAAGTCTACTATAATCCAAATAATCACCCTTCAACCCAGAATTTTTAAATTTTATGTGAGCCTGTTTCTTCCGGATTGTCAGCTACTTTCAATTTGGAGAAAACCATAATGGAAATTTTCTTTTAGATACGTCCTTTTGAAAAATTACTGCATGAACAAAACAAATACAGAACATCATAGAAAATGTTTACCATATCATTAACTGAATGATTTAACAATAATTCATCCCAATTTATTTGACCCAAACAGTCGTTTAGTAGAGATAAATCAGCCGACTTACAATCATAATAAAAAATATTATTCTGAGTACCTCATTTATTCATGTGATTTGCTGAGATCGTAACATGGATGATCAACGGAGGGTGGTATTCATCAGCTGAGTCATCGTCTAAAGTCACAGAAGTGTTTACATTAGTAGACAATACTAGATCCAATATTCTGCCATTATTGTTGGGGACTTCATTAATCTGGTATGTTATAAAATTCATAAGCGTTTCAGGGACCATCCTACTCTAGAACAAACCTCAAATAGAACAGTATACACGCTATTTTTTACACCAGAGGGATTAAAACTTACAAATTTATAACAAAAATGTTAAGTTTTCGGCTGTGCCTATTTTTATGTGAGACGACATTCCGATTTTATAAAGGTAAATAAGGTTTCTAAAAAAAAAGTTCGAACAAATTTGTAAACAATGCTGATCTCTGAATAATAAAGACGAATATGTAGAAAGTTTATATTTTTTATTTTGCTACATACTAATTGAACTACAAATGCCAAATTATACATTACACACATGCTATTTAGTACTAGTGGAGTTGATCGGCCTATTTCCACAATTTATGCTTTTTGAGCGCGACGTTTCGGAAGCGGACTCTGCTTCCGTCATCAGGCTTAGTCCTGAGAAGGAATGTTTTCGCACTTGGGTCGAATTCATATGTTATATATAATTTATCCCAAGCACTTGACTACTCTCAGATTCGAACTTGGTACCTTTCATTTACTAGTCTGACACCTTTACCGCTGAGCCACTGAGTAATCCAATATATATATATATATATATATATATATATATATATATATATATATATATATATATATATATTTATCACTTTTTCGTGGTTGCGTAGAAGTTTATTGCGCATGTTGCGCCGTAACTTCTTGCGCAGGTGTATTGCGCTTAAGCTCTTCGCGCATTATTGGAATCCATATGGGTTTCATTTCTACACTAGCTTGGCTTATTGGATTTTCTGCTAGTGCGATGTATGTGGCTTCTTTGAGTTTCCGACGAGTTGTGTTCTCGTCCTTTGCCACTATCTGTATGTTATCCCATTGGATGCGGTGGTCTTCGTTCCAGACATGTTCGGCGATTCTTGATCTTTCTGTTTCGCCCTTTCGGACGTTGTTCTTATGTTCCTTCGTTCTCACTTTGAGTGGTATACTGCTCTCTCCTATGTATGCTCTGCCGCATGATAGGTTGTATACACAATTCTTGGAATTCTGATCTTCATTGTATGGTTTGGTTTTGGTTAGTATTCCTCTGAGCGTTCTGGTCGATTTGAAGGCAGTGCGTATCTTGTATTTGCTGCCTATCCTTCGTGTTTTGTCTGAGGTACCTTGTATGTATGTTATTATCGCTGTATATTTAGGTTCTTCTTTTTCGGTTACCCTTTCCCTGTTTAGCTAAGGTATTAGATCGGGGTAGCCATTTTCTTTGAGTGTTCTAGCGATATTTTCTTTTTTCTCTGTTCAGGTCCTCTTGTTTTGAGCATATTGTTTTTGCTCTATCGTACAAGCATTTTGCCACGCCTAACTTCACGTTTTTGTGGTGATTGGAGTTGTAGTGTAGTCTAAGCCACATCCTTGGTTTCTCTGTGAATTCGGATATCGCTTGGTCTTGAAAGTCTTCCATATATGACTATGGCTATGGGTGACAGTGGGGAACCCATCGCCATCCCAAACTCTTGTTGGTAGAATTTGTCTTCTACCTGGAAATATGTAGTTCTAATGCATATTGTCAGAAGTTCCATTATTGTGTTTACCGAGAGTTGCGTGCGTTCGTCTAACATTTCATCCTTTTCCTGCTTGTTCGTTATGATAGTTAGTGCCTTATCGGTAGGCACATTTGTGAATAGACTCACAATGTCGAAGCATACCAGTATTTCTTCGTGGTTTGGTTGGAAGTTTCTGATGGTTTCCACGAAGTGCTGCGTATTCTTGACCATAGATTCGGTTTTTCCAGATAAGAGTGTGATGATACCTAGCAGATAGTGTGCCAATGGGTGACAAGGTGAATTTCTCAAGCTCACAATTGGTCTCAGAGGAATTTATTCCTTGTGAATCGTTGGTAGGCCGTACAGATGCGGAGGTTTGCTGTTGTGTGGGGTAAGTCTAGTTCTCTGGTAATCGGAGAACTCCCCCTTATGTTTTGCCAGCGTCAGGTATATCCGTCTTTCGATTGATGATGTGGGGTCTCTTGGTATTTGTTTGTCCTCGCCCCCATCTAGTGGTTCTTGGATCTTACTGTTGTAAGTGTCCATATCCATTACCACAGTCGCGTTTCCTTTGTCTGCCTGGAGAATTTTGATCGTTGGGTCATTCTTAAGGGAAATGACCGTTCTCCTTTTTTAGGTTAGAGAGGAGGTTAGGTTTAGTTCGCCTAGATGATTCTAGGACTAATCTAACCTTACTTCTGTATTCTTCGGTTTGCTTCTTCAGGATACAGAAGTAAGGTTTAGATCAGTCCTAAATTTATCTAGGCGAACTAAACCTAACTTTTCTAACCTAGAAAGGAGAGCGGTCATTTCCCTTAAGAATGACCCAACGATCAAACTAATAATAGTAATAATGTTTATTAGTCCGATAAATCCTGTAAATAGACGTAGGACACGTCAATTACACAATTAAAGCAATATTAAAATGACATAGTTGCATATAAGCAGACGCCGACAAGATATTGAAACAAACAATATAGTGTTTATAGAACAGTATTAACAACTAATAACTAGGTGATAAAATATATCACATTTGATAACAAGATAATATTAATTTGTATTTTGGAAGATAGATATTGATTTAAAGCCATTTTAAATTGATGAATAGGTAACAATTTAATACAACCGTGTAGTTTGTTATACAGTTTATGCCAAAGTAATGTGTAGTATTTCATATTTTGAAGTAGTATGAGATTCTTAGTGTAGCAGAGAACTTTGTATACATATGTGTATGCAAGGCAAAGTTAAAATTTTTGTTTAATAAATATGTTTCTACAAGTTTCTCTAGGCGGTATATTGAATATCAAGCGAATGATTCATTTTTGAAGCACAAAGGTTTTGAATATTCGTTGATCTTCCCTTATAGCAATATTATAAGATAAGTGAGTACATCAGACCGTAATATACACTTAGACAGATTGGATTGATAAACAATTTTTCAATTGATATAAAGCGTAATACTTATTGTGTACTTTCCAATCCATCTTTATCAAGCTCTATACCAAGACACCTAGTCATATTACAAACTGCTACTTGTTTATTTTCTAATTCAAAATAAGATGCCTGCGATAGTTTTTTCTTAGAAACGTTAGTAATCATTGTTTTATCTACATTTAGTATTTATTTTTAGAACACCATTCAATCATGTCATTAAACACTAAGCTTACTTTGGTTTTAAGATCTTCTGAATGTGATTAAATGACTATAGCAGTATCATCACAGTATATCACTACCACACCACATCTAATATATTGAGGGGGATTGTTTATAAATAGCTGGAAAAGCAAAGGCCCAAGAACCAATCCTTGGGGGACTTCTAAATCAATATTATATAAGCTTGATTTAACACTATGATACTTCACTGCTATTTTTCTAGTATTAATGTATGACGCAAACCAGTCTAGAGCAGTACCCCGTATTCCAAAACCTTCCAATTTTTTAATGAGAATAGATGGATCAACTGTGTCAAACGCTTTTTTGAGTTTATCAAACTTGTTATATTAATAGCAGGCTTATGTTTGCGTTTTCACTTTTTCATTCAAGTATAGATTTGTGTAAAACAGAAATTACCAAAATAGACCATTAAAAACCCAAACAAACTAAGTGTTTTAATTATGCATAATAACGAAAGTTTACGTTCTTATGTATTGAATTTATATTGTGTATTGAATTTTAATTTCTGGTCCTTGTTTTCATGCTCCAATAAATTTATCAGCAGAGTAATATTATTGGAAACAATAGTTTAAATGCATCTTTGGGAGTAATAAATAAATTTATAGGAAAATGGAAAGACTTGCTCTAAGAAGTGGATATTATAATATGAATAATGAGTAAGAAAATCTAGATTTACGATTATTTAAAAACAAAGAGAAAAGTATACAAATAATCAGTTCGTAATAATAATTTTTGTGTCTATAAAAATGTAGCTTGGGCACTTTATTTATTTATTTTTTTTAGAAATAACTTTAATTTGTGATAGAAAACTTTTTTGTTATTTTCAGAGGGTTAGAACCTGGTCAGACTGCTAGTAGACATGGCGCCTCACCTGTCGTAGGGTAAGTTGATAGTAATGCGCAAGGGCGTCCCTAACAAAAGTAGTTAAATTAGTTTTTGTAAACTATAAAAATAAAGCTTTACGCCCATCTTACCCCCGAAAGGTGTGGGTCAGAGCCATGTTGTATCTTTTTAATAACAACAACTTGCGCAAATATTTACTATCATTTTTTTATAATAACATATTTAAAGTAATTCTCTTTTTTTATAGAGTCGGTGGAACACAAAACGATGAACATGTGAAACCTCGCTCGTTACGTTTTACATGGTCTATGAAAACTACGTCAAGTAGAGATCCATCGGAGATAATGGCAGAGATACGTAAAGTATTAGATGCTAATAATTGCGATTATGAGCAAAGAGAACGCTTTTTATTACTTTGCGTACATGGTGATCCTAATACAGACAGCCTTGTTCAATGGGAGATTGAAGTTTGTAAATTACCTCGCCTTTCACTTAATGGTGTCAGATTTAAAAGAATTTCAGGCAAGTATTTTAGTTAACGATCATTCTTAGGTCAGGTTAGAATAGTGGCTGCCATCTTTTGTGCTTTCTCTGTTATTGATCAGGTATGCACAGTTCTATTGACATTTGCGTGGACTTCACAACAAGGGATACCTATTACAGAGCCTGTAGGTGAAATGAATTTTGTGCACTTCAGCATAGTTTGTTTATGATTAGTGGAACTGATCTCAAGTACTTACTTTTGTGTATTTATGTTCTTACGAGTAAACCAATTCGTTACATAATTTACAATTTGAGCGAAGCAAATCTGTTGGTGACTTATAAGCCATATGCAAAGGTAAAGTAAATAAAATAGTTAATTGGTTTGTAAATCAGTCAGCAAAGTTATTGAATTCTGAATATAACAAAATTGAAAAAGTGGTAAGTTATACTGGTACCAACCTTTTTCTTTTGGTTGTGTATAAATTAATAGAGTTTGGAAGTTATTTATTTTACAAACTATATTATTATATTCCCAACATTAAAATTAATTGATGAATTAGTGATTGTAAAATTTGGATTATATACAGGGTGAGTCACGACGGACGCCACTGAGTTTTTGAGAAAACTGGACATATTTTTTTATTTTTGTTGCAGGGGCATTGTGTAGGTCTATTAATGCTACATTTTTAGAATAATTTCAAATATACAGGGTGTATATCCAAGTTATGTTTTTTTTTAATGGAACGCCCTATATTTGAATACATTTTTTAATTAAGTATGAAAAATAAGATAGACTTTTGTTAGGGTTCCCTACCTAAATATAAAGCGTTTAGATTTTTCTTAAATTGCAAGGTTTTGGAAAAAAATTAATTGATACCAACCGAAACTAATTTTGTCAAAACTGCTTCAGGATCTTGAAAATAGACTGTTTTGTTGATTTATTTGGCAATTTTTATTGCAAAAAATACTGTACTGGATGTTCAGATTTTTCGGTTAGCAAAGATATTTCTTCTTTTATGTGTATGTGTACACATATTTCAAGTTAGTATGCAGTAATTTTTAGTTAAAATATTACTTATGAAAATATGTATATTGTAATCACAAAAAATCTGTCCAATGAATTTCGACACAACACTTTCTCGTATAAGGAAACTAACTGTTGCCCACAGCAATTCTTAACTCTGTATAACTTGCAATATAATAAGATATACTTACCTACAAAATTATTTTTTTCTTATTCACCCTGCATTTTGCCAATCACTGTATATTTTTATATATTTGGATAGCATGAGAAATTAACTTTAAAATACTTTGGATTTGTTTTTGAAACATTGATATAAAATATTAAAAAAACTTAAAATAATTTTTTCATTTCAAAATTTCATTTTTATTAGAAACATAGATATAAGGTATCCAAATTTTAAAATTTCTAACTCCGGTCCTTGATAAGATAGAAATCTCATAAAGCTCATTATATTATCGTTATATGTGACAGTTGATAGTTGATAGCTATAACTTGCAATATAATAAGATACACTTACCTACAAAAATTATTATTAGGGATAAAAATTTTCAAATTTGAAAATTTCAAACACCGGTCCTGGATATGTTAGAGAAATCTCATAAAGCTCATTATATTTTCGTTATATGTGACTATAAAATACGTAAATTTAAAAAAAAATTATCAGAGCCGTTTTTGAGAAAATCAATTTTGAAAAAAAGGGCAACATTTTATTTTGTTCAAAAATATTAACAAACCATTTGAAAGCATGTACTTTTATTTACAAATTTCGATTTTCAAATTGTAAGTAGCTTTTATGGTTCCTTAGTGCGCCGAAATATACTAAAGTCGCCATATTGGCCGCAATTTTGAATTTAAAATTTAAAATCGATCGGGGTTTAGAGTTACTAACTTTTCACCAAAGATAGACTTTCTGGCTCTGGTGTTGTAAATGCACCCCCAAAAAAACCACCCTCGTTTCGCCCTCCATTATTTGATTTTTACGAAAAGCCAGTCTACATAACTTTCAGATATAGGAGCCCATTCCAAATCTCATTAAAATCGATCAAATAGCCTCGGAGACACACAGACATGTTATATATATATATATATATATATATATATATATATATATATATATATATATATATATATATGTTTTTCTGTGTTCAAGCTACAAAAGGTAACTCATAGTTTTAGTTTACTTTTACTTTTGGTTTTGAACATTCGCAGGTCATGTGTACCTGTGCAATTCAGTTTAGTACTAACTTATGTTTATCTCATTCCTTTTCACTGAATAATTAAAGCTATCTTTCTTGCACAATTTTATCATCATCATAATAAAATACTTATCTTTTTTGGGTTTTTTTAATGGTGTATTTGTATATTAAAGTTGTACAATCTAAACTTTTGATAACACAGTTATCTTCGTCAGTAGTAATATTATCTATAATTCTAGATGTTGAAACAATTTTGTGAAAGTTAAAACATTAATACATAAACAATAGCCTGCTATTAATATAACAGTTTGAGAAACGTATAAAGCCAACTATAGAATCCAATTTTAGGAAAGAGTAACTAGATCATTCAAAATTAAATATTGTTAAACTGTCTTAAAGATGACAAACAACAGATTTTCCAATTACAGTTTGAGAAACGTATAAAGCCAACTATAGAATCCAATTTTAGGAAAGAGTAACTAGATCATTCAAAATTAAATATTGTTAAACTGTCTTAAAGATGACAAACAACAGATTTTCCAATTACAGAGTAATGGAAAAGTCAAAAACATATTGTACAGATATGAAAGACGCACAAGTTAATATAAATAACAAACATTAAAATGGTTTCACAAAAAGATAATTTGATCCCTTAAAAAGTTCAAGTTAAATAATAATAATAATACATAAATAATTACATTGTAAGCTATTCCGTTTTCAGTGTTTTTAACATACTTTTGAATTCATGAAGTGTGGTGCAAAGTAGATCAGCATTCGAGCAGAGTTTATTATAGAAAAAACAGGTCTCTCCCAGGTACCCTGTCTTAGAAAAGTGTAATTTAAACTGATTCGCAATAATGCAAATCTAAGACCAAAACAATCGCTAAGTGATATATCTTGACTTTGCTGACAATAATGGTTCAACCCATTAATGTACTATTGTGGGAAAGAAGCACCAATAAAACCCATTTTATTGATAAATAAGTTATTGCACAGGTACTAAATCAAATTACACAAAAAACAATGAAAGGATTAAATATATAACAAAACACCATTAAATCAGGTTAAAGTGCGTATAAAATTATAACATTAACAAAAAAATAAATAAATAACAGTTTAGCTACACATAAACACAATATAACAAAACATGTAATCACACCCACAATTGTGTCATAAATAAATCAAAATAAAAATTGTAATACCAGACATGTGGCCCTATACAACCAATCATGCCGGTCTTTAAGTAAATACGCAAATAAAACAATAAGGTAAATTTCGGTACATATAAAATATAAAAACAGTAAAATTGCACAGGTGATAATAAGGAAATGCAAGGAAAAACCAAAAAAAAAAAAAAAAATAGGTGAGAAATTTACACATACACAATTGTTTAGTGACTAACAAAGCACAAAATACATACGTACAATTACAATAAATTACATATAAAGGGAAATCCGTTCGCAGGCAAACAATTCTAATTACACCTCGGATTAACCAAACTGAATCATTAAACAAAAAAAACTCATTAAGCAAAACCTTACAAGGGTAAGTTGTAAATAGATCATAACATCGTGACCGATATATGTTTGAGTGCGTTAGAAAAATACAACGTCCCTTTTTCAGGTTACACATTCATCTATACAACAATAAAAACAGAAAAAAACAAAATTCGAGGTGTTTTTAATGGTCATTTGACCCGGAAGTATGTAAACACGCGGTAATTGCTTATTTGCAATTATAATCAAGCTTTATGCTGTACCCGTTTGTCCACGCCCACACAAATGTAAATATAAACAACAACGCTATTTCACCCAAGAACATGAGTGAGGCGGCCCTGTACTGTCCTTTATTTTAACAGATTTCCGCTTACTGGGCCCGCGTGCGAATGGGATACCTTTGCAAGGCGATGTTTGATTTTAATACGTTACGTAGGCTTATAGAATTGTTTGCTGCGAGCTTTAATTACATTAAAAATACCTACCTACACTTGAATATATCCCCTTTAGTTAAACACTTTACCACCAACACGACCTGTTAAGATACGCGGTTTAAAACTCGGCGCCGCGGCGATTAATTATAGATTAATTTTTTGGAACTATGGCAGGACCTGTAACAAAACAAAATATACCCACGTACCACACAAAAAATAAAAAACACCGAACGCGTTTCAATAGCTTAGCTATCATCATCAGCGGTGTGTGTAATAAGAATAATTCAAGAAAATAATAACAAAATCAGTACAACTTTTTTTTTTAAAAACAACACAATCACATAATTTTACAAAGCTCATGTTGTTTAGTCACTGATAATGGTTTAGTCAGTAAGTGAGCGGCCATTGAATCTATTCAACAATATTCAAATTTCACAATACCTCTATCTTCATAGTCCTAAAATGCATCTTTGTATCAATATGCTTTGTTTGATTAGAAACATTTTATGCTTTAATCAACTTCAAACAGGTTTTATTATCCTCGTACAAAATTGTTGATAGCTTGATTTCATAATGCATGTCTGATAATAAACGTTGAAGCAATATAACCTCCTGGCTTGTCTCACACAATGCAATGTATTCGCCTTCGGTAGATGATACTGCCATACAATTTTGCTTTTGACATGCCCTATGAATAATTCCACCATTAAGGGTTAATCTGTACCCACTATTAGATGTTGGTGTTAACCTATCTTCACTCCTATTTATGTATGGCTTCATGCCTATACCTTGCTGCCTGTACTTACTGTAAAAGATATTGCATAATTATCCTACAAAATTATTATTGTCAACCTATATAGGGTGCGTGTTCACAAAACCATTTTTGTGAAAGGTTGCTTCATCGGTCATCAAAATGTGTTTAAAGAAATCATTGTCCTGTCCTAATCGTTCCAGTGCCCACTGGGAGAATTCCAAGCGTCTTTGAAAATCAATTGCATTTGATTTTCAAAGGACTAGTTGAAAATGGTATGGATGAAATTTATTTTTTCGAATAATCTTGGAAACACTAGTTTGACTAAACCTAAACCAGCACTGAGGTTTCTTGTGCTAACGTTTGGATTTTCCACTACACGGTTAGTATCACAAATACGTTTTCTTTGTTTATAACCCTTTTTTCTCGTTCCTTTCTTTCGTATTATACATGTCCTGTTCTTTCAAATCTTTGTTTGAGTTTTTCAAATATCCTTGAATCAGGATGCCCTCCCTCAGGAAATCGTTGTTGATAAATTCCGGAAGCAAGAAATGAATTTCTTTCACCTTCGCCCAAAGCGTAGACCATCTCAATACATTCATCTTGTGAAAATTTCGTTTTTCACACTAAACTGAGCAACTAGTGAATGACGTTTAAGCCAAACGTCGGGAATTATAAATCGCAGGCCTACTGGATGCCCTTTTTACACTTATTGCCATATTATAAAATTATGATTTTAAAAACTCGAATAAGAAGTAAACCTTTGTCCATTAGTGTTTATTGGACCATATTGTCAACAAGACATTTACGGTTTGTAAATATCCAAAGGAAAAGTCATGATTATTTTATTAATTTTGCAACAAATCTTGAATAGTTCGAGAACGCGTAACGTTGGGTGTATTACATGCTTAATAAAAAAGTAAGAGAATTAGAAACAGAATACGATGACATGATAAAATACAGGGTGTTCCATTTAAAAAACAAAAGTTATGGTCATTTCAAATTTGCAAAAATTTACCATATTTTGTAAACACCCAGTATAGTATAATCAGGAAGTATGAAGGTCAAAACATAGAGCAAGATCTTGTTTACCCGTCTGCCAAATCTTACAGTTCTACTGTTAATATTAAAGTCTTCAGAACAATTTAAGTAACGATTTTTTAATGGTGTACTTTAAATTATACAATCTAAACGTTTCGATAACACTTACAGTTATCTTCGTCAGTAGTAATGTTTGTTAAAAATTGTTAAAGATGTAGTAAACAATTTTGTCAAATTTGAAAAATTCAAACATAAACATAAGCCTGCTATTAATATAACAGTTTGAGAAACGTATAAGCCAACTATAAAATTGTAGTAAAGAATAACTAGGTCATTAAAATTAAATACTGTTAAACTGCCTCAAAGATGACAAACCAGAGCACTCTCTACGACGAAAGCTAACAATGAAATTTGCCAGCCAAAAAACACATTTAACAAAATTTAATCGAGTTATGATGTAAGTGTAAAGTTGTGAAAAACTTCAATTTTGAAATGATAGAAGCATTCACAAATCCAAACATTACATCAAATAATTTGTTTTCAACTTTTGGTATGTCTAGGTTTTTTGCTGTGTTTTTCCTAGACCTTGAAGCAAATGCTTTACCAATTATATGTTAAATTTCCACAGCACTATAATTTGACATAAGTAGTTGAGATTAAATTGAAATTAAAAATTACAAAGAACGTTCTGCATTGTGCTTTTCATTGTTAATAACACTTCCAATTATTGATAAAGATATCTCTTTGTTAGATTTAACTGGGTTATTTTATTTGATGTAATGTTTGGATTTGTGAATGCTTCTATCATTTTAAAATTGAAGTTTTTCACAACTTTACACTTACATCATAACTCGATTAAATTTTGTTAAATGTGTTTTTTGGCTGGCAAATTTCATTGTTAGCTTTCGTCGTAGAGAGTGTTCTGGTTTGTCATCTTTGAGGCAGTTTAACAGTATTTAATTTTAATGACCTAGTTATTCTTTACTACAATTTTATAGTTGGCTTATACGTTTCTCAAACTGTTATATTAATAGCAGGCTTATGTTTATGTTTGAATTTTTCAAATTTGACAAAATTGTTTACTACATCTTTAACAATTTTTAACAAACATTACTACTGACGAAGATAACTGTAAGTGTTATCGAAACGTTTAGATTGTAGAATTTAAAGTGCACCATTAAAAAATCCCAAAAAGATAAGTATTTTATTATGAGTGTTAATGGTGAAAGTTTACATTTTCAAATTTAAGTAACGGTATAAATTTTCACTTTTTTAAAGAAAAAATGCTCTAACTTGGCAATGCCACAAAATAAATTTAAAAACGAAGTACCGTTTTTTAGAATTCAACAAGACAAATAATAATAAAATTAAATAAATTAGGGTTCCATTTAACAAAAGAAAGCAGAGTCCGGTCCTGCAATTATGGAACACCCTATAGGGATGAAACTATTTTTATTCGATGCACATCTAAGTCTGATATAGATCGGCGCTATAACATTTTTTTTTTTTAATAATAAAGCCAGGATCTTCCGACGGCGCACTAATGACTCACCCTGTATATAAATTTGCTAAAAATAAAACAAAATGACGATAGCTGTTGTTTATTTAAAAAATTCACAAAAGTTTTTTTTTTATTTTGAATGTGTACTATATGTAGGTCATTAGGTATATATGCATTTATAATATTATGGTCTACCATTTTCTACATCTGGTGGTGGTTTTAGTGTGACAATGCGCACATCGCGTTTGTTTGTCCTGAGCCACAACTAGTTGGTCCAAGCGGTCATATCTAAGTTCCAACATATAATGAGCCTTGCCTCTTGGTGCACAAACACTTTTTTAATTTGGTCCAGGATAGTGACAGATACGCTTCTTCTGAATGCCAACCGGCCCATTTTATTATCCCTTTTCTTATGAATATGCCACGAATTTGTTAAGGCCAAGTCGATACGGTGGGAGATCAATGGAAAATACCATTTTTTCCTCTTATTTGCACACGATTTTAAGCTATGTTTTGATCCGACCTATCAACTCTTTCCATATTTCTATTATACAGCTTGACAAGTTGAGGTTGATCTACGTATTTAAACTTTTTCTCCTTTTAGGAGTATCGTTTTACTAAATTTACTGGTTAACCCCCCCCCTCTTGCCTCTTTGTAGATCCAAAGGTGGCAATATTATCATTCCACTTTATGATAAAATATAAAGTAATATCTGTAATGACCGAGCTAGTACAGCAGTGGTTACACAACCTGCTTAGCATTCAGGAGGTAATGGATTCAATTCCCGTTACGGTCTACCTTGTATGAGGTTTTTTCAGGGGGTTTTCCTCATACACATGCAGCGGCATGGTCACTGCGTATATGCACACCATGTGCGGTTACTTAGACGAATGCTGGGGTAGTATTTTCCCACTCAGAACCCTAACTCCGTTCCTTCCGATTCTATCCTGACCACACCAACCCTTAATCCTACCATACATATATACGTAATGTATGTGTCTATGCTGGGAATCCATGATTGTGGCTGAAGGAGCTTGGAAAGCTCAAGCAGCCCACTCTCTCCCTTGTTTACTAAATTTATAATTTTTTAACAATATCCAAAAAAAATGATGAAAAAGTAGGTAAAAGTTTTGTATATCTCACCTTCTGCACGTCAATGGTAATATATATATATATATATATATATATATATATATATATATATATATATATATATATAGTCGCGGCAAACTCTTTTCCAATGTGGGGATAAACGTCAGCGCTTGACATTGTTGCCAAACGTATGAAATTCGACGTCAACATAATACTTAGGTTATATTGTTTACATTTATTTTGAAAATTAGTTTTTGATGGAAATACTCGTTCTCAACTAAGTAACAATACTTTTAACAGTTCTTACAAATGACACAAGGATTTGTTATGAAAAGAACAGTTGTTTTTATAATAGAACAATGCAAGCCACACGAATCGAAAATCTCCAAATGTGGAAAACGTCAAAATTAGAAGTTATGTGTAAACAGAAGAGCTGACAACATTGTAATTTATTCGGCAGTTCTAACAACCCAACAACGTGTATTTCACTAACATAGATATATCATTTGTAATTATCAGGGTTATTATGGAAGTTGGTATGTTAAGTTTGTCTCTCTAACAATTTCACCCCACAACGGAAAAGATTTTGCCGTGACTTTATATATATATATATATATATATATATATATATATATATATATGATCGATTTCTCAAAAAGTACGCAATGGAAAATTTTGAAAATTTGGCAGTCATACATCAAAGTATTCGGTATGGTTGATTTACTACTTATTTTAAATGGGTCATAATATTCACTTCATTTTACATTCTATCAAACATTTTAGACCTATTTACTTTAGCTTTTTGGGATATTTAATATTTTACGTCAAAACGGACGTTTGCAGACCCTAAATATACTTAATAATTTTTCCTATAAGAAAGCGTATTATTATTTAATTTGAAATGGATTCCTTGTAGATAAGGACCATATTTTCATATACTGAGTGGATATTATTGATTGAATAATAATGGCTGTCTTATAGGAAAGAATCTATTTTATAGGGTACTGCAAACGATCATTTTGACGTAAAATATTAAATATCTCAAAAACGGCTAAAGTCTAGGTATAGGACATTATACATAAAATATGTCTAAAATTTTGATAGAATCTGACAAACTGAAATAATATATGACGTCCAATTTAAAATAAGTTAGATAAACATCAAGTTCGGTATAGACAAACTGAAGTCGCCATCTTAAATATTTTAGTCAGTTGACATCGACATTGGTAGACTGCCAAATTTTCCATTGCGTACTTTTTGAGAAATCGATCGCGTCGGTTCGTCGTGGGACACCCTGTATGTCCCCGGGTTGAGTTCACAAGTGGTATGATGGACCAAACATTTTTGAATTGGAATTTGATATTTTGGGATTCCGCCCTGCTTGGTTTGAAACTTACTTTTAGTTTACTTTCGATTTGTTAAAATCAAATAGGCCTCTACAGTTGGGCAAAAATCCATTATTTATCAATTTCGTTTTAGGTAAAGTAACTTTTACGTTCATAGTACGGCAAAGTGTTACTAAGAAAAGTTGTTCAGAATGAAAAGTTATGCACATTTTCATAATGATCCTACTTTGATAATAGAAGTAGACAGGAGAAAAATATTTTTTATTTACGATTACATCATAAATCTAATAGATCTAAATTCATGAGAAAACAGGGCGATTAGAAACTTTCAAATTCAAATTTTTACAGTTTATCAAAACAAGAAATTAAACTACAATTATTCTATTTGGCTTTCTCCAAGAGCTGCACATTTTTCTACCCTAACTCTAAAATCGTTGTATACTTTCGCTATGGTCATTGGGTTAATTTCATCTACAATGTCGCCAATTTTTTGTTTTAATAAGTCGATGTTATCATGAAGACCATATGAATAAACTTTTTTGTTGAAAGTAAAAATCCATAGGGGTCAAATCCGGCGATCATGCTGGCCAATGCACCTTTCGGGAAATTGCAGATTCATAAAATTTGTAATCAAACGAGTTGAATGTGCTGGACATCCGTCTTGTTGAAAATGAAAATCTTCTAAATTCACGTCTTCCATGGCAGACAAAAAAAGTTTTCGATTATATCCAAATAGGAATGTTGGTTTAAATTAGTGTCAAAAAAAATATGGGCCAATATTTTTATCATACCTTATTGCACACCATACATTTACATTCTTGTCCCGTTGACTGTTCAGATCAATACCTATAATTTTGTGAAGACACGATGCCATTAATTGTAAAGGTGGACTCAACAAAAAAATAATTTTTTTATAAAAATATGTATTTCAAAATCTTTTCTCCAGCCGATAAACAAAACAGCAATCGTTTGCCATCGCCTCCAGCTTCTAATTTATGAATGAACGTGGATTTAAATGGTATGTATCTTTGTATGTCCTTCTTTTATTCAAATTTTGCACACTTCCAGTTTCTGTCAACTTTTTCACAAGCTTTTCTACTCCATTGACAGAAATTGCCACCATTGGAAATCGCCCGTGAAACTTATTAATAACATGAGCATAAGATGCGTCCCCAAGTCATTGAAATTGTATTAGGTGAATGCGTTGTTCGAGAGTCAACAGTTTTAATACAAAAAACTACAGAACAAGTAAAAATTAAAGAACACGTAATTTTCAAATTACTGAGATAAGTGATCAATTTAGAACAAATACTTCAAAGTTTTAAAGTGTATCCAAGATAATGACAGTAAATTGTTTGCTTTACTACGACGCGATTGTTCGTTCATACAATACAAAAAAAAACGCGGATTTAGAGAAAATGAGCTGGTCTTTGTGAAATTTTGCATAGAGCCATAGTTTTATTTTCTGAACAACTTTTTCTTAGTGACACTTTGGTGTATTATGAAAGGAAATGGTGCTTTACCTGAAACGAAATTGACAAATAACGGATTTTTGCCCAACTGTAAAGGCCTACTTGATTTAAACAAATCGAAAGTAAACTATATATATATATATATATATATATATATATATATATATATATATATATATATATATATATATATTGCTTTGAGAAGCACCACAAAAGCTAATTTATTCTCATAAATTCTAGTCCCTAAATCTTATAATCTAAGCACATAAAATCAGGTAATAGAGTATGATTTACTTGAGTGAAATTAAACTATATAAACAATATCTCTAAAGGCAGTTAAACTTCTATCCTCCAAAAATCTAACATTCTTACAGTTAAATTCCGCAGTCCTTTGTCCTGTATAATATGATGTTCATTGGAGATGACTTACTTTAAGTAATCCTTTATGTATCCACGCTGGTCACCTTTAGACACTTAAAACGCCCGTCGCACTGTTCGCTGCTTAAATGTCCGAGTTACGCCTTAAGTGTATACACGAATTAGGCAGTTTGATTTTCTATATGCCCTTCAAATTAAATATTTGTCACAGGAAATATTTACTTCACTTAAACATTAATATTCTTAAATGTTTTTATATATTCGATTTCGCACTTTTAACGATCGCACTAGTAATACGATCAATTACAATAATGTCCACTATCGTTTAACTTAACCAACACACTTTTATTATTATATTACTTTAGGTTTCTTTGTTAGTTCGCACTCTTCAATACTTAACACTTCTAAGTTGATATTTGCTGTTTGTTTTATATCTGATTTAACACTCTTGAACGAAAACCTCACTAGTGTTTACTTTCAGTTCACAATAAATCCTTTTATTTGTAAACGTTTAAACACTTCATCTTCAATATAGATTTTTGCAGTCTACTAATATTTACTGCAGCACTAATTGTTTACAGATAAAAAAAAACAACACTGATCGTTATAGGGTCTCTTTAAAAAAACTTCGCGCGCGATTCCTCTTTATTCTAGCTCTTTAACCGAGCGACTCTTTTATACCTTAACAGGCTCTCGCGCACTCGCTGAAATACTTTTGGACATCCATCCTGCTAAATATAAAATTTTCGCGCTAAAACCACAATCAATGTATCACAAACGAGCTTCCATTTCTCTTCTCGCCGGGGTAGGATGCAACCAACACAAACGATACGAGAAAAACGTAGCCATCTTGAATTTCTTTACAAAGATACTCACAACTCTTCGGAAAAATCATTATTCACATTCAAATTCACTCCATATACTCTCCAGATCTACATTCAACTTTTTCGGAAAACTTCCCATATTGGCGATTTCTCCTTCCGCACAAATTCTAACACCATTTGTCCATAAGCATGCATTCAATGTTTATTCTTGTGCAATGTTACGACATTTATACGAGCAAAAATATGCTTACATATTCCTTTCTAACACTTTAATAGACATTAACATATCATCAATCACTTAACCATTATCGTCTCAATAAGAGTGTTACCAAAACATTATTTTCTATCAAATTTAATACGATCAACTTGAAAATCTTTATGCAACATTTAAATACTCTTGTATATGACACATAACACTTTATTAAAATTCCAGTGGCGTAACATTTACACTAATTTCCATTCTGCACACAAACAAAAATTTTCTCGTGCAAACTCACGGCATTAACATCCAAAATATGTTCCGTACATTAACACACAACTGCATATACCCAGTACGTCAAAACTACAATAGGATGTCTAAATATAATGTGCCGTAACACAAAATAAAAACAAGCGACATCAGAATTTACAACTTCATGTTCTAGTATTACGGTTATAAACAAACACCTTGCAAAAGTCTATATTGCATATCGGCACTTTCTTATAAAATCGCTCCGCAAGAAGCGTATTCTATACGTAATTTTTAACAATAAGCTCTTTGCTAATGATATTTGACAAGCTGCTTCCTCAAATAATCATACGACAAATTTGAAGCGTACTATTTATAGGTCATTAGGCATAAATGGCTTAAAATGATTTCATTTCTTTCAATTTCCACTTTGCAGGTTCGAAGATCGTGTGTTGTTCCACATCACATATTTTTAATTAATTCTTGCAAAGAACCTTTATTTGTGAATTTTTTGTTTTACTTTGTAGTAGAATATGAGCTCTAGGAGCCTTATTTATTTACCATAATTTCACAATGTTCACATTTAGGTTATTTTATTTTGAACCTTAAAGACAGTTACATAAGGAACACATTCAAAAACTGCAAGTGTCAAGACATTTAAATTTCTCACATATTTTTGTTTTTATATAATGACATCATGATTTATCTAAATAAATTAATATACTTTTTTGTTTTAGGCACCAGTATCGGATTTAAAAATATTGCAAGTAAGATAGCGAACGAATTGAAACTGTGACTGCCTGTTAGCGGGCCGGATGTATCAACCGAGCCAATATAAAGAAGAAAACTCAAATTGGGGTAGCAATTTCAAAGAAAACAAGAAAATTAAAACCTAGTGCTTTGTTGTCTTTTGGTACTACAATTTTTTAGGATAAATTTACCAAACGGGTTTTCAATTTAGATTTTTTTTTATTTTCATTTTATGGACCAAAAAGTGTGAAAGTTTTGCAAATATTTAGAATTTGGTTTCATTCTTAAGACTGTGTTCTAATTTATATATTATATATACATTTTGACACAACTTTGTTTAAGCTAAACATGTGATATATATGGGTGTTACGCCAACCTTACTAAGATTAAATATATATGTCTCCATTTAATATACATGTTTCAAAAGAAACATTAAAAAATCAGTCAAGCAAATTTTAATAATTGTGCAAAGCAGCATCATGGACTCGCAATAAACATGCGTTATTTTAACAATAAAACGTGTAAGATTATTAGTTTTGTTACTAATAATGGGTTTTTTATAAGAAAAATATCGAAATTAAGTCTATTTTCATTTTTCTATCATATGTATCTTTGTAAATTCCAAAAGACGAATTAGTCGTTGTAGTTTTAAAATGTGATTGTATTTAATTTAATTTAAATGCACGAATGTATTTAAAAATTATGTGCAGGATTGCATTTAATTCAAATTTAAGTGCAAACTCATTCTAGGTTACAACGGGAAGTTGCTTTTTGCTGAATGTAAAATCTTCCTGAAAAGAACACCGCAATATTATGTAGTCTTCATTTGTTAATGGTTTTAAAACCATTTGGCCGTTATAGGTAGTCAATTTAGAACAGAATACACAATTTTGAGGTGAACCTCTTTGCCAAATCTATTGTTATTTATATGCATAAAATTTTGGCACCAAGTATTGTCAATATAATATAAAAAAAATCGGGTTTTGTAAACTTGTCTATTTATTTTACCGGCTTTTACAAAACAAGTTTACTTTTCCTGCTAGTTACTCGATGATGCTTTTTTAAGGCATGTGTATATAGTGAGTTTTACGATGAATGAATGTTTGTGTGAAAATTGTATGCGTGTTGGTTGTTATATATATAGCGCCGCTTTTAAATTTGACGGATAGCATTAAATTGTACATATTTAAATGGTTCGAATAATTACGATTTAAAAGTGTTTTCGTTATATCGGAAGAGATTTTTTTTTAGATATATATAATTGTATACATATATAATATATTTAAACTAGCAAATTTAAATGCGGCTTAGGTTTACATATTGATAATGCAGGTTCATTTAAAAATGTCAGATCTGTTATGCGTGTACTTAGATATTTACCATTGGCTATCCCTATGCGTATGTCTGCTCTTCCATGTGTTGCACATACTGCAACAAACTGCTCAAAAGTTGCAATTTGCTTTTCATATGTGATATGTTTTTAGTTTTTTCTTTATTTTTAATATTTATCACGTTAACAAATACACAAAATAATTTTTATTTCTCGCTTTTTTTTAATTGTCTATGCAACTGTGGATAAGGAGATAACGCATTATTAAAAAAAAAAATTAAAAATGTAGTTAAAAATATATTTAATTGTTAGAATGACAGTATAGAATAGGGAATACACTGTAAAATAAGAACAATGTTGCTTTCCGTAATACTACTACAATAATTTCACAGGGGATGGGCACTTTTATGTTAGTTAAAGCTACTGATCATTTATAATAAAAAACTAAATCTCAAATAAGTTTTAAATTTGATTCCATTTAATATTTTTCTTTCGTTCCCTTAAGCTATCCAACCTTTTTTGATGTTTATGTCTCTGTATTATTCATTTTTCCTCCTGCGTTCACTTTTTTAAGTGATCACTCTATTCCTACTGCATTCTCCACCTTAGACCTTTTGTTAGTTAATCCACCATATACTTATATACCAGTAACAACACTAAAACAGATCAATTATGCGCATGCACCACAGAAGTACTCCTTTTAATATGGTCGATGTCGACCTCATGATTTTTGTTTACCTTGATATACAAGTTGTTATTATTTATTGTGATATTTATATCGAAAATCTTGGACAAACGAGTAAGAGGCCAAGTTTGTTTTACAATAAAGTATGATTTTAAATTTGTTTAGGTGTCGATTATGGGTTAAAGCGTGTAACAATGCCTATCGAGTGTGCTCTAAACATTTTCTGGCAATTATGTTTTTGAATGATTTAAGAAATTGTTAAACATTATTACGATCAAGTCGCTAATAAAAAACTTAATACCAGATGTTCAAAATGGAAATTTTCTTCACCCTTGCAATGATTTCCCATACAAATTTCTAATCAAATGATTTTATTGCATTCGGTGGTTTTATTCATTAAAATTTGTGAATAGAAATTGTAAAACTCAAAAAAGGTGCAAGAAAATTACCATTTTGAGTCATAATTAAGGCGAGATTTTAGCCACATGTGAATGTCGAAAACAGTATCTCATACTTCGACAAATTCCTCTTTTATTTGTAGATATATCAACTTGATTTTTTTTTCTACACATGAAGGGAAAGGTACTGTAGAGCTATAAAGGCTCCTTTTGCGTGATCGCCTTCAGCGAAAAAACCACAAACTTCTTTAAATTGAGCAATTTTAACATGCTGTAATTCAAGTAATAATAAGGAATCGAAAATTATATTTTTGCATAGCTTCAAAGATACCTTTGGCAATTAAAAAAAAATAAACTTATTGTTCGGATAAATTCCACGGCTGAGTAATCCTTCTAAGAAGACGGATCGTCGCATTAAATCTCGAAGTTCTGCAGCCCACACTACGGAGGGGAATACATCACTACTACCGCATCCAGGCCGGGCGTGACCGCATCCGATGGTGCGAGCTTCTTCAATTTATTCATTGCTGTTTCCACTTTCCATTGTTACTTCTAAATAAACAAATACTATTTGTGTTTAGTGAGTGCCGTGAATACGTGTTTCAATATTCTTCCAGGTAATAATTTGAATGTAGGGAATTTTAATAATTTAGTTATAGACAAAGACATTTTAATTTTATGTATCTATAGACAAAGACAATTTTAATTACTGTTTAGTTTTTTTGTGATACTGGACACTTCATTAGTTTGAAGATTAGGTAGTAAAGTGCTTAGCAAAATGGGTAACTATAAGTTTCACCTCCGTCTTGGAGATAAACGTCTAAGTGTAAAGCAACGTATGAAACGATTGAGCGGCAAGGTAAAATATATCTATATATATATATATATATATATATATAATATATATATATATATATATATATATATATATATATATATATGTTATATTTCAGAGACAGTATTGCTATCTCGTAAGCTGAGTAATAGTGCTGATAGAATAAAAGGAGCGTATTTAGCATTTTCACAAAGGTTTGATTTGAGCTAACGTACATTTATTTTGTCAATATTTTGAAAATTAAAATCTGACGATTTTGAGTATTTTCCTCTGTGTTTCATAAATCTAGAATAGACTAGAATTCAATGGTGAAAAATTGTGTATTTAATCAAACAAATATTTAACTGGTCAAATACATCTACATTGTTAGTAGGTATGTAACGATAAATCGGTGATTCTCTGTGCAAAACTAAAATGACATTATAAATAGTATATATATATATATATATATATATATATATATATATATATATATATATATATATATATATATATAATATATTTCTGTTTTATTATGTGTTATACTTAGACATACCTATTTCAGAATGACCGTCAAAACAAAAATATAGAAACCTCATCTGCTGGTACATTCAGGTATGTAATTGAAAACAACGAACATTATTTATAATATCGATATATGCTGTATTTACCTATAAAATATAATAAACTTTTAGAGAAACCTTTGTCGAACAAAGAACAATTATAGGTGATTGTATGCTGAACCGGAAAGTATTACTGCAAATATAAATTCAGTTCATAGGCTTCCAAGGTAGGTATCTATTTCTTACAAGTTACTCGAGTTAGATAGCTAGGTTGTACCTCACACAGTGGATTTCCCAATGGAAAGCCTCTCCCAAAAGTTGTTCACAAAAGCACTCCTATTTTGCCTTTTTCTAACAATAAACAGTCTCTTCAAAGATTTTGAAATAGTAACCTCTGATGCCACACAGTACTCCCTTATTAAAACAGTATATACCTATGTATGTATCTACCTATTAGTCCAAATTTATTTTTAGCTGTACTGGTACTAAAATGACTACTTTTGATGATAGTGATGATGAGCACTACTCAAGCCATGATAATGGCAGTGTTTCTGAGACAGAGTCGTATTCTGAATATCTAGAATACACAGTGTAAGTAATTGGCATCGCGAGCTTCTATAAGTATAAAAAAACTGAATTTTTAGTGAAAGTGAACAACCGATAGAAGCAGTTCCTCTAGAAGGTAGGCGCCTCTTTGATGTAAAGTACTTGGTAGAGCAACTGAAACACTTTGGAGACCATGACAAGTTTGGTTGCTCTTCAACAAACATGACCTTTGTCAAGGAGATTCGCAAAGGATTCAACACTTCTTTGCTTTTCAAGTGTTCAATGTGCCAAAAAGAAGAAACTATAGATTCAGACAGAAACAATAATAGTGAAGTTATGTCTGTAAATGACGCCATGGTATTATCAACTTTGTACTTTCATAGATGTTAATTTTGTAATGTTGAGGGTATTGTTCAGGTTTTTGGCTGCACGGGTCAAAGTTTTTCTCAGATGGAAGAGAAATACGCTTTACTGAATATGCCCACTATGTCAACCGCTACTTATTTTGCTCTACAAAAAAATATCCATGATAATATACGAAATGTTGCTATAGAAGAAATGGAAGAGGCTGTACGAATAGAAAAAGATCTTGCTATTCAAAGAGGTAGTGTTGACAGCCAAGGTATTCCACTGCTCACTGTAGTTGTTGATGGCTCTTGGGCGAAGTGTTCTTATAAATGTAACTACAGCTCATTATCAGGTGTTGTAAGTGTGAAAACAAATACAATTTAAATGTGATTCGCTGACACAACGAATTTTTAGGCTTGTATAGTGGGATTTCACTCTCAAAAAATTCTTTTTCTTAGCGTAAGAAAAACATTTTGTCGTATTTGCACTAAACATGATAATATGAAAAAAGATATTCCTGAGCATATCTGCTAGAAGAACTGGTCAGGAAGTGCAAATGCAATGGAGGTAGATATAGTCGCCGACGGATTCAAACAAAGTATTGCTATGCATGGAGTAAAGTATGCATATATGATAGGTAAGTTGTCGTCGAAATGAAAGTCCTGGCATACATGTAAGCATCCACAATAAAAACTTGTTTTTCCAGTTCTCCTTAGCACGCTACGTTTACACATTACTGAATACCTTATTGACTGCACCCCTTCTCCATACAAACATTTTCGGATAGCATCGGAGAAGTGGGGTGTTGCTTGTCTACACTATGCCGGGACATTGCTTATGACCATTATAGTTGATACATATACTCGTAGAAGTATTATTTTTGTAAGTGGCCGTAATATTTGAATGTGTTTGTAGGCGATTGAGATAGTAGTGTCTTTGATAAGCTGAATACTATTAGGCCATATGGGCTAGATTCGCTTATTAAAAAAATTGAGTGCACCAACCATATATGCAGAAATTGTAACAATAGAATAAAAGAATTGAGCAAGACCAGAATCAACAACATAGGAGTTGTACCTGTAACCATGCGCAAAATTGTGGAAAAAAATTTGGAACGATTGAGAATTTCTTTATATTGTATAATTAAGAGAAGATCCACAGAATTCTCTACGTCAAATAAGCCCAGTGAAGTAAAACGGGAAATGATTTTAGATTTCCACAATTTACTCAATCATGTTTTTGGAAACCATGAACATTGTTCTACTAGGCAGTTTCAATGTACCAGAAAAGAAAATGACACAAATTATATTGAAGATTTGCAGTTGTGTGGCTTATGGGATGGGTTGAAAAATGCTGTTAGGCTTGTCATTCAACATAGCAGAAAGATATAATCCTATTGTTGCAAAATTCATTGGAGGGAAACGGTGCAATTTTGTGATGAGAGACTCATTTGAAGTAAGGTGCAAAGCGGCGGCAGCATCGTTCAATACTCAATCAAAATTTCACTCGAAAGTGACCAAAAGAATTATAAAGCGTAGCCCAACAGGGAAATATTTGAGAAGGTTTGCGTCCAAAAATGATAGAACAAGGCAACTTAGATGTAAACGTAAATTAAACTTAGAGTCAAGGAAGAAAAATATCAAAAAACGTACGACTGGACCAGATAACAATTATGGGAAAATGGAAGTAGACGACAATGTACCTGATATAAACCCAGAAACGTATAAATTGAAAGCTGATGAGTTTTTGAAAAGTTTAGAAAAAACGAAAAGTGAAATTTCAAATTTGGAACGAGAAAGTCGAGGTCAATACGAAAATTTGATTTGGAGAAGTGAACGTTTAAAAAGATTAACAGCTTCTAATTTCGGCAGAATCTGCAAACTTAGGGATACAACACCTCGTGCGAAAACGGTCATTAGTATTTTGTACCAAAAGTTTTCAGCTTCTTCAACTAAATGGGGCAAAGATAATGAAGCAATTGGCAAGGAACAGATTCGTAATGCCTTCCCAAACAATTCTTTATCTGAATGTGGATTTTTTGTGCATCCTTCCCAGGCATACTTAGGAGCTTCACCAGACGCACTGGTAGATGCGAATGGAATTATTGAAATAAAATGTCCTTTTGCTGCAAGAGAATACCCTACTATTTTGTAAGCAGCTCTGAATGGCAAAGTTACAGGGTGCACTGTGGATAACAACAAGGTTGCTCTAAAGTGCAATTCTGATTATTATTATCAGATTCAAGGGCAACTGGAAGTCACAAATAGGGACTTTTGTATTTGGATCCCTAACGATTTATTTATTCAGAGGATTAAAAGAGACACAGACTTTTGGAGAACGAATATGGTTTCAAAACTGGCGAAATTTTATTTTGATTATTTACTTCCTGAGCTTGTCGATAGCAGATGCAACAGAAATAAGCCGTTACGTTGAATACTTTAGCAAGAAAATACGTATTTTTTTTAGTAGGTACATTTTTTATTACCGACAATTATTTGTGATGTTTTCTTTTTGACAATCCTCATAGCACTTTTCCTGTGGAACTATAACACATTTTTATATTTTATTGTAGATAAACCTCTACATAAACTAAATAATAATGTGTCAGAATCAGAACTAAATAGAGCCCGCACGTCATTAGAAGAAAACTATGAATGTAATACCTAAATACTTCATTGGCTTGTTAACATTGTGACCAATTTTGTGTTTTTCTTATAAGGACCTAAATGTAATCATCACATAACATTCTGTATTTTTCTAAGAAACAAAGAATTTAAATAATTGAGCAATGTCCATATAGATCGAACTCCACGTAGTTTTTTTTATCTTTAGTTCCTACAGAAAATTGTGTTTGATAAAATGCTTTATTTTACAGGTACTTTTCGGGTATTTTGAGAATTTCAGATCTCTAAATTTCCGATTAAGCAAGACAAGGAATGATTGTATCTAGGTATAATAAAAAAAAACAATTAGGTATTCCCATTTGGTACAACGAAAATAAAAGCATTGTTGAAACCAATAATAAGTGAAATAAGTATTCAAACAATATTCCCTAAGGTGATCTCTGAGGCTATGCACAAATAAAATTTGCGAATTCTTATCATTACAGGAGCCGATATAGCTTTACAGTACCTTTTCCTTCGTGTGTTGAAAAAATCAAGTTGATCTATAAATAAAAGAAGAATTTGTGGAAGTCAAAGATATCCTTGGTTATTATGTACAAGCGGCTTTACTATATTCAGCGAAATCTGATATTATCGCTCAATGTACGTCATCCACCTTATGTAGTAATTCTATCTGTTTCTTTATGCTTCCGTCTCAACCTGAGCTTGAGCGCATTATGATTTGGAAGGGGTAATGAGTGATACACCTGTACTCCCCTTCGCTCGTTGCGAATTTGCTCATGCGGTCCGCTAAAATCCGCCTTAATATAGGAATATTATAAATTTGTATAAAACGACAATGTTTAAATATAATTAATAAATTTGCGTAAATGTATGTATTCAACATATAAAGAAAAAATCGTGTTGGCCCAAATCTCTATGTGAATTTCTTGCCAAACGTACTCTTGAAACATGGCTGAAGGTCTCACTGTCATTGATTGCTTTACACAGAGTTAAATGGAAGTGCTGTTATTGGGTATTTAAGTATACTGTAGTTAATCTATCAAGTTTTATAATTTCGTATTATTTCAAATTAAATTTTATCTTTAGGGTTCGTTTTACATTGCAATAACATTTGAAGCAAAATTATGACAAAAAAAATTGTAAATTTTAGTCGAGCGTTTTACAAGAAAATTGTTTCAAAAATTTGCTTTCTAAATGTTATACCATAGTTTTAGGATGTTCTATTCTTCCTAAATGTTACAGTAAATTGGCACCGAAAGCAGTTTTCGGCATGTTGAACTTCGACACATTTGAGGTAAAGTTAAGGTTGTTTATCTTTTTGTATAAGTATTAAGTAAAATTTAAACTGTATATACAGGGTGTTTCTAAATTATAGTGCCAGGTTGGTAGGGAGGTACAGTCCTAGTCACCTAAGAAGGCGTGGCAATGTAACGACGAATTACGCTGCTTGTAAAATTGGCACGTATCTATAAGTCAGTGTCGTTTCATGTTGTTTTTGTAGATATGTTTATTGAAAAAAAGTTATTGTATTTAAATATATTAGTACAATAAATGTAATTAAGTACCTACCTACTTTATGACAAATAAAATATAATTCAAATTCTAAAAATGGTGCTATAAAATTAATAAAACACAGAAATACCTAATATATAAAAAAATGTCATTCACTATCGCTTGAACTTAAACCACTAAACTGATATTCACTGTCATTGTCTTCATACACATTTGTCATTAATTGATCAGTTTCTATGTCTAACATGTTATCACTTTCACGATATTTATTTTCAATATCAATTACTTTATTACATCGACTTTTCCACTCTTCCCTTGTTGTTAATTTAAACGCATCTTCGGCCAATTTTATTACATCATTTCATTTAAAAGTAACGTTTTTGTGTGCAACTTTATTTTTTATTTTTACCCAAATTAATTCGATGGGATTTGGGTCCGGATGATAAGAAGGAAGTCGTAATACGGTGTGCCCATGAGCCCATGCATACGTTTTGTAACGATCTTTAGTGTCTTTTATAATTTTATACAGTTGAGATTTAAGTAACTTCGACGAAAAATGAATATATTTGTAGAATTGGAGGTCGGTGCAGGATTTACTTGAACACAATGATACGGGGCGTTATCTTTTACAACAATTTTATATATTTAATAGCTTTTCTCTTTCAATATTTTAATTAACTTAATCGTCTTATTCACTAAATATGAACATTAATGTTATTTATTGAATTTCAATTACAGGATAATTACATATTTTAGTGGTATATAATCAAATTTGAATTAAGTTATTGAAAAAAATGCACTTGTGGGAATGCATTATTATGCAAAATAACAATAAGTAAATGAAGATATGATACGCCATTGACTTGTATTTTTACAGTACTCGGCTTTCGGTTGCTCACCTTCTTAGCTGACTATGTGTCAAATAAAAAAATTATTTAATCATAATAACAAGAAACTAGTAACAACGAACTTAACAAATATCACTGTAGAAATTGTTCAGAATGTCTTCGACCAACACAAACACAAGCTCTGACCCTTTTGATGAAGTTAAATTGTACTTCTTCCTTTTGTTTTAACTCCGCAAACACAATCTCGATTCTTAGTCTTAAAAAATTTTCACTGGTGATTGGCCTACTGTATACTTCTCCTCTACATTACCCCATACAAAAAAATCTAAAGGATTTAGATCGGGGCTTCTTGATGACCATTCCTGTGGTACTTCATGTCCGCGACCGATCCACTTAACAGGAAAAGAATTATTTAAATATCTCCTGACATTTCTAGAGTAGCGGGCGGGAGCACCATTGTGCATAAGTCACAATTTTTAGACGCGTTTGCAAATTGATATCTTGCAATACTTCTGGAAGTTGGTCTGACAAAAGTTTAAATAAGGAGCACCATTTAAATATTGGAGCCCAAAATTTTAGTTCCCAAAATGCCAATTACATTACATTTGTGTTGGGAATATCTCAGTGCTGTTTCCCTGGGATTCTCTTCTCTCAACCTGTGGTTGTATTTGAATTGAAAAACTCACTCTTTTGCAAATGAAGCCTCATCAGTAAACAGAATACTTTTCACAAAATCTGGATCACGCTCTATTTTATGGAGGACCCAAACGTTATTCTCCTTTCAAAATCGGATTGCAGCAGTTCTTGTACTTGTAATAGGTAGTACGGATGTAGGAGTTGCTCTCAAGCTACCCTCCACACTACGGAATGAGGTACATTTTCCATAGCATCTATTCTTCTAGTACTTAAAGTATTATCTTCTTCCAAACGCCTTAAGATCTGTTCTACATTTTCAACAGTACTATTGTTAATGTTTCAAAACCTTCCTGTTTCTCTAAGGCACGGTCAATTGAAACAAACAGTTTTCTTCAAGGGATTCTCCTATTAGGAAATTTTTCTTTGTAACATCTTCTTGCTGCCCTTGAATTACTGTCGCATTTACCAAAAATTAAATGCATGTTGGTAAGTTCCGGAAAAGTGTAACTCAACCATTTCTATTAAAAAAAATTTACAAAATCTTTAAAAACGAACAACACAGGAATTTAAAAGACACATTGACAACAGAAAATAAAAAAGTCACTGTCCCAAGTTAGACACCATCTAGGGTAACTTGGGACACCTATTTGATTTTCATATAAAACTCAAGTTTTCTTGTTCCGGTTTAACTTGGGACATTTATATATTTTTAAAAAAATAAAAATACGAAAGAAAACAAGTAATTTACTAAAAAATGGACACTATTAGCATTGATAAGAGAAAAAATAACTGTACCAGAGGTAAAGATGGGTTAACCCTCGAATTTATACCTTCCCCTACTGTTTTAAAACCACATTCAAAACTCTCGAAACCTGATCAAATGACACATGATCAATATCGTTTATTGGTGGGAATACATATGTGTCCGTTGAACCCTTGTAATTTCGCATAAAGTTGCATTTCAGGACTTTCTCACTTTTTCTATCAAAGCTTACAAGTATGCAGATAAAGATCTTCTCTTTTTCCTTCTTGCTACCCTTGTCATATATTATTTCTGTCAGAAGGAAGTCCTCTATCTGCACTTCACAATGAGCTGGTTCCTGTGATTCAAGTGATTCTGGAGATGTAGATGGTTCATCTTCATTTTCAGAATAACAAGAAAACTCTTCCTGTTCAGATTCAGATGAGGTCAACATAAAATCATCTACACACACTGATCTACCCGGAGCAACATTTAATCTCTTCTTTTGCCTTCTCACAGAGTTGCAGTCACTTCTCCTTGTTTCTAAATATTCTTCAAAGGTACTGTTCCACAATGGACCACTGTCTTCTTGAGCAGGTTGTGCCCATTGATTATAGGTAATCTGGCCAACACCCTGTCAGGATTAAAAGGGTGAATTCCTGAGGCTCTGAATCCTGATTCCAAGTTGGTTTTTGAGTTGTCTCCAATGCTGGCAATGGTCTTTTTCAACAAAGCAGGAAATTTGTCCTTGGGTATACAACCTCTGTTCTTTGATTTCCAGTCTCCGAGGATGTTTCTCCACTTTCCCTTCAAAGGCCTAAAGTAGGTCACATCCAGAGGCTGACAAAGATGTGTAGAATTAGGGGGGGAGTAACACAAATCTGATGTTCTTCTCATTGCTCAGTTTAACCACTTCTAATGATTTATGGCTAGCGAGGTTGTCGCAAATGACAACTTTAGGTCCTGGTCCTAATTTCTTACAATATGATACAATTATTGATTGAAAATAGTCTTTGAAAATTGTACTATCAAACCAACCACTCTTTGAGCGGTATTATATCGACACTTCTCAGGACCTCCTTCTTGCCATGAATCATATAAGTGTTCAGCCTTGTAAACAACATACAAAGGCAAGAGAACCCCAGAAGCAGTTCCTGTGAACATGACAGATACACTCTGTTTGGAGGAATCAATGATTTTCTCAGGGTATTTTGTACCTTTCCGCACGACTACCTTTGATTTTCCCGGATCATCCGTGATATTTGTTTCATCAAAATTAATGATGTTGGCTGGTGGTACGTCCACTAGAGATTGCTCGAGATGTTTGAAATAGTCTTTCATCATATTAGCATCAACTTGTGCTCGACATCTTTTGATGTTCTCAGCCAGTCTTTCCGAGAGCAGAGATTTATGTCTCTTCAAGAAATTGCGACACCAAGTTTCACCAGGGTAATTATTCTTAAATTGTACAACATTGACACCTTTTTTGTCCAAAAACGCTTTAACGACATACTGTATATCTTTTCTGCAGAAAGGAAATCCCCACTGGCCAGCAAGCACAATATTCTCTGCCAGATATTTCTCATCCTCCGGTGAGAGCGCTGTAGGATGTCCAACAGGTTTCAATTGCCTATTTTTCACCTTTCTATCAACTGTACTCTTTGATATCCCAAACTCCACCGCAGCCTTTCTCACACTCATCCGCCCACTTTTGACAGTATGCACAGCTTTAGTGAGCTGTTCCTCACTAAAGGCCTAGTGCCTACTTTAATCTTGTTTGGCATGCTTTTGGATCAATTATTCCAAGTCCAACTTGGGACACTTCCTAACTTGGGACAAAACTGTCCCAAGTTATGAATGCATGCACTAAAAATATGAAAATTAAAAGTAAAAAAAATGACTGAACAAAATTTTAGAGTAATTATACTATTTAGTTTAAGACAATATTCATAATATATAAAAAAATTACCTGCTGAGTGGAACATGTAACCTTTGGGCACAAGAAGTTTTTTTACGTAGCAAAATTAAAAAAAAAAATTACACAATTTGTGTCGTACCACCACAGACTTTGAAATCTCGCTTAGAACTGAAATCCAAAACAAAGATTAAATGTCAACAATTAAGTTTGGCTCACTTCACACTGGAAAATAATAAACACACTGATGACAGATCATATCACCGTACGCGAGGGAATTTTGTCCCAAGTTAGCATAGTGTCCCAAGTTAGGGCAGTTTACGGTAAATAATTTTTCTCGAGAATGGTGCATATTATCGATTTTAAAATATAGTACCTTTTGTATGTATTAAACATTAAGAAAAAATAATAAAATATGCATTTTGTCGACACACAAAAAAAAATCTACTGAAAAAATCTCTAGGTCACTCCTGTTATTTGGTTACCATAGCAACTAAAAATAATGTACTCATCAATTGTTTATGTTTTTCCAAACTAACATAAAACACCTTACCTTCTATCTTTTTAATTAAGCATTTTTAGACTCATATTTATATAGAATTTCCAGCCTAAAATGAAGTACCTCCCATATCAATTTGGCACCATAATTTAGAAACACCCTGTATAAAAATGAATGTTGAGGTCGAGGTATACATATTAGATATTTAGGTATTAAGGGGATAATCAGAAGATTATGGCTCGAGTGAATGTTAAAAGCCCGACGCGAAGCGGAGGGCTTTTATATTCCTATGAGAGCCATAATCTACAATTATGCCCGTGGTACATACAATGTTTTATTTTATTTTGCACCATGAAACTGGAACAAAATTTTAAAAAGATTCAGTATTTTCGGCAAGTTTTTAAATGCAAATGCAGATAAAGTCGACAGTAAGAGTTGCTCAATCTACCGGATGCCCATAAGTACACAGGGCACTGCTTTCGCAGGAGTGCGGCGACGATCTTTGCAGAAAGCTGCGGTGATACAAGGGCACTGAAGTAACTTGGTGGATGGCGATCGGATAAAGTAGCCGAATCATATGTAGAGAATTCTCTGCAAAATAAAATTAAAATTGCTCAGAACATTACTGGTACAGCAGCTATACCACAAACCGGCGAAGGAACTGTCAGCTTTGGTGTTGGCTCATCTGGAGTTACAATTTCAAATCCATCCAACTGTATTTTCAATTTTTATAAAGAATAAGTTTCATTATTATTATTTTTAATAATAAAGGTTGTACAGTAAGGTTGTTGTTTCAATAATTCTTTCAACTTACGTGACATATCATGTCATGTGTTTGCTGTCAATCATGCTGCTTAGCAACAATGACATTTCCGTGCTATAAAGACCACATTACGCCCGCATTTGGGGGCGTATAAAGAACATTATTACAATAAAACTGAAATCATTTTTAAATTTATTTCAGCAATACAAAGTACAAGTTATGCTATTATTATAAATGTTTGTTATGAACAAATAAGTTCAAAGGTAAATATATAATTAAAAATTATTATTAATTTTATTAAATACATAAATAAAAAGTTTAGCTCGAGTAGGATTTGAACCTACGACCTGTACTTTGCTAGAGTACCGCGCTAACTAACTGCGTCATAAGGTTCAAGGCCCCAATCGATGTAAATTTTGTCTTTATGTATGTAGAACTGATGTAAATCCTAAATATAATGAGATTTCTATCAAATTACTTATATTGATGGAATGTGAGCCAGCAATATCGCAAGGATTCACACATACCAAAGCAACTTGACTAATGTTAAATTATTATAAGTTTTGTTAATTACATATTTACCTTTGAAGTTATTCGTCGGTTAATGCTGATTAGATTTTGGGAGAAATCCAGCGACGGCGAGGTGGTTTATTAGGGGCAGTTTTTGGTTTTTATGAAATATATTTTATCAAAAGCTGCATATCAAAGATATAAAAATACCTAAATATAGACCTTAAACATATCGGTTAATTATGCTCTATGCAATTTTTGGTATGACGCGTAATTTAGCGGCAAAAAAATTCCTAATGCCCGGTATACACGACAACGATTTATCGTAGCGATCCGATAACGCAGTCCGTTTGTGCAGTTTATCGAACGTCCATAAAGTGTCGATACATCCAAAATATTTGCGTCGATCATCAGTTCTCCGCAGAAACTCAGACAAGAAACATGTCATCCGCGATGGAAGACGATGACGCGCTAGCCTGGCTTATTTTGTGCAAAAAAAGAAGAAAATCACGTAATGTGTGGTGTAAGGACTGGCTTCTTAAAAGGAAGTCATACTCTCATATAAATTTATTAAATGAATTGAAATTTGCTCCAAAAGATTGGCATAATTATTTAAGAATGAATGAAGAGACTTACTTACACCTCCTGTGTCTAGTTACACCGCTTATACAAAAATGGGATACCGTGATGAAAGAAGTAATAAGTCCTCATGAAAGATTGTCTGCAACACTGAGGTTTTTAGCTACAGGTCGCTCATACGAATGCATGAAGTTTTCTACGATGATATCAAAACAGGCCCTCAGTCGAATCATTCCTGAAACTTGTGATGCTTTGTACAAAGTTCTACAAAAAGATTACTTAAAGGTAAGTTTTAAATCTATACTAATATTATAAAGAGGAAAGATTTGTTTGTTTATTTGCATTGAATAGGCTCCGAAACTATTGGGCTGATTTAGCTTAGAAACGGGTCGTACGAGGTCGAGGGAGGAGTTTGACCGCTTTATTATTTACCATCCTGTCTAGTAGTATCTAGAAAACAATAAGAAAATATTTTTGATGATGATGCTATAAAGAAAACACAATTGTGACCGTATTTAATGTTTATTAATTAAATCAATAGAATGTAATAACGAACAGAAATTATTCAACAATATAGAAATGAAATCTTAATAATAAAATTCAATTATCATTTATCAGTGAAACTATGTACAAGTGAAGCAGCCGTGTGGAGTAGAGAATCGTGAGTTTGGGCATGTTGTTGATCAAGGTTGGAAAAGTTTTCAGCGTATAGTTGATTAGATGATACGATGTGGGGCTGAGTGGAGACAGTTTGAACGTTTGCTTGATTAGATGATGCTTGAATGTGTGGCTGAGTGGAAAAGGTTTCAGCGTATAGTTGATTAGATGATACGATGTGTGGCTGAGTGGAGACAGTTTAAACGTTTGGTTGATTAGATGATACTTGAATGTGTGGCTGAGTGGAAAAAAAAATGTTAATAAAATCTCTGGTTTTAACAGTATGTGACGTGGTTAAATCACCCATTTCGGCTAAGAACAATGTCTCATTAATAATTTTTTCAGAAATAATTCTTTGCTGTTTTGGTAATTATTGTAATTTCATGCCTACATTTCGTCCATATACTTCCAACCGATTTTCCGGAATCCTCGAACGTTTAAAATGTTCTTTCACACTTAGCAGTGCCTCTTCATATGCAGTTTTAGTGGATTTTTAACGATTCGGTCGCAGCGTGCCTCTTTCAGAATCAGACCGATTTGGCGTTGATACGTCTCTTTCGATGTCATATCGGTTTGGTGTTGGTGTATCTCTTTCGATGTCAGATCGGCCTGGTGTTTGTGTGTCTCTTTCGATGTGAGATCGGCCTGGTGTTGGTGTGTCTCTTTCGAAATCAGATCGACGTGGTGTTAGTGTCTCTCTTTCGTCATCAGATCGCCCTGGGGTTAGTGGGTCATATTGCGACGTGGATTGTTCCTGTAAAAAATAAAGACATAGTTTGGTATCCTCATAGTCAATAGGCAAGGCAATAAACAATAAATTCATTATTTCATAGTATAAATAATTAACACTTGAACATAATAAATATGTCATGTCAAAAATAGTTATAGTATTGTAATATAATAACAGTTGTAGTAGTTAAGTTTTTGAAATAAATTATTATTATTAATAATGAATCTCCTATTTTTGTTTCAGTTACCACAAACAGAAGATGAATGGAAAACAATAGCAAGGGAATTCCATGAACGATGGAGCTTTCCTCACTGTTTAGGTGCCATTGATGGTAAGCACGTTGAAATCATGCCTCCACCTAACAGTGGTTCATATTATTTCAACTACAAAAATATACATAGTATGGTCCTCATAGCAATTGTTGATGCAAAATACAAATTATTGCTGTTTGATTTTGGTACAAATGGCAGAGTATCAGATGGAGGAGTGTTCTTGAATACGATTTTTTACGAAAAGTTGGAAAATAATTCTTTAAATATTCCTAAAGAAGACACATTGAGTAGTAGTTCACGAACGCTGCCGTATGTTTTTGTAGCTGACGACGCGTTTCCTCGTAGAAAAGATATGATGAAACAATTTCGACAAAATGACTTGGATAGTAGAGCGAAGAAGATTTATAATTACCGAACATCACGAGCACGCCGCATAGTTGAAAACGCATTTGGCATACTAGCAGCAAGGTTTAGAATTTACAGAACACAAATTAATATGTAACTGAAAACATAGAAGCAATAGTTAGAGCAACTTGTGTTTTGCATAATTATTTGATGACAGCATCATTTTCTTCATATGCTTCGTCAGATTCTTTTCATAGAGAAAACTTTAAAATGGGCACAACGTCGTCAGGACTTACTTAAGAAGATCAACGCTTGAACCATTACAACGTTCTCGTCAAGGAAACTCTGAGATAACAGCAAAACAAATAAGAAATGAATTTGTGAGTTATTTTGTGAACGAGGGAAAAGTCCCTTGGCCAGATAATTTTATTCATTAATATATACTATTAATATTATACATATTAATCGTTTTAAATATAGCTATATTATTGTTATTGTATTAATAAGTAATAAGATAACCTATAAATACCAGATAATCTATGAATTAATAGTCTTACCTCATTTTCATCCTCCATAACATTTGATATAGACCGCCTTGGTATTTCTTCATCATATAAAAAATTCATCAAGTCGAAATACCACAAACGAGGAACATAGACTTCATCAGTTCCGGCTCCGGATTTTAAGGACTTTTTGGCTTTGTTGAGTTCCTTCTTGTAGGAAGTTCGCAGGTTATTTATTTTCTTCACTACCGTCTTCCTATTGGAATTAGGATCAATAGGTTTGTACTTATGAATTAGCCTATCGTAGGCGGCATTTTTCTTATTGCGGTCGTGATAATCTTTACTTTACTTATTCCACAAGCAAACTTCATTTTTATAGCACTGGATAAACTCTTCCAATAACTCATGGGTTCCGCTACAATCTTCTTGCGACATGTTTTAACGTGCACGAACACGTCCGTCTACAGCAAGACTTGTGAACGAACTGAACAATTGGCCCGACTTCCGTTTACACACTACGATAACACTGTGCAACCGCGATCGACAACGATTTATCGAATAGATTTTGTACCTGCCTCAATCGTTTGCACCAATCAATAAAATCTGCGCCAATTTCCGTATACACGTTCGATAAAACTGCACAAACGGACTACGCAGTCGGATCGCTACGATAAATCGTTGTCGTGTATACCGGGCATAAGGTAGAATTTGAGTGTTAGTTCAAATTTTTTCATTATCTGAATAACGATTAATTTTATAAGAAAGAGTGTAGACGTATTTTTTAAAGAAAATTTAATTTTACATAAATTTTCTTTGTAAAGTTTTTTAATGTAAAAAGAAATAATGTAAAAATTAAATGAATATGATAGAAAACGCTGAAGCTGTATTATTTTTATAGAAGTGGGCGGCTTTGGAATTTTTATATGTTAACATATATTTATTCTATTAACCTCTATCTGACACGAAGTTTTAAACGTCCTTCTGACCAAATACGTTTCTTGAACTATACATATATGATTCTGACAGATTTATTGTTTATGTATTTACAATGTTACCTCTTTTCATTATAAACGTATAAAAGAGGTTGCATAGTTATCACAAAAAGATTGAAATTATTATTAATTTTAGATTGAAATTAAAATTATTTCATTTTTTTTAAGTTAAGTTAGCATCTAGATATCTATTAACCTCTGTCCGCCATGAAGTTTTAATGCAATGCAATGAGCTCCTTATAAAAGATGTTGCATAGTTATTCTAAAAAAATTTTATTAAAATTATTTCATTTCTTTTAATTTCCATTTTGTAGGTTGGTAGGTCGTGTGGTGTTCCACACCAGATATTTTCTGTCACAAACATTCAAAAATTAAATCTACCGAATTTGTTCGGAATCTATCGAAATTTTTCGAAGTAATCTACCAACCTGAAAAAATTTCATCTGGCAGCACTTATTTGTTTCTTCCGAATTTTGTTAAATTTAATTCATCTGTGATTAAATTAGATTTACAAATGGAAGAATCAGCGAGTGATAAACTAATAAATCTGACAAAAGGTTTAAACCTACAGTAAGAAAATGGAATACATTGACTTTAAGTATACTTATGTTTTTTTTTTAGAAATTTAATATCATCAGAAGGGGCAACGTTTGCAGTAAATTTTGACGATATACCACAAGAAGACGAGCAATTATGCTATGCACCTTCGGAATCATTAATGTTTAGTAACCCTGCGTGTGCCGGTTTAGTCGATGAAGACACCTATACGGAAGGTGAACCTTTTGAGATTTTAAGTGCGAAGATGACCAATTTATTAGAAGATGGTAGTATAAAAAAACGAATACTGCGTGAGGGTTACGGCGACATTTTGCCAGATAAAGCAACGGTCACAATACACTACAATGCTTATGTTGAGTATAATGATGAACCTATTGATTCTTCATACATACGTAAAAAACCCTTTATTTTCGTTATAAATAACGGTGCTACAATTCCCGGTTTGGACATAGGTGTTCAAAGCATGAAAGTTGCTGAAAAATCACAATTTTTAGTTAAACCTGAGTATGCATTTGGCAAAATGGGTTGCCTAGATCGTGTTCCAGAAAACTCTACAGTTTTGTATGAAGTCGAAGTAATCAACTATATCGATGCTGGTGCTGCCCTTTCATATCCTCTTTTGACAGATGAAGAAAAGCGTGATTATGCCGAGATTGATAAATACATCCACGCATTGTGCGCTAAAGCTAATGAGATGTACGGTAAAGGATCAATTAAAGGTGCTATTAAAATTTATAATACTGCAGTAACAAAGCTTCAAAATTGTACACTTCGTGATTTAGCCGAGCAGGAAAAGCAGCAAAAACTTTTACTACGACTTTTGACAAATCTCGTCGTTGCCTACACCAAAATTAATGAACCCAGAAAAGCATGTGTGAATTGCAATAAAATTTATTATCTATGTAAAGGTTCTTCTCTTAGAGTTCCTGCTAAAGTATATTTCAATCATGGAAGGTGTCTCATTTTGCTAGCCGACTATGATTGGGCCGAAAAAAAATTAAAGCAGGCACAGAGATTAGAACCACAAAATGCTGAAATTAGTAACGAGTTGATAAAGTTAGATCAAAAGAAGAAGGAAAGTTATAATAGAGAAGTTACATTAGCTAAAGCTATTTTTAAAAACACGGAAATAAATAAAGAGCTAGATGAAAAGGAGGAAGTTACGGAACAGTTTAAGAATTCAATAACTGCTCATTGTGAGCAATTACTTGCAGATGCAGAGTGTGTACAATACACCCTTCCTGAGAGCCTTACTCTGGGGGAAATAGGATTTTGTAAGGAAGAAGCTGAACTACACGGACTTGTGTTGTTATGTAAGAAACATAATGGCAATGATGCGTATCTTATTGCCAAACAAATAAGATCTGACTTTGATTGAGGTTATGTGTAGAGGAACGAGAATTTATTATTAAGTTTGTTAAAAATGTTTTAATGTTAAGTTTCATTTTTAACTCTATTTTTGTAATCCAATAAATGCTTTTGAGTTATTTTTTTAGCGCTAATAAAATTATCAGTAAAAAGTGCTGCCATCTTTAAATATTAAAAGAACTAACATGTCCCCAAAAGTTTAAAGATTCAAAGGTCACCTTGAATTCCAAAATCCAACAATTTTAAAAGGCTTTTTATCTTTACAATTATCACTAATTTAATTTAATTATACGGGTAAGTGATTTAGTACCATTCATTCGTCCTTTCACTACATCGTACAGAAATTTCCAGTGATTTTTCATTTATAATTAATCTTTCAGATATAAACAAAGATTTTTGAGAATTATACCATGGCTGAGAAGATAACACATAAATTTATAGAAAGGGGTGCACATAAAGATAAAGGAATCGCTGTATTCACAAGCGGAGGAGACTCACAGGTAATTCACACAATTGAAGAGTTAATTTTCTAAGCTGATGTTTTAGGGGATGAATGCAGCTGTACGTGCAGTTGTTCGAATGGGTATTTATTTAGGATGTAAAGTTTATTTCATAAAGGAAGGATATCAAGGTAAAATTAAAAGAAATTTAAGAAAATACGTACATTATGTTGTTCTGAAGGAATGGTTGATGGTGGTAGTAATATTGTGGAAGCAATCTGGTCATCGGTGAGTAGTATAATCCATTTGGGTGGCACAATTATTGGATCAGCACGTTGTAAAGATTTCAGGTAAGCATGCTCTTTCTATCATTTTTATTAATACCTGTTTTTAGGGAGCGAGCCGGTCGTTTAAAGGCTGCAAAGAATCTTGTTAGTAGAGGTATTACTAACTTAGTTGTTATTGGAGGAGATGGCAGTCTTACAGGTGCTAATCTCTTCAGACAGGAATGGTCTTCTTTACTTGACGAATTACTTAAAAATGGTAATACATTATTTTGGTTCCCATATATTACTCAAATTTTTTTGTAGGTGAAATCACTGCAGAGCAGAGAAATAAATATAGCATGTTAAATATAGCAGGTTTAGTAGGTTCAATTGATAATGATTTTTGCGGTACTGATATGACCATTGGAACTGATAGTGCATTACACAGGTAAAGTTGATGCAGTCTTACACGTTTTGCAAAAATGAATCGTATACTCGTAATTATGAATCCACACATTATTAAAGCTGAAAATTTTAAACATGTTAGTTTGTGTTGGAGAAAAAATGAAATAATAGAACAGAGTCAGCTTTATTCATGAGCTTTAAAATGCGTTGAAATATAGCATAACTGTGCATTAACTGCTTCAATGTCCATTCTGATATTGTATTAGCTTTGAGTGCTCCCACACCGCTGCTTGTAAACATCAAGGGTTACGTTTTAAATCGTGTGTAATTCATTGGACAATACGTAGTGAAGTTTATGCACTACGGGTATTGTGATAAAATTAACTTGTGGTTCTGCATTCGTGTTGTCTATAGTGTATTTAGGAGACAGATGTTAATTCAACTCTAGGGCTCGCATTCGTGAATAAGCCACTGGAAAACCTGAAATGTTACTATTTTTAGGCATTGTATTCCACATGGGAGTTATCCAGGTACAGATCATTTCAAGACTAAAGAATGCTGAGGTGCACGTCGGATAAATTCGGAATTTGACGATCATGCAAAATCAATTATAACTAAAAACATCAACTGTATCAAATGCCGTATGAAAAGTGCAAACGTTTTTCAGTTGAATAGAGCATTGACGTTCAGAACAAAATTGGTTTCTGTGCAACCATTCTTTAGTCTTGAAATGATCTCTATTAAGACAGATTACTGGAGGAATGGTTGGTTATATAACCTACTTTTCGATAGGTGCCTGCATTTTTGTGCAAATCAACAAGCATGAGAACCAGTGTCTGGTGACAGGTTGTATAAAGTCCACAAGTTAGCAGAATTTTTTTAACGATATGATGTGCACTATTTACACATCAAAGAAGACATTCGTAATCGAATCTATATTTTAATGACAAGGATTGCTTTTGTTTTGCCAGTACTATTTAGTTACTGAGAGCACTGGGACTATACTAAAGATTCAAATATATACAAGGGGGTAAAGTATACACCACCAATATAGTTCTAGATCTTATCAGTAATCTTGCTAACCAGCTTTTATGATATCTATAATTACTATTACTATAATTAAGTTTAAGCCATTTTAAATAAGTTTATCCGCGGGGTGAGGGTGTTTTATAAGGGGATGAATTAGGAAAAATCTTGTAAACCATTTAGTGTCGATTAGTTTGGCTTTAAAATAAAGTCTATAATTAATGCACAACATTTAAATAATTTTCCAATAATCCATCTAGGGGATGAGGGTGATTTAGAAAACAGTTCATAACATAAACCCTTAGGTGTCGATTAATTTAACTTTAGAATGACATTAAAATACACCGTTTTAGTAATATTTGAACAGTTTGTTTAGGGGATGAGGGTGTCGCCTAAAGTGATCAATAAGAAAAAAAGCCATAAATTCTAAACCCTTAACTGTCGATCAATTTAACTTTGAAGTAACTTGTATAGTTAAATAGCACCGTTAAAGCCATTTTCGACGAGTTAAGTTAGGGGATGAGTTGAATTATAAATGGATGAAATAAAATGCAATTCATAACTTGTGAACTGTTAGGTGACAATTAATTTAACTCTAGAATAATATTTTTATAATTAATATAAACCGTTTAAGCAGTTTTTAATAAATTTATTCACGAAATGAGATTATTATCATAGAATATTATGATATAATGTAATAATAAATAATTTGTATAATTAAAATACATCGTTAAAATACAAGTTATTTTCGAAGTCTGTCTAGGGGATGAGGGTGTTTCATAAAGTGATTAATGAGAAAAAAATTATAACTTGTAAACCCTTAGGTGTCAATCAGTTTAACTATAGAATAAAGTTGGTATAAATAAATTTTAGGGGATGGTGTGAAGTATAAAGGGATGAACATAATGCAATTCATAATTTGTAAGCGGTTAGGTGACGATTAATTGAACTCTAGAATAATATTTCTATAATCAATATACATCGTTTAAGCCATGTTCAACAAGTTCATCCTCGGAGCGAGGGTTTCGTATGTATTAGAAAAAAGTCAACTTGTGAACCCTTTGGTAGCGATCACTTTGACTCTAGAATATCATTTTTATAATTAATGTGCAACATTTACACAAGTTTTCAATAATCTATCTAGGGGATAAGGGCGTCAATGGGGTGGTTTAGACAACAACTATAGGTGTTGATTAATTTAACTTTAGAATATTTCCATAATTAAAGCACAACATTCAACTAATTTTCGAACAATCCATTAAGCATATGAGGATGTCGTATAAAGTAATTAGTAAAAAAATGATTTCTGAGTAAAAAACAATAACTTGTTAACCGGACATCTAAGGGTTAGTTTAACTCTAAAATAATATTTGTATGATTAAAACATTATTTAAACCGGTTTCCAATAGTCTATCTAGGGGATGAAGGTGTCCTACAAGGGGATGAATTAGAAAATAATGTATAGCTTCTAAAGTCTAAACCATTACGTGTCAATTAATTTACATTTAAAACAATATTTTTAACATTAGGAAACGTTTAAGTCGTTTTCGTACAGTCCATCTAGGGGACGAGGATGTCGTATAGGGTGATGAATTACAGAAAAATTTATAACTTCTAAACCGTTGTGTCGATTAATTTAACTTTAAACTTTAATATTTCTATAATTAAAATGCACCGTGTAAGCCGTTTTTTAACAATACATCTAGGGGATGAGGGTGTCGTACAAGGAGATGAATGAGAAAAAATGTATAGCTTCTAAACCATTACGTTTCGATTAATTTGTGTTTAAAAATAATATTTTTATCATTAAGACACGTCGTTTAAGCCGTTTGCGAACAGTCCATCTAGGGGATGAGGAAGTCGTATAGGGTGATGAATTATAGAAAAATGTATAACTTCTAAACCCTTAGGTTTCGATTAATTTAACTTTAAACTTTAATATTTCTATAATTAAAATGCATCGTGTAAGCCATTTTTAACAATACATCTAGGGGATGAGGTTGTACAAGGGGGTGAAAAATCATAATTTCTTAAGCCTTAGGGATCGATTCATTAACTTTAAATATTTCTATAATGGAAATAAATCGTTTAAGCCGTTTTCAAACAATACATCTAGGGGATGAGGGTATGGTACAAGGGGATGCTTTAGGAAAAAATTATAGCTTCTAAGCCCTTAGGTGTCGATCAATTTAACTTTAGAATAACGTTGGTATAACTAAAATACATCATTTAAGCCATTTTGGCAGAGTCCACCTAGGGGATGAGTGTAGTATAGGGAATGAATTAAGAAAAAATTCTCATTTAAGCTCTTTGCGAACAGTCTATCTAGGGGATGAGGATGTCTTATAAGGTAATGAATTAGAGAAAAAATAACTTCTACACCCGTAGGTTTAACTTTAGAATAACATTTGTATAGTTAAAATACGTTTAAGACACTTAGAAAATGAGTAATATACGGAATGAATTAAACAAAAATTAATCGTTTTAGTGATGAATTAGAGAAAGGCATAACTTGTATACCCGTAAGTGTCGATTAATTAATATTTCTATAATTGACTGACTCGGTCATATCATGGTTGTTAGGAGATACAGAGAATTATTTTCAAACGGATTACATTGGTTTGTATTCACATTGCGCCTTAACTTAAGTATTTCTATTGTATAACGGATCATTGAAAATTCCCATTTGGATACGAATTGAAAAAAACAGGTTTGTCCAAATACATTTTGTAATTAAAATTTACAGTCGGTGGAGCTTTAAATAGATTTGTATTTCGAAGCTCTTTATTTGGATTTCTTTAATTATTTCACAATTTATATTATTCGGTATATTAAAATTTCAATAGACGAATTTGCAAACTCCTGTGGTATCACCTCTTGAGCCTTTGACGAGTTTTAACAATTCGTTTATGAACCTAACCTATACGACGGCAATACATTTTTATATATCCAAAAAAGTTGTTTATTTCAATTAAAATTTCCGCGGCGCTTCACTGCAATTTCGTAAAATAATCACTAGCGCTATGGTAATTTTTTATACTCGTTTGCCATACTAATCTATCGGTAAGTAAAAATTTTGAAAATCATTGACAAATTCGCCTCAAGTCTGCCATTGGTAACGGTTATTACGGCACCACAACAAAACATTGGTTAAAATCTCAGGAAGCGGTAACAATAAATACTCTAGTGATATATTATAACTATCACTGTTACAAGTGAAAACGGAATTAACACCGGACGTAACACAATAAAAATGTGCCGACTGCTCAGGGGGATATGGGTCGAGAGGTTACAAAATTTAAATATTTCGGGTGGCTTGCCGTATTACCGTAAGTCGTAAAGCGGAGTTGGGTCATACAAAAATAACCAAATCGTCTTAGTAATGGGCGCCAGGCTGTTGTTATGACACAATCGGAAGAGTACAGCTGAGCACACGCAAAGTAGTCAGCTAAACAGACAAATATTCACCTTACGCCGCCTTCAACTCAGGTCATAAACTAACTTAAAAGAAAAGCAAACACAAAGCTAAATAATCGTTAATGAAAACTCTTAATTTGTTCTCAAATGCTTTATTCAAAAAAATAAACTATCATTTCAAATCCGGAACTTGCCATTGGATCACTTTCAACGCAAACAGTATTCGGTAAATCGCATTATACTTAAATTTTGAAATTTCAAATTCCATCTTAGCTTTTCACTGCGATCAGATTACAAATAATATAAATTCAGTATACTAACAATATATTGAGTAAACCAAATTAAATAATAACACACACAATATACACCAGAGTCAATTGAAATGCCTAATGCCTTGAATTTATAATTGGAAATGTTAGGTAATAGTCGCTTAACCGGAATTAATCTTGCTATATCACAATGTACACCACCACAATACAGTTTTATGCAATGTATGAACGCAATAAAGATGACGGAATACTCTTGACCATGCTTTTATAACTTTGTGGGATGTTGGAAATCCTAATTCAAGCTTTGTATAGATGGCAGTGCTAATTTGGTCTTAATTAAAAATAAGATTAATTATTGATATTTCGATAATATAAATAAGCTGAATTATTCCTTATCTCGGGACGAAACGGTTGTTAAAAAATTTACTACTTCATACACAAAAACCATTAGTTAAATGACGGATTAGTCTGTAAATATTGCAGTTACTATTACACATGAGAACGTTCGAATTCCATTTTTGTAGCGCATTGTGTTTGTAACAATAGCTGGTATATTGAACAGATAAATTTTATGTACAGTTGCATCATAATATATTATAGAAATTACTTTAAAATTTAATTCGCTGCTTAATACTAAAAATCCTTCCAAAACTTATTTTGTTTATATTGACAATACGAACAGAATGTAAGGGTTATTAAAAATATAAATGCCCAACGGGAATGGCAGACGACTATAGAAACGTGAATATTATCTATCGAGTCTGACCTGTGAACTTGTTTATACAAAATTTAGTGAAAGGCGTATTTGAACGGTTAAACCTATTGTATAAAACGCAATCTTTAATCTAAATGAGTTAATTTATACGGACAGTATGTCTTAATTATTTCGATAAGCAACTACTTTTAATTATATTCGTCAGAACCGATTTTAGTTATTGGAATATCTCCGCGTATTTATTTATGTGAATTGAATAAAATAGAGAATTTGTTTGTAATTTTTCATGTAAGACGTGTGTTTTAACACAAAATACTACACATTTTTTACTCAATAATAAAATCGATATTTAACTTTAATGAAAGTGCATTCTTAAGCTTATTAAGTTTTTGTGTAGTAATGGAAACAAATTTGGTTTAATTATACTGGATATTTGAAATCACTTTACACACAATTGAGTACATAGATGTTTGTTTTTACGTAATAGGAACGAGTACGTAGTATGGACATTTTAAAATACTTTTGCCATTAATTTTATTCTCAAATAAGTTTTTTCGATCGACGGCTAAAAAAATTATAATTTAAAACTTATGAGTTTTATTGGTAGTGCTTAATGATTTCATTGAATGCTTGCTAAAGTAATTAGATTTTATTTTCTTGTTTCATTTGTGAAATTTATTTATAATTCGGATTGTTTAATTAGGTTTAGTTAGGCGGATAATGATTGGGAGTTATTTTATTAACTGCTACCAATTAATGCTAATTAACGGTGTAGTGTCCCAAGGTGTAATTTGAAATTACTCTCAATAATTAAAAGACAAAAATCTTTCAGAGCGTAATGCAAATTCAAGAAAAAAAAATCGCAGAGATGTATCTTGACTGACAATACTACTACTACTACTCTTACTCAAATTGTTTGTTTGCCTTACATTGACTTTTCTGGCAAAATTTAAAACATTGGGATTTATTTACAAGTCTGATATTGAATTACTCGCAAAGCTCAAATCTGATAAAATGAATTGGCCGTCTAGTGGTGAGCTACGCTGTTATGTGAATGAGATAGGATTGGATAAGGTTAAATGTTGCGTCATAGTGGGACAAGTAAATAATGAAACCACTCAAATTAGAATTAAGGATGTTTACGCAATGATGTTTCAACCTGTTAATTTGTGAAACTGGGAAAAAAACACCAAGAAAACCCGGTTTATTAATAAATAGGTAATTGCACAAGCGCATTAATAAAGCATGACAAAAAACAAAGAAAAGGTTCAATAGCTAACAAAACGCCATTACATCAGGTTAAAACGCGTACAATCTTATAAAATTAAGTAACAAAAAATAAAAAACAGTTTGTTTAATAACACAAACACAGAAAAACAGTGAACCCGCAATTGTGTCATAAATAAATCAGAATTACAATTGTTATACCAAACATGTGGCCGTTATACAACCAATAATGCCGGTCTTTGAGTTAACAATAAAGTAAATAAGAAAATAATAATGCATGTTAAAGTACATGTAAAATACAACAAACAGTTAAATTAAACAGGTAAAAATAAGGTAACTGCAATGTAGTTTAACTACACTTAGATAAGGACAAAAAATTGGCAAGGAATTTACACATACACAATTGTATCGTGAATAAAAGCACAAAAATACATACGTACAATTACAATAAATTACATATATAAAGAAATCAGTTCGCAGACAAATAATTCTAAATAAGCTGGCTGAACCAAGGACACTTAAAAAATTATTAAAACAAAGCCTTACAAGGGTAAGATGCGAATAAATCATAACGAAGTGACCGATCACCTACCCTCAAGCAAAGACGCGAAAGTTTGAGTGACTACGTTACAAACTACAGCATCCCTTTCTCAACTTACACGTTCATCTATATGTCTGCGTTTAGAAACAGTAATAATGGGTTAGTTTAACAGTAAAGAGGGAATTAGAGGTGGTTTTAATGCCCGTGTCTGTAAACCCCGGTATCGTTTATAACAATTAACAGGTTTACCGTATCACGTTTGTCCACGCATATTTTCGACACGGGCGAAAATATTAGTAAACAGTCAACAATTCCAACTCATACCAGCAATGAGGGGGGGGGCATTGTACTGTCTGACGCGTAGTCCTTAACAGATTACCAATTAATGAGCGCGTTTGCGAGATGGCCTATTGGCAATTAAATTATTACCCTTATCAAATGACAATTCTGTGCGATTCAATATCTCTTGGTAACTAAATAGCAACTTCTTGCAAGGTAATGATTGATTTTAATAGATTACATAGGCTTGTTGAATTGTTTGCGAATAGCTACTTACACTTGAATATAATCCTTCACAAATCCGACGTGTTAAGATACGCGGTTTAAAATCGACGCGATAGCGATTATTTATAGATATGTTGGTTGCACGCCCGCTTCGCGGTATAAATCCTCTAACCTTATTATTTATCAATACTTTTGTTTATCCGACCACTTTAATTTTGTGAAAAAGTTACACGATAAAAGGTTTACAGCCATAACATTTTACAATGATGGTTTGTAATCGAACAATCAGAACGGTACGATTCAATCGAAGTTCTAACTGCAACTAACTGTTCTTCTCTAAAATCCACTTCCGTTTTATAAGTTATAAAAAAAAAACAAGAAATATCCTGTAGGAATAGTTCCATATTTATTATTAAAGAAGCATTAATTTTAAAAATATTCATCGTCCGTATCAAATCCTATAGGTCTCGAATTTCAAAGTAACAAAGAAAGACATCTTTTGATTTTTCCGTATGTGCCAATGTAATTAATTGCCAACGGGCGACATTTCTACCCAGCTTCTTTCGCGATAACAAATTGCGATTTGAAAAATCTTTATTAATACAAAAAAAAATAGTTTGATTTCTTGTAATTTTTGTCGTACGTCGAGTTTTACCACTTACAACTTCCAAGTACTTGTTACATCAGAACTTGATTTTGGTTTTATTTATCTAGGTGTAAAACAGCGGGGCTAATTAGTTATCTTGGTTTTGTCGTAATTGGCAGTCTTGACAACGAAGGCGACAATGCAGACGGACTTTTTTTAGGACTTTTAATTCGTTAACCTCTAATTTTTACTTTTAATGCAATAACATTTTTTTTACATTATCAAAACAAAGCGAAACTACTTTGTAGCTTCACCACTGACTTGAAACTGCGTACATTATCTTATGCACAATGTATGTGTAAGCTAACAGGCCGTGAAGTGTCTAGCTGCCGTTTAAATATTATATACATGATGTTTCACGAATGTCGCTATTATTTTATTATGTCTGCTTGGATCTTACCCACCCAAACATCCTATTGGGTCTGGTCTTGCGTTCGGAATTTTTGATCCTAGAAACCACAGTCGTCTTCACGTTTGTTGTAGACTTTCCCAGTTTCATAGGAGAGGAAAAATGGGTTAAGAAAGAGGAGAGGGCCACCGGCAGCCCATAACAAGCTCAGAATCCGCGATACAATATTAAGAAAGCTATGGTAAGGGTATGGTATCTCTCCGGATGGCATAGGGTACACATGCCTCCAACAGTTCAAACTTATCTATCCACCATGGGGTGGAGATCGGAAGTAGTAGTTGTGGGCTTCCTGTAGTAAAATAAAACTTAAAACCATTCCTTTGTGTTGATGACGGGGGCTTTTATGCTGAAAATCTACACGGGTAATAAAGTAGATATCGTATCCACTAAGGTTGTAAAAGGTATTGGAAAGATACGTAGATTCATGTTACAATTTTGTTTCTAATTTCTTAATTCTACGCAATTATGTCATTAAAGGCGTAGTAATGTAGCAAATTAATCTTTTAAGTTTTTACATTTTTTTAGAATAAAATAAATCCGCTAAAGCATAGGGTTGCAAGTATTTCTGACAGCAACATAGTCTCTATGATTCTTAACCGATATATGAGTTTTAAATTTAATATAAGGTTTATTTTTCAACGATGTTGCATCAACTAAAACCCTATTAAACAGGGGTGGAAAGGATAATAGCCTATGTCACGCGTGGATGAATTTTCCGTGGATTTTGTTTAATATTAATATGTTTGGATATCATATGTAGAATTTTAAATGAATATTAGTTTTCCGTGTACATTATAATTAAACTGCTGCCATGGTAATTTCGTTAAAAGAAATCAAAGCGTTTTGAGAATTAAATTGTTTTGTTGCTGTAAAGAATTTAAGAATCGTAACATTAAGTGTTTTTCGGCTTGAGTTTGTGTTATCGCACTAAATGTTCTGGTTTCGTAAAGCGGTTAATGGATTCCACGTATTTAATGGCGTTTCAGTTCGTGTTTAAGTAGTATTGTTAGGGTAAAGGCCATTGAGAGTTGTGTTATTTGAGTAAAAGGATGCTTGTTTATCTCGGTTCTAGTTATCGGGTTTTGGACGATACACGTGTTGCTGAAGTTATTTTGTTTGCATTTTTAGTATGGAACATTTTTATTAGTAATGGTAAAAGATGACGTGATCTTTGAGGGGGTGAAGGGTTTTGTTTTGATTGTTTGTAGTTAGTATACCTAGGTTCCACCCAGTGTGAAGATATCGTGTTAACCCTTTTCACTAGTGGATTATAGATAGGGTTCAATCACTAGGGGGAGATTTTGCGCTGATCGTTTCCATTGAAGATGTAAAGTATTGAGTTTAGTGCTTTCTTATTTTTTTGGTGTAATTTTGCGTTTTAAGCGGATTGAAATAAATAGTGCCGTGTATGGTATTTTGCATTTGGAAAAGCTTGTGTCGGATTACTGTCATTCACCCCATTGTATCCACAGTCTGCTTAAAAATAGACACTAAATTGCTGTAAATAAAGTGACTTTTGCAATTAAGAGGGTCCAATCGCACAAGAATTGCATCCTGTCGCTGTGAGTTGGTAAAGAAAAAGTTAAACTGAGAATGTGTACAAATTTAAGTTTTTTTTTTTGTACTTTCATTAAAATTTGCAGAAGTGTATTTAAATACGCAGATATACGCGGTTTTTTCTTGCTATACGAGTATAACGGGTACTAGTAAAGAGGCGTGTTCACCCCGTCTGTTGTGATCTGCACGCTATTGTGTAGTATTATTTTTTATTGTGCAATATTTACCTTTTAAAATTTCTCGAATTCATCTTTGCTACGTGTTCAGTCTGATGATAATTGAGATAATTAAAATTAAGGTTTAAGGTTACTTGATTTTGGAACTTGCAATCTTCAACCAATTTATTATTGAAATTTTAAGTAAGAATTATTGCGTTATTTGTTTTTAGACTTTAAAATATTTGTACATATTACTCATTGAATATTGTTTTTCTTTTATTATATATATATATATATATATATATATATATATATATAGTGGTAATGAACTTTAAGCGTATTATTTCAGTATTGTATGTAATATATGTGATTTTCGTCCTATCTCACAGTCTTGTCATAATTTACGGTTCACTTAGATGAGTAGACAATAATAGCTTTGATTACTCTCTTGTTGCTAATTGTTTTAATAGTAATTTTTCGAATTGTACGGCCTTGCAGTGACGACGATTTCTTTATTACTTGTTTATGATTTTGACGACAGCTTATAAGGTTGATTAATGAGTTTTCACTATTTTTTTATTTATTAAGATTAAGATGTCTGAATTTAGAATTGCCTTGAAAAGTTAACGTAAAGTTTGAGTAAATAAGATGACCTTTACAATTCGTCTTGCTACACGATATTTTGTTTTCGTTGCGTGGGAATATTTTGAAACTTTTACAGATAGCACCAGTCCAGAAGCACAATTGCTGATTTGCCTAGTTAACGCTGCGAAAGGTAAGCAAGTAATGGTTTGTTTTGAACATTGCTGTGGAGTACTAGCGATTATTTGATTCTAAATAAACTGGCGCCCTTTGATTTATGACTCCCTATTCTATTCACCCTAGACGTAAAGTAACACCACACCTACCCCCGTTCACTGAGCTATCGGCACCCTTCATTTATCTGTTACTCCAATTGCACTGCCATTTTCACCCGTAATTTATCGTCAAAAGTCTTCGACTAAACAATTTGAAATGTACATATTATAATAGCAATTCATCGATCGTCAAGTGGTAAAATTTTTTATCAAAATCCGCTCCAACAATTTTGTAAAATAAGCCTTCAAAGCGAGGTGATTAAACTTTTTACTCCGATAGTAGGCGCTTTATTTTTGCAAAATATGGAGTTACTTGCACTGAAAGCGGAGTTGTATCCTGACTAAAGGAATTTTACAGAATCATTGAAGCAACTGATGCCATCATATCGACAGCATACTCTCATCAACGCACATTCATTATGGAAGTAATGGGAAGGCATTGTGGGTAAGACGGAGGATTTTTACTCTTTACTTAAATCATTCTACATAATGTTATCTACTGGCTGTTTATTTATATAGGTATTTATCAGTGGTATCTGCATTGACTTCAGAAGCTGATTTCGTATTTTGTCCTGAATCTCCTCCTCCGGAAGATTGGGAAAAACGACTTTGTACAAAATTAGAACAGGTTAGAGCTTGTGTGTACCTTAATTATTGATTCCATGCTCGTCTTTTAACACTTCACACTTGCCCTCTGTGCTGTCTGCATATGTGTATAAATAATGGAACAGCCAGTAGATATACTGTTTAAAATTTTGTACATTTTGCAAAATTCATAAAATGTTACAGTTACTTAGCTTTGGTGGCAGCACTTGCCAGCGAAGCTGATTACGTCTTCATACCAGAGGATCCTGCTCCTCTTAATTGGCAAGAAAAGCTATGTACTAAACTATATCAGGTATCTAATAACAGTGATTCAAAAATTATTATTTTTCAAGCTAAAGGTGGAGTATAATCATGGCTGTGTAATTGGTTGAGTTTGATTAATTTTCCTAACAATTTCATTGTGTATCCTTTGCTCGGTGATAAACTAAAATTTTGTGTAGGAACGTATGGCTGGCCAGCGTTTAAACATCATTATCGTAGCTGAAGGTGCAATTGATCGTCATGGGGAACCAATTACAGCTGAACAAGTTATGAAAGTGATTGTGGACAATCTTCAGCAAGATACTCGTATTACCGTCTTAGGTCATGTACAGCGAGGAGGAAGTCCTTCTGCTTTCGATCGAGTTTTGGTAAATACAATCATGTTAGTAAGCGATTTGTAATAATGTAGTTAGGGTTGTCGTATGGGAGCCGAAGCTGTAATGGCTCTAATGGAAGCTAATGAAACAACCGATCCTTGTGTGATTTCTCTAGATGGTAATCAAGCTATTCGTCTCCCTTTGATGGATTGCGTAGAACGGACACAAGCTGTAGCTAAAGTACTCGTAATAAAATATAAGTAGTTGTTATATAAATATGGTTGGTTGGTAGGCAATGGCCGATAAGAAATGGGAGGAAGCTGTTGAGCTTCGAGGAAAATCGTTTAAACGAAATTTGGAAACTTATAAATTATTGACGAGGCTCAAACCTCCTAAGTCGTCTTTTAATGATATGGGAAGCTTGAAGGTATGCTTTAGGTTACACGTACATTATTGATTAACAATTATTTAATTGTACGATTTCAAGAAGGAAACTAATGTAAGTTTTGTGTTTTGTTTTATTCACACAAATATCACAAAACAATGCATGTTCGTGATGTTTTACTCACCACTGCAAATCTTGATTCCTTTGAAATTCACACATACCATACACAGTAATGATTTAAGGTTGCTATTTAACATTTAAAGTTTCATAGAATGCTTGTAAAGGGATTGAGATTTTCATTAACATTTATTACTAATAGATTATTTTTAATGCAATCTCAGGGAGAAACGTTACAAAAGGTAAATTACTGCTTGCTTGAGATTACGATTGTTAACCTGTAACGAATTGTGGCATAAGCATGATTTTTAATCCATTTTATTTTTAATAGCAGGATTCACTATGGTGTTCGGTGAGTATTCGCGTTTACTGTTACTAAGTGTGACATCTATAGTGAAATGGATTGTAATGAAATGTTACTAATATAGATTTTTCGTTTAATCTTGCTTACTCTCTGCTGCTTTTTAACCAACAATTTCATATATTTAATTGGTTGTGTATTCTAGGAGGGTTACGTTCTTGCCGTAATGCATATCGGTGCTCCCGCTTGTGGTATGAATGCTGCAGTTAGGTCTTTTGTACGTAACGCCATTTATCGTGGTGATATGGTATTAGGAATTCATGATGGCATTGAAGGGTTGATTAACGGAAATGTTAAACCGATGGGTATTTACTTATTAAATATTAATCGAAATATTTACTGATGGTTTTAGGTTGGTCCGATGTTACTGGTTGGGTTGGAACTGGTGGTGCATTTCTTGGAACTAAACGTACACTTCCTGGTTCACGCTTAGATCAAGTTGCGAGGAAATTATCAGAATTTGGAATTCAAGGACTTTTGATTATAGGAGGATTTGAGGTTTGTTCCTACTAGTTTTGGTGTGATTCATGCAATATGGATTACAGGCATTTCAAGGTGCAATACAACTAATACAGGAGCGAAACAAATATCCAGCTTTTCAAATACCAATTGTGGTTATTCCAAGTACAATAAGTAATAACGTACCTGGAACAGAATTTTCTCTCGGGTGTGATACTGCACTGAATGAAATAACTGAAATTTGTGATCGTATTAGGCAGTCGGCTCAGGGAACTAAACGTCGTGTTTTCATTATCGAAACTATGGGTGGATATTGTGGATATTTAGCAACGCTTGCAGGTATATGGAACAATATTAATGTGAGCAATTCTAAATGACTGTGAATAGGTTTAGCCGGTGGTGCAGATGCTGCTTATATTTTTGAAGAAAAATTCTCAATTAAAGATTTACAGCAGGATGTTTATCACATGGCTACTAAAATGTCGGAAGGAGTTCAACGTGGTTTGATTTTACGTAACGAAAAGGCTTGTGAGAATTACAATACTGATTTTATTTACCGCTTATATTCGGAGGAAGGGAAGGGGTTGTTTAGTGCAAGAATGAATGTATTAGGTTGGTATGCTTTTCTTCAGAATGTTATCACTCTACTTGTATATGTAAATTAGGACACATGCAGCAGGGAGGCTCACCTACTCCTTTCGATAGAAACATGGGGACGAAAATGGCTGCAAAATGTGTGGATTGGATGGTTAATATACTAAAACAGAACATAGCTGAAAATGGCAAGATTAGTTGTACGTCAGATGACAGTGCTGTTCTATTAGGAATTATCAGGCGCCAGTATAAATTTACACCATTAACTGAGCTGGTCGCCCAAACAAACTTTGAGTAAGTAAACTAACAATCGTTACTAAATTTTAACACAAAATTATAGGCATCGAATTCCCAAAGAGCAGTGGTGGTTGAAACTACGCCCTCTGTTAAGAATTCTTGCCAAACATGATTCTACTTACGAAGAAGAGGGAATGTACATGAATGTAGAAGATAGAATTTTAGATGATGCTGAACTATAAATAATTTTAATCGTAGTTTTTTATAGCCAATAGTAGTTGTGTACTGTAAAATAAGTATTATTTTTATTATTGTAGTTGCACATTGAGGCAAGTTTCCCAGAATTTGTCGGGGTTGATTATTCAATACTCACTGGTGTTGGATAACTTTTTCATAACTATTTTATTTGCCAAAAATTATTTTAATTGTACAGCAATAATTTATTTATTTTCTGGACTGATACAATTATAGGATTGTTAAGTTTTATTTTGTTGTAACAGTATTTCTGTAGAGTTAAGACAAAAGAATGATGCTTCAATTGTGATTGTTAACGTTTTGTATACATTTTACTGAGATGGTTAACGTTAATTTATATATGTGTTAAATAAACCAGTATGATAGCACCATTTTGGTTAACATTCACCCTTTTAAAACGAACTCTTATATTAATAATTTTAATAAATATTCAAAGGAATATTAAAAATAAAATAACTTGGTTAAAACACTTAACATAATTCTTAGGAAGCAACTGACTCGTTATAATGTCGAATCGGGACAGCCCTGAAAGTCGATTCATTTTCTTTATTACGTAGTATAAACACTGGAACTGCAGTTGTTTAGACTACAGCCAGCATTAGTGACCACTTACAGTTTGACCACGTTACCCAATTCTATGTTATAGTAGAATTGTAACGGTATAAACGGGTGGTAGAACGTGATTACAGATAAAATTGGCCTTTTTGCACCGACCAGTCAGCGTATGGGAGTGGGTAAGATGTTGATAAATTTTGCACATCCAGAACAGTAAATCGTACGGATGTCAAAGTAGGGGATGAAGACGTAATCAGATCGGTTAAGGGCGCCAGAATGTTTGGTAGTCAAAATAAGGGACGTCGTGCCACAATTACGAATACATAGCGTCTCTAAACATACAACAAACATACGCCTACCTACCCGCAATGAATCCCAGGTGTCTTCGACAGCAACTCGGCAAACCTCCTGAAAGAGGGCTTCAAAATAGCACTACACGCTTGACAAATAAAAGCGTGTTAATCACTCAATAATGTTACGTTACGTTACTACACCTCAGTGTAAATAATTAGGCATAATATAATATCTTAACAAAACAAAAAAATAACCTTTAAAGGATGCACTCATAATCAACTAGAAGTTGAATAAAACACTGAATATCATTAACGCTATCACTCAATAAAGAGACTGTAACTTCGTTACGTTAAAACTTAAGCTCCTAAATTACCGGTAAATTTGCAATTTAAAAAAAACTTTTATGTAACACAAAAGGGGTTTTCACAGAATTAAAACAAATTTATGATACCTAAACAAAGCTATAATAAATTAAAAAATAATATAAACGTAAACATACGATCATGCGTATAAAAATAACAAATGCTTAATTGGCGACGGGAGGTCTGGCCAGAATTCTGCGTAACGCCGTTCTAAATTGCTTAACCTAAATATTTCGTGGATTATTAAACCACACTACTTCAGGGTCAATTGCCCTTTAATACAAAAATGAAGAGTGTGAAGGCGGAGCGTCAGAATTATGATTACTTACAATAATTAAACCAAAGCAACAACTTAATTTAAAAAGGTAACCGACTCCGCTTTCAAACCTTCGTTAACAAAGAAAATCATTTAAAGCACACACGCAAAAGCTCTTGAAAATACTCAGTAAAACACAACGTTATACTACCTTAATGTCTAAGTTAACACCTCTTCTGTGTTACCACAATCGAAAATGAACCCGGTGACCAACTACTGCTATTACGGATACGGAATCTCCCTAGTCTGACACAAGATGATGAGTGATAATGTTGACTATTTCTTTTTTTTTCCAACGGTTCCTTGATTGAATCTCGGTAAAGTGTTACTGCGTTAATTAAAAACTTCTTTTAAAATAATGAATTGTGCGCTCAACTTGCTCGATAACTTTTATCTTTTAAGTAGTTTTCTTTACACTACCAATCCAAAAGGTGATTAACTTTATTTTGTAATGCCCCCCTATTACGGTTTTAATTAAATGATTATTATTTACGCGCCTTCTGGTTTGGTAACCCAACGCGGTTTTATTTTGCCTCGGCTTTGCTCAATCGTGTTTATAATTTATCATAAACGGGGTGTGATTCGTCTTAACTAGTGGGCTGACACTGTCACCTTAAATAAATATCTTAAAGCGTTTTAAAACGTATATTAAATAAATTTAACAATATAAAAAAACTGGTATTAATAACAACTCAAAATGTATTTGTGCTTCTTGGTCCTGGCGGCTCTTCACACTCGTTCTCCTGGTGAGCGGCTATTTACTGTGTGCGTAGTCGCTTCTGTGAACAGAGATATTATTTTAATCTACTCCTTACCTAGTAGGTAAAATTTATGTTACGGTCCTGTATTTACAGAAGCTGGTACCGTTGCTTTAAGTAGTTTCGTTCAACGGCGCCAGTGTAACGACCTCGGACGGAGAAAATCGATATCGTTTTCGGCCTATACGCATGGCATAATCATTTATTCTTCAGTAACTCTGGAGCGCTGAAGCGAGTATGTCGTACTCCCAGGAAATAATACACGCGTATGCAAATGCGAGATCTCGGGACTATCTTTCTTTAATTCTAACCGGTTTGATTAGGCAATTAGATTATTTATTTAACGGAATTAATTACGGATTTCTATACTAAGTCTAATTATCTACAATCAATCAAGGGAACAAAATACTTGATATTAAAACTACTCTAAAACGACTTGAATAGGTTTAAGGTAAATATTGGATAATTTACGTACTATCTAATTTATTTACAAACGATCTCACACTAGGTGTTTGCGATGGTTATATTGACTACCAATTTATACAACCGATTTTGGGTGTACTCTCCTGCGATTAAAGACACCGTGTACGGTTATTGTGTTTGTCTGTATGTATTGTATGTATGAGTTTCGAGCGGGATCTCAGTAATACTCAGAAGACGTAGGCGACGGCCTGTCAACCGGATAGACTAAGAGAAAGGTCGCAGATCTTTACAGCCCTGTAACAACCCTTCACCCTCAAGTGTTTGTGATGTGACGTCGGGGGTTACCCCTGCGTGGCACTCTAGGTGTTAGTGTACTTTGTATTTGCGAGTGACGTCGGGATCTACCCTTCGTGGCACTCTAGGTGTTAGTGTACTTGGTATAACTCCTGGAGACTCAGCCCGGCGTTATTTACGTTCTGTAGTGTTTGATTGTAAATTGTCAGATTTTATAACTTTACAACTTACGTGTCTATCAATGGCAGTACAGGATTAAACTTTAGGTTGCCCGGTGCGAGGTGGTGCGCGTTATCACACGATCGCGATGGACTCTTCGACGGTGAATAACAGGTCGGTGCTTACACGAAGCAAACGGTGCGGTGGCGGCTGCTGGATATCGGCTTGACTTGAATCTACTTCGATTCCTTGGCGGTAATTAGCAGGTCGGTGCTTACACGAAGCAAACGGTGCGGCGGCTTCTCGGTATCGGCTTGACTTGAATCTACTTCGATTCGATCATCCTTTTTCACGCGCGTCGCGGGTTTATAAAGGTGCATCTGTGGGCGGCTACCGTGCGGGGATGCGTTATGCGATTGGTTGTAATCGTTCTGACGTGAAAAAACTTACTGGTTTTTAGAAATACACGTCAGCGGTGATTAATAAATTATTCGTTGTGCAATACCGCGTAAACTTTTGAAATTTTAGATATAGGATGGTCCGCAAATAATTTATTCTAAAAAGCATACGTAAAGGACGCTGGTTCTTTACAATTTATATAAATCTAGTTTTAATATTCTGCGAAAGTTTCTTTGTACTTTAACACGCCCTGCACGGCAATTAAGTGGCACTCCAAGAACGTTAATTTAATAAGTCCGCAACAGCGACATAAACCAACGAGGTCACAGAAGCACTAAAATAACACGACGGTGGTCCCCAGGTAACTTGATTACGTAAAATCGAAATCGGCACTAGGTCTTGTCCTTTGGTGATTGAACAATTTCACTTAAAATCCCTTCACAGGTTTTCTTCAAAAGTAGGTAACTACCCTCACAACACGAAAGTTCGTTCGTTAAACACCAAAAGGTCCAATCTATCAACCCCTTAAGCCGTAACCACAAACGTCCCAGTAACACTCCTCGAGAGCGCTGTCAATAGCCGAATCCCCCAAATTATTACCAAATTCCATCTTGGATTTTCGAACCCCACCACTCACAAAAAAAATCTCATTTAATCTAGTTCCACCAATTAAGAAACGGAAGGAGAAGATATGATACCCCCTACCCACAAATTTCGTTCTCAAACGTAAGGGCTCGATAATTTTCAAAATTCTAAACGTCAGCAGAATCAACGTGAAAAATATCTCGGTATTTTCATTTAAGTTCAAACAGTTAGTCCCACATTCTATCTTTATGACTCAAAACCAACATACTCAATATTAAACAGAACCACTGCAATTAACCGACTCCATGTCGCCCGAATGATATCAAATACATTTAAATCTACGTTCTTTCTTTAAGTTACTTAATTTTACAAAACTTTCTATTAAATTTTAAGGAAATCAAACGAAATAAACATTATTTAAACTTATATACAATTATTTACAAATAAAACGCTACTCAACATTCAATAACCGGGGAACAATAAGGAAAACAATCTCTCAAAATTTAAATGCAATATTACGAAAAACTCAATAAATTTAGAAACCAATTATCGATGATTTCAAACCTCATTCCTTAAATTACGGAATAGTAATTCACAAAAAAAAAAAAACTTAAGCTCGAAACACACCATCCTGAAAGGTCGCGACGCACGTAAAACAAATTCATCCATATAGCTCAACTCAACAGCAAAAATTTGACGGTAAATCGCTAGAAAATCGTGATCCTATCACAGAATATCGTTCCCTAAGGAAAAAAACAAACGTGATACAAATTTAATTCGACATTTGGTTAGTAGAGAACTTGTCTCTTTGCTGTGACTTGGCTTTATAATTATTGTCTTTATGGTTAAAAACCTCCGTAATTTCGTTATCTTCACCGCCAGAAGAACTATATTCGCCATTGTCAGGCAAATTACGATGGAACAGTTTTAATTTATCAACTGAAGCCACCCCTTTGCACGTTTTTTAAGCACGTTGCGTACCAAGTAGGTCTTCTATGACAAACAGATGTTTCTGTTTTTGTTGCAGCTCGAAACAATATCTGCAATGTTTGCTTCTATATCTACTTCATTTCGTAAATAGGCTTTTGTCCCATTTTTTGGCCGATAGCTTAAACGTAATTCATACGGATTTTTTCCTGTTGTTTTATTGGACATATTATTTAGCCCAAATTGTATTTGGGAGATTGTATTATCTCACTTGCTTTTGCCTTCACTAGAGCACATAATGGCATTGAGGATAGTACGATTATATTACTCCATTTGCCCGTTGGCTCTTGGAGTAGCTGTAGCATTAAATGTAGTTTTGAACCCTAATTCGTGGGCAAACTCAACAAATCTGTTGCTTGTAAACCTATCACATATGATCGTTTGAGGAAATAAATTTTGTGAAGGTATCGATTGCCGTTACAAGATATGTGTTTAGTCGTTTACTTTTGACAAAGGTTCCCAAATGTGAAGGGTGTTCATCGATAGGGTGTAGGAAGCCTTCTTGTTTTCTAATTAGTGCCTTATTATAACTGCAAGGCAAGCAACACACATATTAACACATATTTTATTTTTGGAAACCGGAACAACCTTTGAACTGATTCCAACGTTTTGTCCACTGCAAAATGACCACTGAAGTCATGATTTTGCATAAGGACTTCCCGTCGAGCCGTTTTCAGTACAACCCATTTGTTATCAGAAGCGGTAAACTCGGTAGATACGTTTTTGTTGTAACAGGTTTCTTATGTATCGTTTCTTCTTAATGTTTACAGCGTTCGTCTTGTAGTTGTAATAGCTAGTATTCAATCGCTTTCGTTTATTCCAACAGTTAATACTTCGATTTCTTGATCACTTGTTTCGCAAGGGTTGCGACTAAGCGCATCGACATGATGTCACGTGGTCGTGATTTTATCAAATATTTGCCGTTAATTCCGAAATCAACTTATATATTAATACCGTACATCTGAAATGTACTATAAATACATGCACTTGAACTTGATAACGCATAAATTCTTTGGGAAACTTTTCGATTGTAACGTTTTATTTTGTCATTCACGTATCTGGAAGGTGTTCGAAATTTTTATAAATAGTAATCGCAAGTAGAATCCTTTCTTTTTCTAAAAACGAAATAAAGTTTCGGTTGTATATCAAATTTAGGTGGAAGTTTAAATTTAAGATTATTAGTGAAACCCTTTTACTAATTTGAGAGGAAGAATTAATGAGTTTCTTTATAAATAATAGTTATTTTCCTTATTGTAAGTTTTAGAAATTTTCGTTTGTTGAAATTACGTTTTATAAAATTACATTGAGTATAAATTGTTACTTTGTATTTAAAGTTAGTGTAGAAAATCATACTTCGCGTTTCATTAAGACGTGTGAGGCGCCAATTTGTCGATGAGAATTTTGGGTTTAAACAAAGAGTTTAGCTTTTAGGTACGAGGTTTAGCGTCGCTAAGAAATCTTTAATTTACAGGATATCGGTTACATTGATAACACTTGCTGATTGCTTTGGGTGATGTAATTTTTCCGACGGCTTTGAAGTTTAGATCGGTTGGCGCGTATTTAGAAAATTTAAGTAATCTTTTTTATGATTAACTAATTAATAGTAATAAAAAACCAATGTGGCGACAAATGAATTTTTCCTTAGGGTTAGAGCTAGTATAGACGCGTGGCGTTAAAATGTTATCGTTACGGCAGCGAGTGAGTACCGCGGAACGACGTTATCCATAATCCGTGTTGAGAGAATTTCTGTTAGTAGAGGCATCATCCCAGAACCACCCTCGTTGGGGTCAAGGCAAAATTGATTGCCTGCTTGGCCAAGAGTTGAATTCACCTACGTTGATCAGTGCTTGAATTATATTTAGCTCGAGGCTTTGGCTTATATACCAATTTTGTTGGGGACACGAAAAAATGAATTCTTCCGATGATCAAGAGCTAAATTCTGTGGTCCGTAAGTCTTGCTCAAAATGTAGGCCAAATATTGCCTAAAATCTATATGTAGACAGAAAGTTTGGACCGATTTGTTTCCAAAATCTACGTTTTGGACCAATTTTCTTGTGGACGCGACAGAATGGACTCTCTCGATGATCAAGAACTATATTGTGTGGTCAAATATTCGCCAAAGTGTACATTTGTACACGGATTTCGTGGTCCATCTGCGTTAGGCAACATTTGTGCCGAATTTAGTTCAAAATTCATATACCTTTCGTTGTGGTCTTCGCCTAGAGAGAAATTCACTTTATGTGACTGCGGTCTTCCTTTTACTTGTTTTCTTTATATACGTTTCTATAACACTTACAGTCATCGTCTTTAGTAGTAGCCTTATTTATAAGGGTAGTAGTAAAATCCTTTAGGATTGTTTAAGGTATTGGAACAAAATTATGAAATATGAAAAAGGAAAACTCAAACATAAGAGACGTTTCTTTCTGGAGAAGAATCACCGGGGACACCTTCCCTCTGGTATGGATAGTGGACAGTTCCAATGCTGCTTGAGTGTCTGTGAACTCCTCTAGTGACGTGAACATGACTCCCTAACGGATGGAATGTGTATTCTTCCAGTCGTCGTGTCGTGGAACTGGTGTAATACGATCTTGCGCTCAAATTTGCGCGATATTGTAAAAACGACGTCGACACACTATCAGTTCTATTTGGAATTGGCCTGAAAGTTGACCTTTCTTGTTGAGGCTCAAACCTTGAATGTGGAGCTTATTGATTTTTCTGTTAGTATTATCACGCTTATGGTGATCTTTTTTCTGTATTATAAGTGTTTTGTAACTGTGGTTCTATATTAGTTGAGTTGATCGGCCTATTTCCACAGTTTGAGGGGCACGTTTCTGAAGCGGACTCTGCTTCCATCAAGCTTAATCCTGAGGACTGTTTTCGTACTTGAGTCGAATTCATATGTTATGATTTTTTCCCAAGCACTTGACTACTTTCAGATTCGAACTTTCACTTACTAGTCTGACACCTTTACAGCTGAGCCGTTGAGTAATCCAATATATATTTTTTAGAACTTATACAGGTTTCATTTCCACACTAGCTTGGCTTATTGGATTTTTTTGCTAGTGCGATGTATGTGGCCTCTTTGAGTTTCCGACGAGTTGTGTTCTCGTCCTTTGCCACTATCTGTATGTTATCCCATTGGATGAGGTGATCTTCGTTCCAGACATGTACGGCGATTCTAGATTTTTCTGTTTCGGCCTTGCGGACGTTCTTATGTTCCTGTGTTCTTGGAATTCTGTTTTTCATTGTGTGGTTTGGTTTTGGTTAGTATTCACCTGAGCGTTCTGGTCGATTTGAAGGCAGTGAGTATCTTGTATTTGCTGAATATTTATTTTTTATAGGTTCTTCTTTTTCAGTTACCCTTTTTCTGTTTAGGATAATTGTTAGATCAGGGTAGCCATTTTCTTTAAGTGTTTTAGCGATATTTTTGTTTTCTTTCATATTGTTGTCGATCTATCGTACAAGCATTTTGCCACGCCTAACTTTACATTTTTGTGGTGATTGGAGTTGTAGTGTAGGTACCTCCTCGTGTGGGTAGGTGTCCTGTATACACTTGTCGTGAAAGTGTTGTTATTCCTGTGTACAAGTACATCCAGGAGTCGGAATCAAAACTGCCATTCCTGGAAGTTTTCGTTACGGCGATGAGCGAGGTAGTGCGGAACGACGTTATTCATTATCCGTGATGAAGAACTTCCGTAGTAGGGTGTCATCCCGGAACAACCCTTTAAAGGGATCATATAGTCGTTCACCCATCACGAGATAGATTTATCGTTAAGTGCAGTTTGTCCATAGGGACTTTGTCAAAAATCCAGGAAGGTGTCAGTGTTTAATTTACCAAGTGCTTTCATTGTTCTTTGGAGAAGTTATCGCTTTTTGCGTTCGTATCTCAAGACAAAGTTCACAGTTCGCCGTTAACAAATAACTGGCTGTAAATAAATAAGCTTTTCGATATTTTAAAATTACTAAGTGTTATTCAAAGCTACTTAAAGTTAACAAGCAACGTGTAAATACTTAAACTTTTGTTTGAAGAATAATAAGTATCGTTCATTGCTAGAAATTTAATATAGTAAAGTTAAAGAGCAACGAGCAAAAATAATTGGTGTATCGACCAACCAATCGTAAACCTAAAGCAGACGCAGTTGGAAAGGAAATCATCACGAGCGGGGCCATCATTAGAGTTCCGAGCGCTGTGTTATCCTTGGGCATATTGCCGTCGTCGAGGTCATCTCTAGGTACACCAGGTGTCTGTACAACAAAAGGGCCGTAGGAAGTCCAAGTAAACATTTTTGTGAATTTTTTTGCTGTGTTTTATGAAGTGTAATAAACCTCTGTGTATTTTTTTTATGTATGTACGAACGCTGTTCTTTTGCAATTCACCTTAAATTTCTTGTATCGATTAAATTTTAATGAAAGCGTATTCATCCGTATCATAACCCAGATTTATTTGAGTGTTTTTTAATGATTATACTGATGATGAACTGTTGTTTTTTTAATGTGATTTCAGTTGTGAACCCGGTTGTTGCACAACACCATACTTACATGCATTTTAAGGGTTGTTTTTAATTTATTATATCCTGGCGTTAACGTCATTATGTTTGTGTTTATTTGAAGTAAAGTAATTACGTTCGAAAGATATTGTTTATTGAATTTTAAATTTTTTAATTTCTATAAATGGTGTAATCCTACTATCCAGTTTACCATGGAAAAGGAAACTAATGGAAGTTTAAAATTTCTTGAGATAATTAATATCTAAAAATAGTAATTCACTATCTTTTAAGGTTTACAGAAAGCCGACACATATCTTCTTAAATTATCAAACCACCATCCAAGTCAAAAGATTTGTGTAATTAAATCTTTAGTGAATCAAGCAAAACGAACTTGTGATCCTGAATTTTTGAAAGATGAATAAAAATATTTAACAAAATCCTTGCAAGCTAACTGATATTAATAATGTTATTACACCTGTTAGACATAACCATAAAACAACCAGAGCAAAATGTTGGTACTGCTTTTCTTTCTTTTATAACAAATATTACAGATAGAATTGAAAAAACACTAATTAATCATGACATTAGTACTGTTTTTAAACTTACAAAAAAAGAACATTTAAGGTCACCTAAAGATGTTTCAATCCCATTATCATCTTCCGGAGTTCATAAATTATCTTGTTCATGTGGAACAATGTACATTGGAACCACAAAACGTAGCTTTCATACAAGACGTAAAGAACATATGAGATTGGAAGTTGTGAGATGTGGTAAGTATTTGATTGGCATGGATGTTTCCGAAAATCCTTCTGTGTACGAAGTTTTTTTGTAGTGTTTGTGTTCTTGCAACGGGCGTAGTACGCTTGGATATTACTTTGGTTGGTTTAACCCGCTCCAAAGAATAAGACTTGAGTTCTTTTAAACTTTTTATAATTTCAACATTATTGAATAAAATTTAATATTGTTATTGTGAAACTTAAAATGATTATTTTTTATTCCGTTTTATTAAAACTGAATGGGTTCAATTTACTAGTTAAATTTTACTTTGCTTGCTATATAATTTTAGTTTGCGAGTTGTAAGATTTACGTTTGCGAATTCCTTTCTTAATTGGGTACGGCGGCTGGCTCAAAGTTAACATAAAGGAATGATCACTGTTATCATTAACCAAAGTTATGCTCATTTCGATTTATTTATTTATCTGGATTCGTATTGAGTTGACCTCTATCTGTATTTATATATTCAATAATTGTGTAAGCGTTTAATATTAATAATCTTTAGCAATAAAAGTAAATCAAACGTTATACTCATTTAATTAAATTCCAAATCTAAGCGAAAATGCATCAATGCGGTGTTTACAAATATATATAAAAATCAACCTATAATCTAAAATAACCTCTTTAAAACTAACATATAACAATAAAATCAGATTTAAACGGATTGCCTTTTGTTTAGTTATGATGTTTAAATTTAAAGTTTAAAGGAAATCAAACACATGAACATTTACACAATCAAAAGGTTCTTACTTGTAATTTTTGTTGAAAGTTGATAACGCAACCCGGATTTCCTTTCTATCAATTTGAGGTCTCGTTTAGATTGTTGGACTGCTCCTCCGATGATGTCACTAGACCGCCAAACTGGAACCGATTCCTTTGTTTCCTCTATCTTTTCTTACACCTTTGCTATGGATGAAAACGACATATATTTTCCTTCCAACAATTCAACGACTTTTGTAAATTATTGCTTGATATATTTATAATAGTCAATTATTACTTTAATTGTTTAACTTAAACGACAAACTGCAATATCCAATCGTATTACTCATTAACACTTCGGGTTATTATATTTTATACTTTAATTTACCAATCTGGATAGATTACTGTCTTTTATATTTATTCTTCACTATTTAAGCACAATTGATTATCGCTCTGATACATACAAAACGCGTTATCCTCACGTGTTACGTCACATTTAATGCGAATCTCAAATTATGGTGCAATCCTTTTTATTATCACCAACTTGACAATACTTGCACTTTTATTATTTTAATAAGGAAGGTATTTTTCTACTTCTTCCCTATTACACCGCTAATTAATCCTTATTTGTAATTTTCACACTTTATAGGGCCGCGTGACTATACAATGTCACTTATGCTGCGGCGTCAATCGACCAACCACCATTAACTGTAATAACAAAACTGCCAGTTACGTTGACAGCGTCTCACCCCTTCCAACACATCAATGCACTTGTAACTGCCGCGCTTATTTAAAAGCTTAATTAATCACGTAAATAGAAATCGAAAATAAACTTAAACTCTTCGTCTTAATATTAATTACATTCAAATACAAATAAGCAATAACCATTGCTTTATCCAGAAAAATAATATATAACTATCTAATCTCGCATAATTTAGCGCGAACTTCTGATTTTTCTAAAGACCCCGTTACATTCTGTATGGTATGGCAGGAATCATTGTCTAGTATTGTAAGGTAGCTGGGAGGTGTGTTGTGTGTATTCGTCTTAGGATTCGGGGTTCACAGGAAGCAATAGAGAAACATGGTTTCTTGTAATGTACAAGGGTGAATTTAAGTTTTGTGTGTGTTGTAAAGCTTCGACCCCGAAGGGGGCACTACAGGTGAGCACGGTTACTTATACTGTGTAGTATTTAATCGGGAAGACAATTTAGAGTTTTAGTGAAAAGGATTGCTAGCTATGCCACTTCTAGTTGGAGGCCTAGGCGTTCGTTGTTGAGAGTAATTTCAACATTCCACTTGAATAGGTGTAGGAGTATGATGGTCTTGGAATTTGGGGTGTAGTAATATGATTGCTTGAGTTTTGATGTGATTCATCGAAGCTCTCCATTGTTAGCCCGGAGGATATTAAAAATCTTGCGGAGGTTTTTCTGCTGTTCAGAAGCTTCGTTAAGAATACTATCTCTAAACGGCGCTGCGGAGATTCCGGATTAGAAAAAGTAAAAAATGTCATATTGTATATAGGATAGGGGATAAGGCCTAACCTTGCAGTACACATGCTGAGGGTTCAAACATTCCGAAATGGGATTTCGTACTTTGACCAGTGCTGACCGGTTACTTAACTACTATAGCAGTAATTTGAAAAATGGGCTGGGTTACGTATTGTGTGGATTTTGTCAATGAGTCTTGAGTGCTAGACTCTATCAAACGCGTTTTTAATCTCCATAAAAATAGCCAGATTGCATTGCTTGTGATGGTTTCGGTATGCAGCTTCAAGGGATTGGGGCTCGTTGATTTCGTGTGCTGCGTAGACCTCTTAGGGAACACCCGTGCCGTAGTCCTGTGACAAGCGACGCCCTCAAGGCGGCCCGGTAACAAATCATGAATTTTAAACGAAAATCTTTAAATTGGGAACGAAACCTCGTTTAGAGTTTACATTAACTCAAAATTAAAAAAAAACGTAATTTTGTTAACCGCTTACAAAAAGTTAAAATAAACACCACACATTTAAAAAATGTATACAGATGTGTGTAAAAATTAGGTTTAATATTACACGATTATTTGTTTTCACTTATTGGTAAACAGTTAAAGTAACCCCGCTTTACAATTTTTAATGAAGTTAGTATAGAAACTCAATATTAGATATACAAACAAGATTTAATCAACGGAAAATTACAAAATATTAACAGCTCAGCTCAATTACATGTGGAAGGAAAAAGAAAAAGGCCACGTATATGATTCCCTCCGCAAGGGGGAGGGCGGGCTGCTCGAGCTTTCCGAGGTCCTTCAGCCACAATCATGGATTCCCAGCATACATACATACATTACGTATATATGCATGGTGGGATTAAGGATGGGTGTGGTCAGGATAGGATCGGAAGGAACGGAGTTAGGGTTTTGATGGGGAAAATACCCCAGCATTCGCCTAAGTAGCCGCACATGGTGTGCATATACGCAGTGACCATGCCGCTACATGTGTATGAGGAAAACCCCCTGAAAAACACTCATACAAGGTAGACTGTAACGGGAATCGAACCCATTACCTTCCGAATGCTAAGCAAGTTGTGTCACCACTACGCTACCAGCTCGGTTTACATGTGGACAAAACAGCCCATTATACGCTCTAAAAATAAACATCTCGTGAATCAAATTCGATGCTTAGATTATAATAGCTCTGGATTAATAGTACCTTTAATTTTATCGTATTTATTTAGATTACTATTTTCTATTTCTGCTACACATAATAAGTGTAGTGCCTTATATTTAATTGATGTTGTAACAACCCATTTTGAGTTGTATTAAAATATACAGAAATCTAGATTCTTAAGTCATTTAATTGTAAATATAAGAAAAATTTTAATTATTTTTGCATTATAGCTATGAGGTAGGCAACTTAATTTACATTTTGGTGTAACTTAAGTGCATACTTCTTAAAGATTTATACTCCCACTTTAAATTATTTTTCTGCTCAATACGTTCGCGCAATGCGTCATCGTTGACTTAATTCTTTGCGCAAATCTTTTCGCGCACGGCTACATCGTCTGATATTCTAGGTGTCCATTTTAGTACTTAATGAACCTTATGTTGAGTAGGAAGCCATATTTTTTGGGTTTCCACCTAAATTTTGTCAAAGTACCATTGATTTGATGGTAAGATATATTATAACGCATTATACTAAAAATTAAAACATTTGTTCTTTTCAGGCACTTTTACTTTCCTTTGTTTTATTTTTACTTTGGTTTACACTTTAATTACATCTTAAGTACGCATTTAATTTTACTGTTGCGTACGCTTTCATTTTATGATTGAATTTCAAGAAATGCATTAAACGGATTATTCAATTTCAAAAAGATAAATTTATTAGAAGAAATAAAATTCCAGTTTGGGCGTGGTTGACAACATAAAAGCATTGTTATTGCAATATATTGCGCAACATTGACACAAGGATTACGTCACCTTGGTTTGCCATTCTGCATTATTTTTTATAATACCAGGGGTTCTAAAGAAGACTGTTAATAAACATAGTCTGTATATTTTTTATTTTTTACATTTTGATAAAATTTTTAGTGTAGACCTCGGTTTAGTTATTCCGAGCATAATTAAAAAATAACTTGGCGTCCGAGATCATTTTATTAGTGTTACATTTCATTTTTATTATTTATGTTCAGTGGAAGTAATCAAGCAGAAATTGAGGTAATTAAGCAAATCAAAAGATTGAACTGGCCCACTTTAAACTACCGACTGAATCACAGGCATTATTTGTGGTGAATGGTTAGTATCTCCAGTTAGTTTAACGATTTGTTTTTGGAGAATTTTACACTTATTACATTTATTTATTATTACTTTATTATATTATTAAATTTATTTTACCATTTACACCACTTACATTATAATGTACCAATAATATTCATAGAAATACTGGTCAAATGATTTTGGGACATTCGGTATTTAATGGAGTCAACCAGGAAAATGACTTCGAACAAATTCCGAGAGTTTTAAATTTTGTTGGAATGTAGTCGTTTTGATACCTGAAAACAAAATCCGAAGAATCCTCAAAGCAAAATAGTGTGGGATTTTTTTAATTTAACAATCCAACGAAAAACACTGTAATTTTTTTTCAAAAATGAGTTTTTGTATTTTTTCGGATTTTTAACGATACAAATTTTCTATTTTAGCACAAAAAAAAGTTTTTTTTGCAAACACTTATTTGTAAAAAATTAAATAAAATTAGGCGATTTGTACGTGTTCAAAAAAAATTGCATATTACATAGAATAAAAGCCGCAAGTGTCAGTATATCATGTATGAACCAGTGTTATTTCCAAATTACAAAGCAAAAGTGCCTTATGTTTAATGAATTTCGTAACTTACGTCGTTTATTACCAGTAAACATTACCGCTTTATACTGCGTTTATATATTTTATCGTATATTTTAATGTACGGTGTTCTTGCCTAGTAAAAAAAAACTGTGTAATTTGCTCCCTAACATGCGAGTAGAATCGGGACACTTTGGCCGCCATTTTGTTTTTTGTGACGTCACTCTTGGGACACATTTGGTCGCCATTTTTTGTATGCCCACGTGGGGATCGTATTTTTTTCATCTGAAAATAAAAAGATTTAATCTGTTATTAATATTTATTAGGGTTGTTTTTATTAAAGGAGATTGCATAATTGTTATTAAAATTATTATTACATTTATTTTAATACCCATCTACAGATTGTGACCTAATTTATTTATGCATTGGGGGTTGCATTCTAATAAGGGGTCCTAGTCTTGTAAGACGGTAACTTGTTTGCGGGCTTCGCCCCCGTCATGAAAGTTGTATTCTAATAATGGGGAAGATTAGTAAGTACATAAGACATGCAAAGATGACAAGTGTTTTCATAATAAAAAGATTTTATTTAATCTGTAATTAATATTTATTAGGGCCTGTTTTGATTTTTATCAGGGATATAAAAACCTAGTCCTTAAGCGCTAGCTCAAAATGCTGTCTTTAATAATGAAATTTAAGCGCTAGCTCAAATTTTTCAATATCAGAAGTCAGCATATTGTATTTATGACTATTAATTTCTATCCGAGTTTAAATATCATTCTGCTCTAGATAACTAAGTATATGAAATATACGAAGTACACTAACTTATATTCACATAATCAATCTAAAAATTATCAGTGCATAAGTTTAAATGTAACTTTTTGTTTAGAAGTGTAATTGAGTTCTATAGTATGATTGCACACAATGCAAAGCACCAAAATTATATTTTTAGGAATTTTTAACAATATAAAATAGTAATACACTTATAGCTTTAGCATTTATATATATATATATATATATATATATATATATATATATATATATACAGGGTGAATCTTATCTAATCCTCCAAAATTAAAGGCGTGCTAGAACTCATCATTCTAAGCAAAAAAGTTCATATGTACATGGGTCCGGAAATGCTTCGTTTCCGAGATACAGGGTGTCAAAGTTGAAAAAAAAAATTGCGTTTTCTTCAATATCTTTCGACTGTTTCGAAATAGTTTCATGAAATTTCGTATACCGGGTTTTTTTGGAATGACAAATTCAAATTTGTGGTCCATTTGGTTGTCGTTTCTAGAGGGCGCCAGCGGCAACGATTTCGACCCCTTTAAATCGTAGCAATTTTTTTTGTTACACTGTATGAAATTTTGGACAAAAAAAATCGATTCTCCTATCTTTTCTTCTAAAAAAAGGTATACCTTAGTGATGTCGCTAGGAGCAACCCTTTCCGAGAAAAACGCTTTTAAAACTCATGATGCATACACATTTTCGGAGGGTATTTTTTTGACAGGTTTATCAATAGGAATTTTTAATTGTTACTAAGTAACTTACTTGTTTACTTATGTACTTATCTGTCTCTTTGCGTTCATTGATAATAAAATTTTAATTAAAAATCCATAATTAAATACGATAGAATGCCTAGACATACAACATGTATACTTTTAATATTAATTTTTTTCTTTTTTTAATGTCTTTTTCTCGGAAAGGGTTGCTCCTAGGGACTTCACTAAGATATACCTTTTTGTAGCAGAAAAGACAGGAGAATCTATTTTTTTAGTCCAAAATGGCATACAGTGTAGCACAAAAAAGTTGCAAAGATTTAAAGTGGTCGAAATGGTTGCCGCTGGCGCCCTCTAGAAACCACAACTAAATGGACCACAAATTTGAATTTGTCATCCCAAAAAAACCCCGTATACGAAATTTCATGAAACTATTTCGAAACAGTCGAAAGATATTGAAGAAAACGCGATTTCTTTTTTCAACTTTGACAACCTGTATCTCGGAAACGAAGCATTTCCGGACCCATGTACATATGAACTTTTTTGCTTAGAATGATGAGTTGTAGCACGCCTTTAATTTTGGCGGATTAGATAAGATTCACCCTGTATGTATATATATATATATATATATATATATATATATATATATATATATATATATATATATATATAATTTCAACAAAATAAATAAACAAGGCATTTGTTAACGAACTTGACTATTGACAACCATTTTTGGACGATAGTTCCAAATATATACAAATAACATTATGAAAGTGTTTGATTTAATTCATGTTTATACGAAAAACTTTTATATAGAAAATTTGTCTGAAATTTAATTATCTTTAAAAAGGGGCTCTATATTATATCACACAGTTAAAAGGGTTTGAAGATATTCATTAAGATAACTTATCTAGAATTAATCATCTTTTAAAAAGGCCATTACACTTTTTCTGTAAATTTAACAGTTTTCAAAATCCACAAAAGTACCTTTATTTGTAAACCAATTTTAATCAAAATTTGATTGAACAAAGATATTATAGTGATAATACTAAATAATTATAGTTTCATTAAATCTCATATGTAGTTTTACAAGTTATCGAGGCTACAGACATTAAATTGACTATTGCATACGTATGTCAACCTAAATCCATTAACCAATGAAATAACACATGCTACTTTGCTATTTAGCACGCGTAAAAGCTCAACCGTCCCACCCTAGCCTCAACACCTTGTTTAAGAGGACTCACGCATATGCAGAATGCCCGACAAGAACTAGGCCAGTCAGAATACGTGCGCACGAGATGCTCGATAAATACCAAATAAATTTACCAACACTCTTAAAATCCAATAATCTGGAAACACCACCATGGAAAATTAGATTACCTATTGTGATGAATCTTGATAATTCATCAAATAAACTCAATACAAACCAGTTTTCCAATGAAATAGTAATATATACACTAGGAACCAAAACTGAGAAAGGTGTTGGTAGTGCAATTTACCTAGAGAGCAATCCCCACTCTTGGTCTCTCCCTCCAGAAAGTTCCGAAATCACGGCAGAAATCTACTCTATATATCAGGCAGTACTATATCGTTATATATCTCGCCAATCTACAAGGTACCTTATCATAAGTAAATCCAAAATAGCCATTCAACGAGTTACGAATAGATTTACAACCTATCCATTGCCCCAACTGATCCTCTCACTATTACAAGAAATATATAAATCCCCAAAGCTAGTTACTTTTATGATAGTGACTGATTACAGTCAACTAAATAGTATGCATGTAGTTTACGAAGCCGCAACCAGTGCAGCGGAAAAGGAAGATGAAATAGAAGCAAAAATACATACTTATGAAGAGACTGCGAAACTACTAATTGCTATAATTACTAAATCTTGGCAAAGTGAATGGGATGAATCAGACACTTTTCTTAGAAAAGTAAAACAATCGGTACTGCCTTGGAAAACAATTAAAAATGCTACAAAAGAGGAGCAGGTAACGCTAACCAGATTACGCATAGGACACACGAGAATTACATCTGAATATTACCTTACGGGAAGTGAGCCACCCAGATGTAACGAATGTAATGTGCCTATAACTGTAAGTCATTTGCTGATAGAATGTGCTTTATTTAACAATGAACGGCAACGTAATGGCCTCACACAAAGAGTTGAAGATATACTCAGCAATGACCCGGAAGAAGTACAAAAATTAATAGCGCACCTTAGAAACACAAATCTGCTAAAACAAATATAGAGCAGCATAGGAAGCGCCAATGACCTTAGATGTCGACGCGCAATAACACAAAAAAAAAAAAAAACACTAATTGCAAACCAATTAAATTTCAATTAACTGGTAAGTGTTGCATAACACATAACATGAATGATGTATTAAAATTAAGTTTTCATTATTAAACTCATGCAATAGTCAAGTAAAATATATTTTGTGCATAGTTTGCATCGATAAGACTGGCTAAGGATGAATTCGAGCTTGTTGCTTGAGAAAATTTGCATGACTGCGACATAGCAACAAATGCCCATGCATCCCATTAGCCAGTATTATCGACAAGTCACTATGCACTTAATATATTACCGTTGAAAATGGTGTAGGTAGTTTTCATAATGCTAAAAATGCGTAAACCTGTTGAAAACTCACCATCAATTTTTTCACAAAAAACAACACTTTACTTATGGCTTCGTGCATAAAAAAGTAAAAACAGAATCTTGAAATCTTATATAGTGTAAGTTACCCACTCATAATTTAAAAATAGGATTAATGCGATGTAATTATAAAAACTTGACAAACCCTCTTTATTTACATACACAATAATTGCACAAAAACGGATACATAAGCATTCACTCTTTTTATCAATTAAAAACAAGTGCACATCACTAAATTCTAATAAATGATAAATTACTTCATATCCAGTTCTTCATTAATTTTACGTTTACGTGATTTAATACTGTTAAGAGGTGCCTTAAGTAACAATTCAATTGAGCTTGATATAAATGGCACAAAACCACTTTTTGCATTAATCAATCCAGAAAATTTTGCTTTACTATTACTTTCATTAATCTTACTCAAATTATCTGTAATATTTTTTGATATATTATTCGTGATATTTTCATTAATTTTGTTACATATATCATCGGGCATGGTTGGTGTAAATGTACGTGGCATTTTTTGTGGAATTTCTGATATAAAACTCGCTTTTCGTTTTCGCTCTAAGTCTTCTGGTTGCGGTAATTCGAAAAATTTCGAGAGACCAATTCTCGGTTTAATATTACATTTAGAAAATTTCGACAAAATTGTATTTGCTGGTGCAGAAGATACTGGTTTTGTTGATAAATCTTCACGTGAACGAGTTAACTCTGCTGTTAAATCCGAGAATTTTTGATCCCACTCTTCTACATGCTTTTTTAAATCTGCAATTGACGATTCTTGTTCTTGAAGTTTAATCGCTTGTTCTTGTAATTTACGTTCTTGTTCTTTGATTGTTGAAGATTTTTCACGTAACATTTTTGCTTGCCGTTTAAACTGAAATTGTTAAATTCAGTTGAGTGTTTAAAAAACTTATGGTTACCTGTAAGCTGAGATTTTTCAAAACTTCGACCATCGATGCTGCCTGTTGCTTGTTAAACTTGGTTTGTTTTTTCACTTTTTGAATTTCATCAGAAATTACTTGAGCGAAGATTACTTTAGTCGATTTTAAAGATGAAGATGTTGATGCGGTGACTGAATTCCGATCTGCAACTTTCTGCTTCATCCGAGGTAGTATGATTTCATCAAAATGTTCCATTGCCATACTACTAATATCTCTTAATTCTTGCAAGAGTTCATGTGTTCTCGGTGCCGGTTTGACTTTGTCGACTAATGTTAGAATACGATTAATTTCATCTAGAACCTAAATAAAATGATTAGTCGTAGTTGAAGTTAAGAAAATTTTACCTTTCCCGGTATAAAACAGCAAACGTTACCTTCCATGTATTTGAGATAAGTCATAGAGAGCATGCTTAATCGAGTTTCAATTGCTGATAGTATGTCACAATGACGAGACAGTGGATGGGAACGTCGCTCTGATTCTCTACGGGGTAACATTGATTTCATTCTTTTGTATATTGCACTGTGCTTTTTCTATTTGGAAGAAACCTCGTGAGAGTAGATTTCCTCCGATTTGATTAAATTTGTGACATACCTGTAAAAAGATATAATTATATAAAAATTAGTGAGGAAGGCTCATATAATTCCTATTATGAACTGAAGCTCCAAGTGCTGCCATCTGGACTTTATTTAAGTACAGTACAAAAAGTGCAATTTGGAAGAATTTTGTCAAAAATTATATGAAGAATATGTCAACAAATTAGAATAAATGTTGGATGGTAATATTAAACAAACTTTAAAATTAGCTGTAAGTAATTAGTAATTATATGCCTAATATTACTAAATTTAAAGTAATTTTAATAAAATTAAAAGTATTTTACGCATTTCAACAACTAATGTTGAATGCGTAGAATAACTAGATGTAAGTAATTTTTAGTGCTTTTATCCTCGTAATTAAAATCAATCTCACCTTTACATATAATTTTTAGTAATTATGTCTAGTTTCGTTCAGTTTAAAGCAAATTTTAAGAAATTAAATGTATTTTAAAGTAATTTCGGTATTTTTTTTTATTACTTGTAATTAAAAGCAATTAAGCCTAAGGAGCTTTCAGAAATTATTAGTTAATTTTACTCAGTTCAAAGTAATTTGAATGAAAATAAGTATTTTAAAGCAATTTTAACATTTTACAGATAGTTTTGAACGTACAAAATCAATTATGTTCTAAACAATTAAAAGTTATACACATCTCATAATTAGTTATAAGTAATTTTTAGTAATAAGTCTAATTTAAAGTAATTTCCATTAAATTAGCTTGAGATTCGAAAAACACAAAGAAATTTAAAGTACATTCAAAACTTCAATATTTTAAAAGGAACATAATTATAATGCTTAATTACACAGAATTTTTAGGATTACATAAATTTTAATTCCATTCATAATTACTGTGAACTAAACGAAATTAAGCTTAACAGTAGACACTGGATCATGAAATTGTGTTAAAAATTATTTCAAATTGATCATAATTATCGATCTATTACTTAATTGAGATTAGCTAAATCAAAAATAAAACGTAATAATTACAACAAATTTGTTAATTTTATTCAAATTCAGTATAATTATGTTCATTTACTTAATTGAAATTGGTTAAATTAATTCTAATTACGACAAATAATCTTAAGATTCCTTATATTAATCATTTGAAATTCTAACGAATTAACATATAATAAATGGACGAACTTGAGCTTAATGATACTAAAATTTACTGACAATGAATCTTGACATTTTTTCGAAATCATAAGTAGTTATATTAATTTTAAATTGGCAAATATTTATATTATTCGTCGTTTACTTAATGTAAATTGGATGAATCATTTAAAATCAATCCTAATTACGTCAAAATACATTAAGCTTACCGAACTTGTCCAAAAATTTAAATTAATTATAACAAATTTGCTAAAATTACTTGAATTCTATTTATTTAGTATAATACTTTGAACTAAACAAAATCAAACTTAAATTTACTGTAATTAATGACATTGAATCTAGAAAATTGTTTAAAATTTCAAATCAACGAAATTATTTCAAATTAATTATAATTGCATTATTTAATAAAAGTGCAAAAGGAAGTGTACAAAGATTGTAAGGTTGTGTACATCAATAATTACTTAAATCCATATTTATAAAATAATTTAACAAACTGTTATTACTAGAAACTACTAATTAAAATTGGCCAAATCATTCAAAATGAATACTAATTACACATTTCCATCAAATTACTTTAGATTCCTTAAAATATCCGTAATGACTTGAAATAAATTTGCTCGACTTACTTAAATTTTGCTTACATTAATTGTAATTACTTTAAACTAAACTCTCAAGGTTGCTGAAATTTAATGACACAAAATTAAGCTAACATCATTTAAGATTAATCCTAATTGCATCCTTTATTTAATATTGGCAAAATCATTTAATTTCAATTCAATCATAATTAAGGATTAACTACAACAAATTTGCTAAAGTTACTTAAATTCATACATAGAACATAATTGTACACAATTTGTTATTAATATAGATCATGAAAATTACTTGAATTAGTTGTAATTACTTTAAATTGAGCTATCAATGTGGCTGAAATTTAATAATACAAGAAACAGAATTGTCAATGTGTACATTCATTTCAAATTGACAAAATTAATAATTACTCTTTGATTGGTTAAATCGTTTAAGATTAATCCTAATTATACGAAATTACATCACCGTACCTTAAGATTTACGATATTAATCAAAAATAGTCACAATCATTTGGAATTAATTGCAACAAATTTATAATTTTATTATATAACCGCATCAAATTTAACTTAACGTTACTAACATTTACTGATTTTTTTTTCAAAATTATAATTTTAGATTGACAAAATTGTCATCCGCTATTTACTTAATTAACATTGGCTAAACGTTAAACCACCTTAAGACACCTGAAATTAATGAAAAATAATTATGAATTAACTACAAAAATTTGCTAAATATACTTAACTTTCATATTTAGAAGATAACTGTACATAATTGCCATTACTAGAAATTAGGATAATTGAAATCGATAAAATCATTAAAAATTAATACTAATTACAGAAAATTATATCAAATTACTTTACGATTCGTGACAATAACTGTAATCATTTTAAATAATAATAATAATATTTATTTGCCAGTTTAGTATCATAAAAAGATACATTAGCAATTTTCACTTGTAATTACTTTAAACTGAACGATATTAAGCTCACATGGTTGCTGAAATTTACTGACAATATTAAAATTTGTTCAAAATTGTAACTACATACCTACATACGTATATCAATTACAATTTGATAAAATTAATGATATTCGTCACAGTTAACTAAATTAGCTAAATCATCAGATAAAAAATAGTCGAAATAATCTGAAATTAAGATAAATTTGATGAAATTACTTAAATTTTCATTTAAGTTCATTGTAATTATTGTGAATTGGACCTTAAATTAATCAAAAATAGTCATAGCCGCCTTTAACTAATTACAACAAATTTTCAGTTTCATTTAAATAACTGCACGAAATTGATTAATATTGAATCTTGAAATTTGTTCAAAATCATAATTAATTAGTTTCAAATTGAGAAAATTATTTGAAATAAGTTGTTATCCGTTATTTACTTAATTAACATTGGCTAAACCATTTAATTACATAAAAGCAAAATTAATTACAACAACTTTACTAAAATTACTTAAATTCATATTTAAAATATAATTTTACATAATTTGTTATTACTAGAAATTACGTTAATTGAAATTGAAAATAATATTAATTGCACAAAATTACCTTACGAAACCTGAAAATTAATCATTTGATATCGGCTTGATCAAATTATTTAAATATTGTTTAAATTAATTATAATTATATTAAACTGAACGAAATTAAGCTCACAAGGTTGCTGAAATATAACGACAGAATATTGAAATTTGTTCAAAATTGTAACTACACACTTATATTAATTGCAAATTGATAAAATTAATGATAGTTATTCGTCAACACTTAACAAAAATTTACTAAATCATCCATAATTCTAATTACATTAAAGTACTTAAGGTTCCTAAAATGAATAAAAAATATTCAAAATGATCTAAAATTATGACAAATTTTATGAAATTATATAAATTTTCAGTTAAGTTCATTGTAATTCTTGCAAAGTGGACCTTAAGATTCCTGAAATTAATCAAGAATAGTCAGTGTTCTTTAATTAATTACAACAAATTTTCAGTTTTATTTAAATAACTGCTCGAAATTTATAAACTTAATTTCAAATTAAGAAAATTATTTGAAATGGATTATCCATTATTTACTCAATTAAATTAAATCATCTAAACTCAACTCAGTTCTAGTTAGGTAAAAGCAAAATTAATTACAACAAATATGCTAAAATTGATTTAATCACTGAAAATGAAGACTAATTACACAAAGTTACATAACGAAACCCGAAAATAACTAATCATTCGATATAAACTTGTTCAAATTATTTAAATATCATCTTAATTAAGCGTAATTACTTTAAATTGATGAAACTGACAAAATTAATATAGTTATTCTTCATGCTTAACTAAAATGATCCAGATTAATTCTAATTAAAGTACTGAAGATTCCGGAAATGAATAAATATAATCGAAATGATCTGAAATTATGATAAATTTGTTGAAATTACTTAAATTTTCATTTAAGTTCATTGCAATTATTGTGAATTGGACGTTAAGATTCCTGAAATTAATCAAAGATAGTCATAATCATCTTTAAGTAACTATGACGAATCAGTTTTATTAAAATAACTGCACGAAATTTACTTAAGGTTACTGAAATTGACCAACATTGAACCTTGAAATTTGTTCAAAATCATAATTAAATTTATTTCAAATTGAGAAAATTATTGGAAATGAGTTGTTATCCGTTATTTACTTAATTAACATCATTGGCTAAATCACTTACACCGAATTCTAATTACATCAAAGCAAAAATTATTTAAGGATTAATTGCAACAAATTTGCTGAAATTATATTTACAATATAATTTTACATAATTTGTAATTACTTGAAATTATGTTAATTGTAATTGACTTAATTGAAAATTAGTACTAATTATACCAAATTACCTTACAATTCCTGAAAATAACTAATCATTTGAAATAAACTTCTTCAAATTATTGAAATATTATTTAAATTAATTGTAATTAATTTAAATTGAGCGAAATTAAGGTCTCAAGGTTACTGAAATTTGAAATGGATTATCCATTATTTAGTCAATTAAATTAAATCATCTAAACTCAACTCAGTTCTAGTTAGGTAAAAGCAAAATTAATTAAGAATTAATTACAACAAATACACTAAAATTACTTAAATTCATATTTAAAACATAATTTGTTATTACGTGAAATTACGTTAATTGAAATTGCTTAATTATTGAAAATGAAGACTAATTACACAAATTTACCTTACGAAACCCAAAAATAACTAATCATTCGATATAAACTTGTTCAAATTATTTAAATATTATTTTAATTAAGCGTAATTACTTTAAATTGATGAAATTGACAAAATGAATATAGTTATTCTTCATGCTTAACTAAAATGATCCCTATTAATTCTAATTAAAGTACGAAGTAAGAACGAAATTAAGGTCTCAAGGTTACTGAAATTTGAAATGGATTATCCATTATTTAGTCAATTAAATTAAATCATCTAAACTCAACTCAGTTCTAGTTAGGTAAAAGCAAAATTAATGAAGAATTGATTACAACAAATATACTAAAATTCATATTTAAAACATAATTTGTTATTACGTGAAATTACGTTAATTGAAATTGATTTAATCATTGAAAATGAAGACTAATTACACAAAGTTACCTTACGAAACCCGAAAATAACTAATCATTCGATATAAACTTGTTCAAATGGTTTAAATATAATTTTAATTAAGCGTAATTACTTTAAATTGATGAATTTTGACAAAATTAATATAGTTATTCTTCATGCTTAACTAAAATGATCCAGATTAATTCTATTTAAATTACTGAAGATTCCGGAAATGATCTGAGATTATGATAAATTTGAGGAAATTACTTAAATTTTCATTTAAGTTTATTGTAATTATTGTGAATTGGACGTTAAGATTCCTGAAATGAATCAAAGATAGTCATAATCATCTTTAAGTAACTACGACGAATCAGTTTTATTAAAATAACTGCAGGAAATTTACTTAACGTTACTTAAATTGACCGACATTGAACCTTGAAATTTGTTCAAAATCATAATTAAATTAATTTCAAATTGAGAAAATTATTTGAAATGAGTTGTTACCCGTTATTTACTTAATTAACATCATTGGCTAAATCACTTACACTCAATTCTAATTACATCAAAGCAAAAATTATTTAAGAATTAATTGCAACAAATTTGCTGAAATTATATTTACAATATAATTTTACATAATTTGTAATTACTTGAAATTATGTCAATTGTAATTGACTTAATTGAAAATTAATACTCATTATACCAAATTACCTTACAATTCCTGAAAATAACTAATCATTTGAAATAAACCTCTTCAAATTATTGAAATATTTAAATTAATTTAAATTGAGCGAAATTAAGGTCTCAAGGTTACTGAATTTTGAAATGGATTATCCATTATTTAGTCAATTAAATTAAATCATCTAAACTCAACTCAGTTCTAGTTAGGTAAAAGCAAAATTAATTAAGAATTAATTACAACAAATATACTGAAATTAACGTAAAATTACGTTAATTGAAATTGACAAAATTAATATAGTTATTCTTCATACTTAACTAGAATCATCCAGATTAATTCTAATTAAAGTACTGAAGATTCCGGAAATGAATAAACGTAATCGAAATGATCTGAGATTATGATAAATTCAGATTAATTCCATTACATTAAGTTCCTTACAATTCCAGAAACAAAGACAAAATATTGGAAATAATCTGAAATTACGATCAATTTGATGAAATTACTTGAATTTTTATTTTAAGTTTATTGTAATTATTTTGAACTGAAGAAAATTAACCTTAAAGTGACTTAAAATTGTACAATGAATCTCGACATTTATTGAAAATTGTAATGACATACTTATATTAAATTCAAATCGGCCAAGTTATTTCGAATTAATACTTATTTTATATCAAGTAAAATCGTTGATTAGAGCTGCTTCAAAATGAACATTAAAGCTAGAAATTTATTGCAAATTAATTTTAAATTTAATGCCAATTACATAAAATTACTGTTTTTAAGTAATTGCGGTTACCTGCAAAGCACTCAAATTTTGACAAATTACGAAACTTGTAAGCATAATTGTCAATTAGATTAATAAAATTGCTTTAAAAAAAATTTATCAAACCACTATTTCGAAAACTATTGCAACTACTTGACGTTAACAAAAATTAAACTTCATGAAATACCCGAATTAATTACGTTACATAGAAACCTAAAGATGATGCTTAAAATAAATCGTTAAATATGACTTATGAACTCAAACCGTTACTTTTAGTCGACTATTACATTGTTAAATTTTGTTCAATCTTAATTAATTAAGATAATTTTTATATAATTTGGAGCATGGGCTTTGTAATTTGAATTGGACAAATATAACAGTAACTGCATCATATACGTGAGCACATACTTTTAGGATATATTTTTTTTTCATAAAACCGAGCTAGAGGAGTTGTGTGTGGTAACACAATCTGTTTAGCGGTCGGAAGGTAATGGGTTCGAGATTCCTGTTACCGTCTACCCTGTATGCATACATACTTAATGTAAATTGGAAAGCCATTATTGTAGTTGAAGGAGCTCGGAAAGCTCAAGCACCCCGTCCTCCTCCTTGGAGAGGGAATGAACGTGGCCTTTTCCTTTTTTCTTGCACAAAGCAAAGTCAAAAAGTTTCAATAGTTTAAAGGCTATGACTATCCACACACGAAATTAACCCAAATCTGTTTAAAAAAATGGAAATAAAATCTACGGTAACCTAGGATCCAAGCTACGTTACGCTACAGTCCATTGAGAGAATCCCAGGTTACTGTAGATTTTTTTTTTCCTTTAGACAGTTTAAGGTTATAATTTTTGCGTGTGGATAGTCACAGCGTAGTTTTAAAAGGTTAGTAACTGTATTTAGGGATATTTACATTTGGTTAGTAAAATAAAACAGTACCGAGACATACATCATAAAAACATATATATACATTGCATAAACAATTGATCAAGATATTTATTATAAATTTTAATTGATTAAGACATTATTCAGGAACTAATAAATCTAAATTTGCATTTGTACTAACAGAATTAATAAATGTTTGTTCACCGCCACGAATCGAAAGTGTAGGTGCAACGATGTCCTCTGTACGCTCCTTCATCATTGTCGTTCTTCCCCATTTTGAACTTCCACAATTTTTACAAGCAGTCGTTGGCACAACTGATAAACAAGCAGTTCGATTACTGCAATTACCACACTTAAAAAATCGTTTAATTGCGTCAAAAACTTTTAAGGGATGTTTCTCCGCTTTACATGAATCAGATGCCGAGAAGTTTGTGTATTTACACTTCAAACATCGGACTGCTTTACATGGAACTTTGTAAGTGGTCGCCATCTTTTCCTCCATCCTCTCTTTCATTTCTAATTTTTGAAAATATTTTTGCTGTCGTTCCTCCTCAATCTCTTCTAGTAAATTATCATGAGCAGAAGTTACGGCCATCATTTTTTTAAACCGATCTGAAAAGAAATCGTTTGCTTGAATTTTCGCTTCAGGCTCGGTAGCCTCTTCGAGGGTACGTTTTTTTGCTTTACCAGTTCCTCGTAGATTGTTCGGATCTTGTTTTTGTATCGGACCATTATTTTGTACCCATGCCACTGCATTTTGTTTCGCTCTAATAATTTCTTTCCTCGGAATAGGGCCATTTAAATCTACTATGTTTCTCAAACTGCTCAGAGTAGGCATTTTTGTTAGTACACTGTTTGTAACTACCTCTTTCTGTTGTGGAGGATTTTGTTTGGTTTGCTTTAATTTGTCAATCACGCCTAATGCAAGGGTACGTGAATCTTGTAATGAAACATCACGAGAATGATCAGCATTAAATTTAACAACATTATTATCAAGAGTATTGCAACCAAGCTGTCTTAATCTTTCCAAATCCCGCTGTCGCTGATTAGCCTGGAGCTCCAGCTGAGCTGCTACTTTTTGTCTGGGTGACCTCGTTTTCTGTGAAAATTCCCCAAATCCATCCAAAACACTTAATCGATTTTTATCCCTTGCAGTTTGTTTATTTGATTTTGGCGGAATAGCTGTGTACAATTTACCTGCATAAAAAACCTGATCTTTCCCCAACACTTTGTTACGTAAAGCATTCAAGCCACGGCCACTAAAACTAGATTGAAGATCAGACCGTTTACTACTACTCTTCTGGTATTCAATTTTTACATGATACAAACAAAATTCACATACACTCGAATTGACAAATGCAGTACACTTCTCACCGTTTACGCGAACACTTTTACAGGTTCCCAAATCTTTCGATTTACCTAATATCATAACGAGCTGCTGATTATAAATGCTTAGCTGAGCTTCGTCTTTAGTTCCTTCTCGTAAATCTAAAACTGAAGGATTTAAAATACCCACAACAGTTCCAACCGTCGTTTTCCATAACTCTGAGTGTGCACGACCAAATAAAAAAAGACTTACAGTTTTTAAGTCCAGTTTTAAATCGCTCAAAGTCCATATCGAGAAACTCTTTCCTTTTTGTGAAGTTTTAGTTGCACTTTTATGCACAACAACACCAGCAACCACCCAATCTTTATCTGCCTGCATATTTCTAGTAAACACTTTAATCTTATTGAACGGAATGAATTCACGTCCACCCATTCGATCCTCTAAAACATTTGATGCAACTAATGGGTTAACTACCCGAATCCCAAACATAGGCTCATAATTCACTGATGTGACAACACTGGTTCTTTTCTTAACCCATGAACTCGATTGTACTGATTGCTGTTGTGGTAACTCCGTTGAGCTTGATTCAGCTGACTGAAGTAAGTGTTTAACATGTCGACCACACTCATTATATTTTTGGTTTTCGAAATCACGATTTGCCTCATCATCCGAAGAGTCTGTGTCCCCATTGTGTATCAAGCTTAGCTTTGCTTTCTTATCATCTGATTTAGAAATTACTCCATCTTCCTCATTTTGAACCACTGCTAACAGAGAATCAAGCAAATCGTCTGACATACTCCTGAGTTTTCTAACCACCTTTAAATAAAATTGTATGCAAAGCCCGCGCTTTAACTAAAAATTTTTTAATTTGGTAACACTGAAAAAACTAAAAAAATTTCCCCTAAATTAATTATCAATATTTTTTCTTGTTGTTTCATATTTCGATTATGTACTATACAACTTCCTTTAATTTGTTTATTATTATTTAATTATAATCGTTTACTTACCGTTCTACTTTTAGCGATTTCATCATAAGATAAATAAGATACGATCTTTTCCAGAGCAATGTCAGGCAGATTAATAAGTGACGGCACACTGTTCATTGTATAATTAAAAAAAATAGATTATTATTGAATGTTTATACGCAATATTGATGTTTTATAAATAAATGTCAACCAGTAAAAAAATTGTACTACCAACTTAAAATATACTTGTGTGAAGTTGGGGCAGAAGAATAAAATAACAAAACCGGTGTGCGTATAACCATTGTTTATACATAAATAATGGTATAACTAGGCAAATTATTGAATTAGTGGAGCCAACGTAGACGAAAAAGCGTGTTTATTAGGAACTAATTAGGGAAGTCGTGGATTTGAATAAAACCTTTTCAAATACCTTCAAATATAATTGTATTTAAAAATCTGCAGGTTGAAAAAGTGCGCCTTCTTTTCAACTCAAAAACTGATTTTTCTCCGAAATTTTTCAAAAATCGTCTACAATTAATTGTAAAATCATTATTTTCAATGATAATGTATACTTTTATGTTTTTTGAGATGCTGATTACGAATATGAAGTTAAAAAAATGAAAAACAAAGTGGCGCCTAGTAGAAATGAAGCCATTATTCGCAATTAGTCTATTGGGAATGTTTTGTTCTAAATAATTCTTTACGACGGCGGCATTATGAGCTAGACAAGCATCGTGCATAAACCAAATTTGATCCAAGTTCCCCACAGCTGGCATTATTTGCTCTTGTAAGAGTTCAAGATATCGTACTGCAATTTAAATTGAAATTAAGAATTAATGGCCCAGTTAATTGATTTCCTAAAAGTAATAATTTCTAAAATTTCATACTTAAATTTGAATTTCATTTTATATCTACCTATTATACCGCCCCCAAACATTAAATCCAAATTTGGTTTGAAATCGTCTTTATGAGGTGAGTTATGGGTTTTCTACAGCCCATTGATGGGTATTACGTCTGTTGAAAATTCCGCAATTGGCAAATCGAGTTTCATCAGTCCATAATATTTTCATAGAAAATTGCGATTTTCTCGCATATTTTGGATGCTGTGTGGTTATTGTTTGTGTATTGTAACACAAGAGTATTTCTTTCCTCATTTTCAACAGCATCTTTATGATTTATGGGTTTTACAAAACTTCCATAATTCAGCAAATTCAATAACAGATTCCTAAAATGACTTGCGTTTGGTTGAAGTCGTTCAGGAAATTTATTTTCATCATTTCAGTAACCGCTACAGCGTTTTTGTGGGCTTCGAAGTAAATTTCTAACATGTCAATTTTTTCATCATTTGTAAAACTAAGAGCCATGCTAATGGTTGTGAATTCGAAAATTATAATTTAATGGAAATTAAATACCAAAAACAAGCAATTGCGAATTAAAAAAAAACGAATAAAATGCAATGGACTCAACACAAAAGGTAATTTTAATGAACAAATTGTTAGCTCGCTTACTAAGACCTTACCGAACACAGCAATAAAATTTTGAGTAGAACATTTTTAGATATTTGTTTATTAGCTGGTTGTGATACATTTTTGTATCACAATTATAAGAAAGCTATAGTCATTATATCGAAATCTGAGAGATATTCTTTTGTTTTATTTTTTATTGTAAACTTCTTAAAAAGTACCCGTAGAATGTTTAAACCAAAATACCGTATGTTCTCTAATAACCGAGCTACGGGGGTCTGCCAAAAATGCACCATTTTGGTTTCCCGCGATTTCTTCAAAAACCAAAAACAATTGATAAAATCTAATAGCACTTCTGGAATGGTAATAGAATCCTGAAAAACATTGTCTATTTGACCGATTTTGCAGCTCTTATAATAACACACACACACACACACACACACACACACACACACACACACCCACACACACACACACACACACACACACACACACACACACACACACACACACACACACACCCACGCACGCACGCACGCACGCAAGCACGCACACACACACACACACGCACACACGCACACACGCACACACGCACACACGCTCACACGCTCACACGCACACACGCACACACGCACACACGCGCACACACACACACACACACGAGAGAGCCAGGGGCTATGTTAGAGTGTGGTTAGGTCAATACTTCAGACATCCCCGAAGATGTCCGATTCTACCCGAACATTGACGAGCACGCTTGCACACAAGACCAAAGGCTAGCTGCGTTCTGGCGTCTTAGGAGAAAATACCTCGACCATAAAAGAGATGTTTAGATTTATAAACATATCCCAGGGGCTATGTTAGAGTGTGGTTAGGTCAATACTTCAGACATCCCCGAAGATGTCCGATTCTACCGAACATTGACGAGCACGCTTGCGCTCAAGACCAAAGGCTAGCTGCGTTCTGGCGTCTTAGGAGAAAATACCTCGACCATAAAAGAGACGTTTAGATTTATAAACATATCCCAGGGGCTATGTTAGAGTGTGGTTAGGTCAATACTTCAGACATCCCCGAAGATGTCCGATTCTACCCGAACATTGACGAGCACGCTTGCGCACAAGACCAAAGGCTAACTGCGTTCTGGCGTCTTAGGAGAAAATACCTCGACCATAAAAGAGGCGTTTAGATTTATAAACATTCCCCCAGGGGCTATGTTAGAGTGTGGTTAGGTCAATACTTCAGACATCCCCGAATATGTCCGATTCTACCCTAACATTGACGAGTACTCTTGCGCACAAGACCCAAGGCTAGCTGCGTTCTCGTTTCTCGTGTGTTTCGCCCTTTAAAGTGTAACTGTCATCGAGTGAGCATTACTATAATGTATTCTCCTGTTTATGAGCCAACATCAGCGGACATTAGAGATTTTACTGACTTGTTAATAAACTATTACAACATAACCGTTCAAGATAATGATGAAAGCGATGACGTGGTTGAGCTGGGTGTATCTCACATCCAAGATGATGGTTCACAGAAGAGAAAGAAGAGCGATGAGGTAGGAGGGAAGGGCAAATCTCAAAATCATGATGATGATGAGGACGACTCACGGTTCAAGAAGAAGAAGAAAACCGTTAAAGCATGTTATTAAATAATAATGATGTATTGTTTTTTTTGTAATAATAATAATAATAATATATTTTCAAAACGTTAAGCTTTCCTTCGGTTTTGTTAATAAACCTGTTTTTTTCCTAGCGGTGCTCCACCGTCTTGATTCATGTTTGCAAGTTTACAAGTTTTTCGCTTTAGCGTGTTTTCGCTCTCTCGTGTGTGTGTGTGTGTGTGTGCGCATACGTGCGTGCGTGCGAGCGTACGTACGGGCATGCGAACGCGCGTACGTGTGAGCGTGCGTACGTTCGTGCGTGCGAACGTGTGTGCTTACGTGGGTGCGTGCGTACGTGCGAGCGTGTGAACTTGCGTGCGTGCGTACGTACGTGTGTACGTGCGTGCGTGCGTACGTGTTTTTTCGTTCGATCCTCGTGCTAAAGCAGTGCTAGTCGATTGTATGTAGTTGTAGGTCCTATTGTGTTGACTAAGAGCTATAATTGGAAGCGTTGCTTGCTATACCCTGGCCGTGGAGTTATGTTTAATTAGCTTTTTTTGACAGATGTATTTATTTATGATAAGATCAGGCTTGCATGTAAAGTAATATAGAGGTGAAACTAACTAGCTAATGTGTTTTGCTGCTAGACGTATCACAGTATTGAAGATTCTGTTTATGTATTAGAAAAACTTACTACAGCTTCCAAACAGAGTGCAGATAAAAATTGAAGAAAGTGAATACGGTACAACTCCGGCGAGCAGACTTAAAGGTTTTAAGTGTGTACAGCATTCCCAGAGCAGCGTTGAAACCATTTAATTTAGAGCTAACCTCGTGTCCATGTAATAATGTCTGATAAACTATTAGGGTTATTAGCTTGCTTTATAGGTTACAATATAATCGTTCAAGGTGCAGATGATGAGGAGATTGTATCTTAAAAAGCTCGTTTGATCTCGTGAGATGTGTATAGCTTTTCTTAAAAAATACCTGCGAGGCTGTCTCATTCAAAAAATCTCATGCAAAAAAACATCAATAATCGTTAGCAATGTAGCTGTATCTGCTATTATGCTTACTTAATGTATCACTAGTATAGCTTTTTTGATATCGAGAGAAGAAGCAAGATTTCGAACGGTTGTAGTATTTCCAGAGCTCTATCGAAATCAATTAAATTTAAGAATAATCCCATCTCTATGTAATAATAGACGTAGTATAAAGTTACATATTTTAAGTATTTAATGTGTAATCACTGTATAATGAGTTTTTATTATTGTTATGATGCAACATTAGTGGTATTAGACGTTTTTAAAATATTTGTGTTTTTGAATGTAAATTTTTTGTAAGTACAACATAATTATTAAATACGAATTCAGGTTTTCTGTATTACTTTCTAAATAGTTAATGTCCGGTATGTAATCGAGTGTTTATATTCAGACATTCACAAAGCGTGTTTTAGTGAGGTACGTTGTATAAAAAATTTCAGTTTAGCATATGGCAGCGTTGAAGGAAAAACTTCTAAAGGTGAGCGTATTATTTTTAATATATGTTTTTTACCTGATATTGCTAACAAAAATGCCGGTAAAGATTTTTAAAAATGTATTATCATGCTTATAAGATAACGTCATAAGATCCGCTCTACAAAATAGCAGGTACGCACGGATTTTAAACTTATAGTTATTGTTAATTCGCGTATATAATAATAAACCATTAAAACCTCTTGCCTTTTATTTCCATTATATCAGTTTGATATTCTTAAAACATGTTAATTTTAATTTAACTCTATGTTATATATAAGTAATTATTACTTTTTAATGGGTTTTTACAGCTGTTAATGAACACGTTACAATGAAATAGTTTTGTGTGTATGTAATTAAACATGCAAATAAATCAGATATGATGTTCCTAATGTATAGGTGGTGACTGTTTAGAGGATCTGCCTATACATAAAGCATCATTGCATTAGGGTAGAAATTATTTATTATTTCACGTCATATTTAATTAGACTTTAATGCATTCAGTTTAATCTGTAATCTGATTTCCGCAAACTGTAAGACATAATTTCGGCTGATTGATTGAGTTTTATCTGATGATCGAACGTGATTTGTTTGAGATTGATTAATTAATTGATTTGTTTGTGCGTGTGTGAGAAAGAGAGAGGTGGGAGGAAGAAACAAGATAGAGCAAGAGAGAGGTGTGCATTATCATCTTCAGAAAATGTTCATTAGTCTTTATGCCGCTAGATGGCACTAAAATCAATTTTTACTCAAAGGGGCCAGGGGGCGAAGGCCTGAGAACAAGTTGCGAAGCCCTACACGTGTCGCACAAGAACCTCCTTATTAGAAATACAGCGTGTGTATTTGCCTAACCTCCAGGGGCACTGTTCTTAATATAGCCAGAAGGACCTTAATACCACCAAATAACCCTAAGATTAACCCTAGACCAGCCCCGCCCTAAATACAACCTGTAGATAGGCATTAAAATAAATGTAATAACAATCTCATTGGTAAAAAATACGCTAATAAAATAAAATGGGGAAATACAGTCAATGTGTACGTAATTATTATTATCTAATTAATTCTTTAAATAATATCTGATAAACAAGTTCTAATAAATGTTAATAGTAAAATACAAAATTAAATAAACTATCTTTTACATCATTTTCCAGGGGCTAAAAATAATTAATTAATAAAATAATTAAAGATCATAATCATCTTAAAGCTATCAGATTAAGAATTTCCCTAGGATAATTAATTAATAAAATAATTAAAAGATCACCATCTCAAAATAAGGATAATAAATACGGTCCTTCATGTATGCCATTAAAAATCAAAACTTTAATTAGGGATGAAAAGAAAGGATTCAAAATACGGTCTCACACGTGGGTGTGTAAAAATAAGGGTTGAAAACACGGTCTCACACATGGGCATATAAACATAATTAGGGTTGAAAAGGGCCTTCGAAAAGAAAGGATACGGTCTCACACGAGGGTATATAAAAATAAGGGTTGAAAATGCGGTCTCACACGTGGTTGTGCAAAAATAGTGGTGAAAAAACACGTCCTATACGTAAGCGTGTAAAAATAAAGGTGGAAAATCCGGTCTCACACGTGGATGTGCAAAAATAGGGGTGAAAAAATACGTCCTATACGTAAGCGTGTAAAAATAAGGATGGAAAATCCGGTCTCACACGTGGATGTGCAAAAATAGGGGTGAAAAAATACGTCCTATACGTAAGCGTGTAAAAATAAGGGTGGAAAATCCGGTCTCACACGTGGATGTGCAAAAATAGGGGTGAAAAAATACGTCCTATACGTAAGCGTGTAAAAATAAGGGTGTAAAAACCGGTCCCCTACGTGGGCGGTCTTGTGACGTCAAAATCCAAGATGGCGGCGGAAGGTGCCCCCCTTCTATTCTTATAAGTGAATTTAATAGAGATGTGAATGGAATGCGTGAATGGTTTAATGAAGGAGATATTTTCATTCTCGACCGCGGGTACTTGGATGCTATTCCAGCTTTAAATAGATTAGGTATTAATTTTAAAATGCCAGCCTTTTTGCCCAGAGGTCAGCTACAGTTTTCCACAGAAGAGGCTAATGATAGTCGTCTCGTTACGAAAACCAGGTGGATCGTAGAAGCACGCAATGGGCACTTAAAATCAATTTTGAAATTTTTTAGCTTTAAGATAAAAACACCCCACATTTGTAATATTGCTGATTTTCTTAAAATTGCTGGAGCAATTATAAATAAATATTTTCCACCCATTTTAATGCAAGATGCTACTATTGAGCTAGCCGAAAATATTCTTCAAACAGTTTAAGAGCCAAATATTGTTCAAGCCAGGGTTGAGGAGGAAAACTTACGCGCTAGAAGGGGCAGATGGGTTGATTTAAATGAAATTATCGTTCCCTCATTCCCACGTTTGTCACATTACTATCTTAAAGAGTTAACTGTAGGTATTTTTCAATTAAAGCTTGCTCATTCTTATATACAGGACAATGAAATAAACGACCGCCATGTTCAATATCAATTTGATGAAAACTACGAACCCGGTTTTATACGGGTAAGGATATATTCTCGCCTCAGAAATGCTACTCGTTACCAGTTGTGGATTGCATTTGTGCCGAATAATGAGGAAGATGAACCTAACCCAATATTAGGTACTTACTGCACCTGCAAGACTGGTGTCGAACTTTAGGTACTTGTTCTCATGTGGCAACTGTACTATGGTTTTTAGGATACGTTAGGTATCAAGAGCTAATCAAATATCATTCTACAAATGTTTTAAATCATATACTAAATGCAAATAATGTGGAGGTGATAGACATTTAACATTTGATTATGCAACTTTTTGATTTCTATGACAATGGTTATATCAAGAACAAAAATTATTTACTGTTTTCTGCCTCATCAATTTAGTTAACTGATATCTTATTAAGCTTAGAAATTTCTAATATATTAAAATACGTTCATTAACGTTTCTACATAAACATTTTTTATTTCCAATGACTGTACAAAGCGGTAGTGATGATGGAGGTAGACCTGCGAAATCGGTCTGTCGATGGTGTGAACAGTGAAGACACTAGTATCTTAAAGAATTTTATTTTCTTAGTTTTGCAAAATAAAGATGAACTTCGACAAGCGCCTTCTTTATCAAAAGAATCTACTGAACACTTTATTAGAAAATAGTGAGCATAATAAATGAAGCACATCTAACCTTTCTATCTGTCAATCTCCAAAAGCTTTGTATTTCGCAACGACATCCAATTGCAAGGGATTTTTTATGTTAACGGTTTTTTCCGTACCTATATGAAGTTTAAGATATCGCTTTGGTCCTTTGCACTTGGACACCCAGTATCAGTATAAACACATCGTGACTATTATGTAGGTATATACAGTTAGCAAATAATAAAATACTTATCTTTTTGGGATTTTTTAATGGTGTACTTTAAATTATACAATTTAAACGTTTCGATAACACTTACAGTTATCTTCGTCAGTAGCAATGTATGTTAAAAATTGTTAAAGATGTAGTAAACAATTTTGTCAAATTTGAAAAATTCAAATATAAACATAAGCCTGCTATTAATATAACAGTTTGAGAAACGTATAAGCCAACTATAAAATTGTAGTAAAGAATAACTAGGTCATTAAAATTAAATATTGTTAAACTGTCTTAAAGATGACAAACCAGAACACTCTCTACGACGAAAGCTAACAATGAAATTTGCCAGCCAAAAAACACATTTAACAAAATTTAATTGAGTTAGCAAATAGTTTATTTTAATATAGACATTTCAATTAAGTTATCAGAAAATTAACTAGGAAGTACCGAGATATCAACAATGAATGACCGAAAAAAACTGATTTTTACAGAATTTTTATCAAAATTTTATTCCAAGTTACTAGTGAAATTAGGCACAAATATTTATTTCATCTTCGATTGACATTTCATAAACGTACATAGATTTTTCCTTTTTCAATTATTCCTTTATCTACATTTGTATTACAATAAAATAGTTTTTTTCAAAACTCATTAATAAATTAACCAGGACTTTCAAGGTAAATTTATTCGTGTATTTTATGCCTTTTTCGTAAATAAATTTTTTTAGGTTATAATGCCTTTTACTGTGGAACAAGACAAGTTTATTTTGGAAGCTTATTTCCGAAACGGCGAAAAAGATGTAGATGGAAACTGGAAGTATTTAGTACGATTATGCGTTGAAGAATATCAACATCACTTTCAGAACATCGAATTAGATGATATTTTATGCCGACACATTCGAAGAATGGTTAGTCATTTTCATGAGCATGGTAGTGTTTGTAAGGGAAAATCTACGGGTCTATGTGCACTAATTGAAAATCTTTACTCACTATTTACTATACTTTAGCTGAATTGATCTCATTTACATGCACGTTTGAGATCTAAAAAAACAATGCATTATTAATTCATTATTTGCTGTGCTTTAGATCAATATATACAGATTTGAGTTATCTTAAAAAACAATAGGTACATCATAAAGTAGACATGGTGACTAGTTCCATATGAGAAGGACTAAATCAGTGGTATATAATCTGAAATAAGTTTTTGTTAAAAAATTAGAATGCAATGCAAAAGTGATATCTAGCATTAAGTTAAATAAGTTCTTTTTTTCCATGATAATGTATTTGTGATGTTCACCAGTGTACATTCAAAGGTGGTCAGCAAAAATGGTGTACCTGACTTGTGCTGAATATGTTGAATGTATGCTTTTATAATAAACTAACCAATCATACATGTAATTTGTTTTCAGTAATATTATTTAACAAATATATCATACATTGATTTCTGATTAATGACAAATTTATTTTAAAAATTCATTTAAATGTTTTAATGTCATTGTAACGGTAACATCATCCAATATCACTCCTTTTTTTAAATATTCACTCTCCACATATTCACACACTTTCTTCGAGTTCTCAGCTGTAATTTTTTTCAATTCTTCATTGCCAATTGCTTAACACCTTCCATTTGAAATGTCACATTCCTCACTGCTATCTGATTTTTCAATGGGATTTAATTCAGAGTGGTACAAAGGGAGACGAAGGACAGCATGACCATTTTCAACTAGTAGCTTGTCTAGAACGGTTTCTTCAGCAACACATTCTTGTAATTGGGATAATGGCATTGCATCATTCCTTCTTTTTTTCTAAATTACATGTATAATTTGCCTTGTCATGAATTACCTTTCGATTATTCATTTTCAACCTGACAACAAAATTCATACATTATTGCCTATTCTAAACACTCATGTCAATATAAACAAAGATCATTAAACCTCATCTAAACAGTTTTACTCTAAACTGTCATTATTCTCATAACCAAATTGAGGTTAAAAAGCAAAATTTGTCATTAAACTTCTTTAGTATATAAAAGCACTTACACTTGAATTTGACGTAAATACCATGTATTGGTTTAATACACCAAATTACGGTTAGAAATCAGAAAATCTGTAATATCAATTAAAATAATAAATGATAATTTTAACCAAATTTTAGCATACCTTATAACAATTTCCTGTAGTCTTGAAGATAAATTACAATTATTGAAGTTTTATACGTCTACATAATAGAATTCGTCATTCACCAAAGTTTTGTCATTATGGTAGTATTTATTTTAATATCTGCATTTACGCCACTAAATGAAATTTTCATTTTGAACAGTATACTGTTCTAGACAGTTCAAACAATGATGATGCTGTATAATAATACTCAATTAAATCTATTAAGAAATGAACACTCTATAACGGACGTCTAGGAGACTTAACTCAAATATTTAAATGGACATTATGTGTAGACTTGATTCTAAATATCATTACAACCACCGGATAATTTTCAGATACATATTTTATTTTAAGATGGATCAGTAGTATGTATCTAAAGAGAAAGTCAAACAATGATGATCGCGCTGTATAATAATACTCAATTAAATCTATTAAAGAAATGAAACACTCTGTATAACGGACGTCTAGGAGACTTAACTTGCAATAATAATTTAAATGGACATATATGTGTTAACTTCGATTCACCAAAATATCAAAACAATACCACCGTATAATTCTTTTCAGATACATATATTTGGTCTCACCCTGTATATCAGGTGTATGTATAAAAATAATGAAAGTAAAGAAAAGGTTGTAACCAGTAACACAAAAAAATAACATTCCACTAAGTTTTGCGTTAATATTGGCAAAAATGTCCATTTTATGATATATTGAAAGTATCAAATAGTGATATTACAGACCCTGTATATCAAAAACTGTTGAGCTTTGAGCTTTCGGACAATGAAGACATTTGATCAATTGGTCAAGTTCTAGAACATATCAAAATTTGGTTAAATTTTACATTCAAAACGTGCCCCCTCCTTTATAAGTATTGCCGCAAATGTTAACTCCTTCTGCGCAAGTTCTAAGTGGTTTGCTTTATGGAACGGGCGCAGAGGTAGCGCGCGCTTCGAGCGGTTCGTTTTTGGATTAACGTCCATATAGTCGCGTTAATAAATCATCGCCGCCTTAATTAATCTAAATTTGTTTTTTATTGACCAAATTTTCAAGCTGATACTCATTTAAAAATAGTTATCGTAAAGTTATTAGATTACCTTTTTTAATCTATATGCAACGTGTGTGACCGGATTCCTTGACCAACACCACTGGGAGCTCCCAAGGAGAAGAAATCTCGTGGAATAAGGGTAAGTCACACACTTTCAACCTTGTTCTTCATAATATTCATATTAATGTACATGAAAATATATACAGTCCATTTTTCTCTTAATTAATAAACCCCCTTTTCTCTATCCAAGCGTAACATTTGGTCCTTCGACGTGTCTGATATTCTCCTTCTTTAAATATTTAAATTGTAATATATATTTAAATATCGCATACATCATTATTTTTACGCGTAAGGTTGTGAAAAAACCAAGCATTTTTTTTATTTTGCAGATTTTTAGAGGTTTTGAAGTGTTTTTAAAAAGAAAACGCCATTTTTATAAATGTAATATTTATTGAAATTTATTTTGGCCATCTTTATATTTGTTTAAACGAATTTTGATGACGACGTGCGTACGCTGCACAGGTGTGTTTTAGAGGTCATCACGCTTATCATAGCGCCCGGTGGTCAGTCTGTGTTCGGATTTCGGACTGAATTTCTATTTAGGTATTCGCATCGCTCTCATGATCTAGTTTGTTTACAATTAAACGCACTTATTTATTTTTCTTATTTAACGTGTACTTTGTTATATTAATAAAAAATGTCTGACAAAATTCGAAAATATAACGCTTACCGCCAAAGTTGTTCTAACGAATGAACTGGGTATACAGGCGCGACAAGAGACAACAAAAAGAACGTTGTTTAAAATTCCTTTTGCAGAGGCGAAAACAATATGCGAAGAATTTTCTAAACATCATAATAATATTATGACGTTAGTGGTCGCAGATACTGAAGGTGACTTTAATGCTGAAGATAAAATTAAAGAAGCATTTATGAACGCGTATTTTCCAGCCAAGGCTATTTTTACTGATTTATTTGAATCTGAAATAAATCCAAACGTGATTATAAGTAATAGACATAATAATAACTCTCAAAATATTTCTTGTAACGTAAATTTACCAAAAATAGAGTTAATAAAATTTTATGGAGATTATAAAAGTTTTCCAACCTTTAAAGATATGTTTGGCGCTTTGGCCCATAGCAATGATTATTTAAAAGATATTGAAAAATTTAATTATTTAATGTCGTCCTTAAAAGGACAACCCCTTGCTCTGGTTCAATGTTTACCAATGATAGGATTTAATTATAACGCGGCCTATGAGAGGCTAGTTAAAAAATATATAGTCACGGCAAAATCTTTTCCGTTGTGGGGGTGAAATTGTTAGAGAGAGAGACAAACTTAACATACCAACTTCCATAATAACCCTGATAATTACAAATGATATATCTATGTTAGTGAAATACACGTTGTTGGGTTGTTAGAACTGCCGAATAAATTACAATGTTGTCAGCTCTTCTGTTTACACATAACTTCTAATTTTGACGTTTTACACATTTTGAGATTTTCGATTCGTGTGACTTGCATTGTTCTATTATAAAAACAAATGATACAATTGCTTAATCATCGCAAAATGATCTAAGAACTATTAAAAGTATTGTTACTTAGTTGAGAACGAGTATTTCCATCAAAAACTAATTTTAAAAATAAATGTAAACAATATAACCTAAGTATTATGTTGATGTCGAATTTCATATGTTTGGCAACAATGTCAAGCGCTGACGTTTATCCCCACATTGGAAAAGAGTTTGCCGCGACTATACTAATATTCGTTTATTAGCAAATTCTTATTGGTCCGCTATTGAAGCTGCTCCTAAAATTGAACATTTAAACGCGCAAAATTTAAGAAAACTCTTAGATATATTTTCCGAAAACTTGTCGGCATTAAAAAATCTAGGATTTCCCACCGAAGAGTGGAACTTTATTTTAGTTAACACGTTGTTAAGAAAAATTGATGCTGACACGGCTAGGGCCTTTGAATTAACGCACAACTCTACTGAAGTTCCTAAATATATAGAACTTTTGAATTTTAAATAAACATTCTTTAGCACTAGACACTGTTTCGATTGCTTCGGAAAAAATTAAAAGGTCAGTAAACGTAACGAAAGATTCTTCGTTTACTAGCCGCAATAATTCAAAGCAATCATTTGTTACTAATACTAATGATTTAAATTGTAGTTTATGTGAACAATCTCATTTATCATATAATTGTCCTATATGTCTAAATAAAAACTCTTCTGATCGATATAACTATTGCAAAGGTCAACATATTTGTTTCAATTGTTTATCTAAAATTCACAATTTAAAAATTGCAAATCTACAATGAATTGTAAAAATGTAATCTGCGCCATCATTCACTTCTTCATTTTAACAAAGAACACTCTACTCCCTTAGTGAGTACTGTACAGGTTGTCCCATTTTGATTGTCCTCGTAGGGTATCTCAGTTATTAGCAAAGATACAGAGATGCGGTTTTCGCGAACGTTGGCTACTTTTTGTGAAACGAAAGATGACACAAACATAATTACTCTAGCTCTTCTCATTTTTGAGATACAGGGCGTTTTGAAAAAGTTGCATTTGAGACAGCCCCGTATCTCAGCTATACGATAACTTATAGAAAAAGTGAAAAGTGTTCTTTATATAATTTTTTCTGTAGAATGCAGTGCTGTTTTCAGAATGAGTATACGGGTCAGGTCAAAAGTTATCGGATCAACTAATTTTTTTAAATGGGACACCCTGTCTATTTTCTCATAATTAAATTTCTCTTGTTCTAAGCACTTCAAATATATATAACAATTATCACTTATTTTGATAAATAGCGTGGTATTTTGTATTATTAACTGAATTTCTTAGTAGGCTTTGAATTCGTAATCTTCTATTGTTTTTTGTGCCTAATATAGAAAACCATCATTATGTAATTATATGTCATTGAAGAAGATACAAATTTCGGCAAAATAATTTATTTTATTTCCAGAATTGTTGATTTGAAACTCATATAAATATTGGATGTATTTATTTATAAATTTAGAGACAAACGAAAATAAGAAGAATTAAAATTTTATAAATATTGCTCAATTTGCTGACCATTATGGTCAAGACAAATCTACATCTCCGAAGAATTTCTTGAATGGATCTTAATAAAAATAGGTCTTAAACGTAGTTCTTCAAAGGTCTCTTGTAGCATTCATCAAAGCTTCTTGAGTTTCATACGTCTTTGATGAATTTTATTTTAAGGTAGCCCCACAAAAAAATCTAAAATTGATAGGTCTGGGGACCTTGCTGGCCAATTAACTGGTCCATTGTTACCAATCAATGGTTTTGAAACATAGTATTGAGGTAATCTCTTACTAATCTTGCATTGTGGCAAGGTGCCGTCTTGCTGAAAATAAACCTCTCTTAGCTGGGCTAACGGAATATCATCAATCAATTCTGGAAGGCAAATGTCCAAAATTTCCAAATATCGTTGATGGTTCAAATTGCCTTCAAACAGGTAAAATGTTAATCTGCCTCCTAAAATGAAACAGGACACATTGAACCCAAACCTGCCTTGCTGCTGACGGATCACGGTAACATGCCGATTTTCGTTAGACCAGAAACGATTCGTTGCACGATTGTAAATTCCGGCGGAGCTTATATGGCTTTCATCCGACCATATAACTAAACGACCAAAATTACCATTTTCTTCACTTTTCTGAATATACCATCTACAGAAATCGATACGCAATTGAGCATCACCCGGATGCAAGTGGTGGATGACTTGAGGTATATATGGTTTATAATGGTATTTTTAAATATTTTTGATACTTTCGTTTTGAAATGCCCACCGATTCTTCTATTTTTCTGCAAGACGTATAATTTTCGTTAACAGTGACCTCTGCAAGGACATTTATTTCATTATTTTCTTCGTTTTCTTTTCTATATGTTTTGGCGCGTGGCCTTTCAAACGATCCGTGATTTTCCAAATTTTGTTTTAACCTAATGAATGTTTTTTACACGGTTGCCTTCTTTCCGGAAATCTATAATATTCACATTTTATTTAACTCAAATGATGACTAACATTCCAGTAAATATAAATACCTTTCAAAATATATTTCCTTCGCTTGCTCTGCATTAAAATTTGTTTGGTAATAAACCCCAATCATATCTAATTTCTCATAGTTCTCGTACCTAAATTATTCGCCATGGTTTGAAACTTTGTAAAAATTCAAAATAACGAAAAGAATATTGAAAACTTTACTAACAATAAGGATCTCAACAATCAACAAATTTGCAAATATTGACAAATGTCAAAAAAATGAAGTTGCCATGGTAAAACAATTGCAGTACCAAAGGCCACTAACAAATCCAGTTAATAATTTGAAATACTGCGCTATTTGTATAAAAATGATGAATGCTATACATATTTGAAATGCTTAGAACAAGGAAAATTTAATTATGAGAAAATAGACAGGGTGTCCCATTTAAAAAAAATGAAGTTGATCCGATAACTTTTGACCTGACCCGTATACTCATTCTGAAAACAGCACTGCATTCTACGGAAAAATTATATAAAGAACACTTTTCACTTTTTCTATAGCTGAGATACGGGGCTGTCTCAAAATGCAACTTTTTCAAAACGCCCTGTATCTCAAAAATGAGAAGAGCTAGAGTAATTATGTTTGTGTCATCTTTCGTTTCACAAAAAGTAGCCAACGTTCGCGAAAACCGCATCTCTGTATCTTTGCTAATAACTGAGATACCCTGCGAGGACAACCAAAATGGGACAACCTGTACAAACCTCCGCGTCCAAGTTTTACTGAAACGCAATTGATTACACAAGCAACTACTAATAATAATCATGGGGCAGTATTGCAATCTCTCACTTTGACAGGTTTTACCGATAGAAAACAATCCTCAGTTTTGTTATCTAGCATGGATAGCAATTTGTGACAATAAGGGCATTTTCAAAATTTTAGAGCTGTTTTAGATTCGGGTTCAAAACTTCACTTATATCAAAAGATGTTTTAACCAGTTAGGGTTGAAAAAGTGTCATCCTCCGGTTTCTCTACAGGGTTTAGGACAATCGCAAACCGTTTCTCTCTTGGGTGGTGTAACATTTAATTTAAAACCTATATACAACGTGTCCCAGATAACATTTCCAGCATAGGGATCTCGCTTATTATAAAAGATACAGATTTGGTTAAATTAGATGAATTACTCCTAAGGATTAGTGAAATTATAGGACACTCTCCAATTTCCATTTATTTTAAGACTTATGGCAAGAAAAAGAAAAATGTCAAATTTCTTTTTCTTGTAATATTAGACATATAAATTTTATTTGCACTTTCTTAAGATATTTTTATGCAGAATTTAAATGTCAATTTGGATTTTATTTGCACTTTCTATTTTTAGTTTCAACCCTAAATTAAATTTTTCTTATGAAACGACAAGTCGGCTTTGAAATAATTGATCGTGTTTTTATCCTCTTTACAATGATATAGTACATGTACTATCTATTTTTAAAAACAACAAAGAAAATTTAAAAAATGTATTTTATTAAAGACTCTAACAATAAGCAGGCCGTGAAACATAAAAACACAATCGAATTTAATGTCACTTAAAATTATTCGTTCCAGAATATTTTGTGTCAAACATATTTATTTACTAATACTGAAAAGTTTGATATGTTGAGTTGTTACATCTTGTCTCATAAAACAGTTTAGAAGCTGAACGGATGTACTTGAGGCTGTATCCTGAAAGAAAGCAGCCCAATGCTCGTACGTACAGAAATTTGGTAATTAATTTAAAATAATATGATTCATTTTCAAAACCTACTAGAAAGAGTTAAGCAGGTAATAGTATTGGAGATAATTATCCAATTATAAAGATGTTCAAACAATTGACCATTCCGTTCTAAACATAGTTGCACTGCGTAGTTTTGGCGTTTAATGCTGCAAGAACAGCTTCACGAAGATCTTCGGCATTCTCAAATGTTTGCACGTACACTCGATTTTTACGTAGCCCCAAAGGAAAAGTCCAAAGGCGTTAAGTCTGGAGATCTGGGTGGCCATAAACTCGGCCCTCGATTATCAATCCATGAATTTGGAAACAGATTATTAAGATATTCGCTGATGATGTTTGAATTGTGGGGTGGGGCGCCATCTTGTTGAAAGCAGATATTAATATTCTCAATCAGTGGTAAATCATCAAATTTATTTTCTAAATCAGTTTTAGTAAATTCAAATACCTTTCACTATTTAATGTTTCGTTAAAAATATGGGTCCAATAAGTTTAGCGCCTAAAATGCCACACCAGACGTTAAAACCAAATCTCACTTGATGCCGACTTTCCTTAACAACGTGAGGATTTTCACGGTCCCAAAAGTGAACATTGTGACGATTGAAAAGGCCATTATTTGTAAATTTGCTTTCGTCAGACCACAAAATCGTAGCTGGAAAATGATCGTTCTTCTCATATTGATTAACATACCATTGGCAAAATTGTAATCTTCTCCCTGATCTCCTCTAAGTCCCTGCAGAATGGTGTACTTATACGGATAATACCTGTGACGTTTTAAAATTCTTTGTGATGTAGTTTTCGAAATACCAGTGTTATGTTCAATTTCTCTAAAGGGCCGGCTGTATAAAGCTCGGTTAAGCTAGGGTTGAAATACAACGGGAGGTTGATTTGAAATTCCTGTTGTATAATCTTCGGTTGGTACTGAATCGGGGTTTGAATCGGAGGTCGACTGAACCAGTAAAACCATAGTTTGACATTTCAAACGGAGCTTATGTATGTTTATTATTGTCGTTATAACCTAAAAATTAACGCATGTAGCAGGTCTAAATTTTGAAAGTTTTGCGTAATTTTGTGATCTTTTGAGATACTGTTTTCTTTTATCAAAGTTTTTATATATAATATTTTATAGTGCTACTGAAGTAAGTAAATTTTTATTTATAGTTGTAGGGTGTTTAAATTTCGTCTTACAGGTAACATGGAGTCCAGCTTCTCATCTTCTTCTAGTGATGATTCTAATTTCAATAACTCCTTATTGCATGCAAGTTCATCTTCATCTGACGAAGAATTGTTATTGCAATTACAACAGCGAACTCGACGTGAACGTATTTTAGACTACGTCCTAATCATTTTACCAATTGGGTGATGATGAGTTCTTTACTAGGTTTAGATTAACAAAGCACACAGTGTTATTTCTATTAAATGAAATTGAGGAATACTTAATTCAAGATACAAATAGGTAACTATTCAATGCATATGTCTATTTAAGTATATTTATATTTTAGAAACCATTCAATATCACCATTACAACAGTTATTGCTAACATTACGGTTGTATGCAACTGGTGATATGTTGATTTTATAGGTGATTTTAATGGAATAGATAAAGCCACTACCAGCAGAATTGTAAAAGAGTTACAAATGCAATCGCCTCCTTATCAGGACACTATATAAAAATGCCAACTAATGAAGACTCGACACACATGGATTTTTATAATATTTCTAAATTTCCCCAAGTTATAGGAGCAATTGATTGTACACATATTAAAATACAGTCACCAGGTGGGTAAAAGTAGTTTGAATATTTGGTTAGTCCTTATTGTAGGAGGCAACAATGCTGAATATTTTCGAAACAGGAAGGGATACTTTTAATTAAATATATAAGTTGTTGGTGATGCTCGTTTGCAAATTCGAGATATAGTTGTAAGGTGGCCTGGATCAACACATGATCAAACCATATTTAATAACTCCAGACTTAAAGCTCGGTTCGAGGCCAATGAATTTAGTGGAGTGTTATTAGGAGATTCAGGATATGCCTTAACAAAATATTTAATTACTCCATTATTGCACACAACAATAAGAGAACAATTATTTAATGAATCCCAAATAAGAACCCGAAACCCTGTAGAAAGATTGTTTGGTGTGCGGAAAAGACGTTTTCCCATTTTAGCATTGAATAAGATTAAATCTAGACACAACTCAAGCAGTAGTAATTGCCTGTGCAGTATTACAAAATCTTGCAGTTTCTAGGAATGAAGAACAACCACAAGATGAATTAAATTTTGTAGTACATGCAGGACTGGATGAAAATGATGTTAACGATCACGAACAACAAAATTATCGTACACAGTTTATTACATATTTTCTAATTTATAATAGTATATATATAAATATATTGCAATGATATTCCCCTATTATTATTAAAAACCTCTATTGTGTACTTTGATATAGGTGAAACTGTTTTTATAAAAATTTAAATATTTTAATTAATTATATTTAATATATGAATATTATTATTATAGTTAATATTAAAAATAAAATAAAATCCGGTAGAACAATGAGACTCATCTAACAGGGGATAGGGATCAAGATTTAGAAGGAACTCTACCTTTAATATGTTAAAATAAATGCTCATGAACTTGATTTATCTTATTTGTTTGAATATAATAATCATAGTAAATATGGTTAAAATTACATTGAGTTAATGTCTTATTTACTTTTATAAAAACTGAATTGATTAAATAAATTGAAATATAATTTTTAATTCGCATAAATATCTGCGTTATACCTTGTACATAACAAAATTTATTTAAAATACACGTGAGCATGCGCGGTGAATCCGCAACCATATGCTTTAACCATAAAGTGACGTGAACTTCAACACACAAGCAAGTATAACGACGTTTGAATAATAAAAAAAAAACACAATTAATATAAACCATTTAAATTATTAGCACAAATAACATTCCCTTTGGACATGTACCTATACCTGTTGTTGCACATATGGTTATTACAAAGGATAGAAAATGTAAACATAACAATAAAGTATCAATGTCAACAAAGTACTCACATAAATGTCCTCCCTTCGTGGGTTACTGCTGCTGACGATGATTGAAGATACCAGCTCCTGTGAACTGCAATTCTACTTCTCGTACGTCCAGAGTTTTCTTTGAAATACCAGCTTAATCACTTAGGTAGATTGGTTTCACTAATATTATTAAGTATTCACGAATCTTTATTTTAGGCTCATCACTTCTTTAGTAATTAAATTCAAAATAAATTTTGAAAGGCATGGATTGTTGATGGTTGTTTTAAATTAAACACACTTTTGATGCACAAGGTGTATAATGATAATAAAACTTGAAGACAACACAATTAAATATGCACATCAACATAAACGGTATAAATTTAATATTAACAAAGTCGAACTACGGAAATAATTTTATAACGTAATGAAAACTCCGATATGTGGTTGGAAAAGGTAAACTAACCTTAATTTAAAATTATTTCACGAACAAAAACTATCACTTGTTTCGTGACCACTTCCGATACTATACCGCACTTTGTTATTTGCCCGAAGTGACATTAATTTGTTTTTAAAAATTATTTTCAAAAAATTCCACAACAGCTTACTCTGGCAAGTTGTTGCAAAAGATGAAAATCAAGAGAGAGTGTGAAGCTAAACCACTTATATAAATCTACCTAACAACCAAATTTTCGAATGTTTTCACTAGTTACGACAAAAACTTGCTGAATTCTTATTGGCTAATATAATTCTTAAATTACGATAATTCTTTAAAGCCCTATAACTTTGGCCCCGTTCAACATATCTCAAATTTAAAAACATTTCCATAATCTCCATAATTTTATCTTTAATTTGAAACTAAACATGATGTAAATCTAACACTTAACAACGATGTTAATTTTTACCCTTTACACTAATTCTAGGAATTTTGCAGGCCTGGAAATTACCTCTACATGAATAGGGGATGCTACTCCACCTAAATATACATCTTAAACATGCCTACGGCCAATTTGAAAGGAAAATTACTTAAATTCTACCCAAAACTCTTACAAACTAAAATTAACAAAATGGACATAAATACACGGAATTACAACATGAAATTGAGGCTACCTTACTATTTCTACCTCTACTAATTTATTTTCTATAAATTGTCTCAGTTAAAAAATACTTTTTACAAAAATTTCTGTGCGAGGGTATAACATAACCTCATTTTGTTTATCTAGTTTTAATGTTAAATTTCACACTTTTAAACACAATAATTGTTACTGTAAGTGTTTAAATTTAATGTTCAAGTCACAAATTAATTTATGTGCTCACTTTCGTAGGTAAATACGTTCTCCTACGACTAGTGTTGGAATGTTGTCACGCACTAGTTTAAGGTCATAAACTGTTGAATAACCACAATAATCCCAGAACTGCTGCATGATTCATGTTATATAGTCACCCACTAATGTGCTTGTTCTGTTTTATCATAAGTTTTGCACTAATATGTGACTAACGCACAAATACGAAAGTTTTCCCACATCTTGGCTGCGTACAAAATAAATGCGACATTGATACCAGCCTAAATCTAGTTAACATTAATTTTGTCAACCACAACCTGTATTACATGTCGTTAGAATATTGTTTAATATAAACTTACAAAACTAAATGAAAACTTGAATTAACTCATAAAACGATAACAAACATCCTATACTGCTATAGTTCTGTGTTGTCGAATACATAAACTAACATTATTAAAAATTATATTAAGAAATATTGAAATTTTACAAACTCCTCAATGTTTATTAATCATTTTATTCTAAATTATTAACTGAAATGTACCATTTTTACAAACTAAAGTAAAACTTATTATGCAAGTTTCATAGCTACTTGTAGTAATTAGATTCATCTCATATATAGACATTGTAATTTTTGTAAAATAAATTTATTGTTTTAAAGTTTGCAACTTAAGTTTTAACAACTCTACTTTAAAGTCGTTTCTTCATTATCCAAACGAAGACCTTCTAATTTTCTTTATGAAGTTCGTCATTTCTAATTTCTTCTTTTCTTAATAATTCTATTTTTAGTTTATTTAGTTCCATTTTGCTTGTGGAAATATCTTTAATACCTCTACAGTTTTTTTTAGTTATTCCATTTGCAAACTTGGATGTTTTTCCTTTTAAAATGTTGCAATCTAGGTCTAAAAAATTACTAACAATGTATGTACCTATATACATGTATACCAATTTCTTTGTAATAATTTCAGGATTAGTTGAAAGTGGGAGGATTTCGGCATTATGGTCTGTCTCCAGAATTATTTGTGTGGAATTTTCGTGTTGCTAAAAATTAAAACGTAATGCAAGGACTATAAATAATAAATTATCTTACATTATGAGTAAATTCATCACTTGTGCTAGTATTAGTTCCAGAACAACTTGCTACTTCAATTTCTATAAAAGGAAAATTAATCTTTGGTTAGAAGTTACAATTTTGTTTACCAATATTGTCACTGTCTCCAAGTGTGCCTCTAACCTTGCACTGAAAAGTTTATAATAGATTTAATCTTTTCGTACAGGTTTTCAATGCATCTCGAATGTCATCTTCAATTTGCCCTCCTCCAGTTCTATAAATCAATTGCCTTTGCTTGGCAAAGTATCGTCTCGTTCCTTCTTCAAATTATCAAATTTTGTTCGAACTGATCCATAGTCTTTGACTCGGTCACCATCGCATTATACTCATTGCATATTTTGTCCCAAGCAATTGACTAAAAACTTTATAATCGGGTTTAGTAATTAATTACTTTATCATTTATACCTTCTGTTTACAAGTAACTGCATCAGTTTTTTTTATTCAACAATCGCTGCATATCTTAGTACTAGGTCAACTAAGCTGTGCATATTGGAATCAGTAAAAGTAATCCTTTTACGAGGTGTAGCCATCTGTAGAATTTTATTAAATTTGTCATAAGAACTGGTGTAATCTTACCTTCACTGCCTGATATAATTACTGAGAAAAAAAAATAACGATATGAAAAGTTTAATTATAACAATAACAAAACTAACTAACTAACAATAACAAAACAATATAATCAGTTATAGGTTAACTTGGAATGAGAAAGGGTAAACGGAAATGAAATAAATAATTTTGAATCCATTGGTGGATTATCAACCGTCGCTGATGCCAACTGAAGAAAACTTTATTCAACCGTCGGTAAACCTTTCATTAACTGCGATACAACGTGTTATAATTCAACCTACGGTTGATAACCGAGTTCATCAACCCTGCAAATATTGATTCCTCTAATTAACATATTCCAACTTAAAATTAGCGGACCCACTTTTTATAATTCTAATAATGTTGATGTCGCTGCGCTGACATTTTTCTAAAATTCTGTTAGAGGGTAGGCTTCTTGGTAAACCAGGAGAACCTGACGTAACAAACTATTTTTGGTTATATTTTACTGGGAAAAATAAACCAAAGTCCTTTCAAAAAAATTAATACATTTTCTGTTCTACCCTAGAAACGCCATTGGGATTAGCGCTTAAAAATTTTGGGAACTTGAGAATGTTCCAGACATTTACCGCTCTCACAAACAAATAATTTGTGGAAAAATATTTTCAGAAACTTGTCACCGGTACAAGTCCGGTCGCTATGTTGTTTCGTCATCTTTTGTGAAAATTCCTGTTTTCCTGACATTCGCGGATTAGCAGTTCAACGTTTTTATCGTTTAACGCCGGTTAAAAAATTTAGATTTGTATAAGGGTATTGTAAAATGAAGAAATCGCGACCCAAACATTAGTTTCCGAAAATTGAATTTATTAGTCATCACGCAATAGTAAAACCGGATTGGCTGACCGATCATTGATTAGTGCGCACGACTAATTTTAAAAATTCAATTGATCATACGAAGTCCGCAGTGTAAGTGTTGTTTTTGTGAGCGTGTTCATTAAGAATCGACATATAAATTTTAGTATTTTCGATTTTTTTTTCGCCATTAAATATGGGGACAGTGAACGGACCTTTAAGAAATATAGTTATAAAAAACAATCACTGATGAAGAATTAAAGATGACTCTCATGGATTTGAAACGAAAATTTTTAGATAATTTGAGCGATTTGGATTTGGCCTTGAACAGATCATTCTGAATAAAAGAATTCGGACGATGATGATTAATAATTTAAATTTTAAATTACAATAATTTTATTAGGGTATTGGACAAATTACCTATTTCAAACTCAGAAAATTAAACCAGTCCTAATATAGATCCAGACATCGTCCAGGGCTAATAATGAAGGTATTTTTAGATTTCTTTTTCTGATTATTGGTATATAATATTTTTATAAGGTTCGGTTGATGGGTTCCAGATCCCCTTCTACAACCGCTTTTGCGCTGATGTTAAACTGGAGAACCAGGCACAAACAATTTTCCTTTTAAAAAGAAATGAACTTTTAGTGCCCGGCAATAACAAACCGATTGATTATTTTCATGATCCTCCGATGTAAACCAGTGTAAAATGAAACCAAAAATGGAAGAGGTGTTTTGTGGGAGTTACAAAAATCAAAAAAATGGAAACCAGTTACCTGTGAGGAGATTAAATTTTTCTTTGTTCTTCATAAGGTACAATAAATTGAATCCACAAGATTACTGGAGGAAGCATCCGTCAATTTACAATGTTTTTCAACCTATTGCACAACATTACAAAACTTTCTGAAATTAATACTTAAACATACCCAATCTTTCTACATATTTTCTAAAACATTCTACACTTATTCTTCACATTTTCTAATCAAGATTACCCATCTTATCTTCAACATTCCTTTCTTTATCATCAGCAAAACAGAAGCAATCCAGTGGAAAGCATTATCGTCCCATGGACAAATTTCTCTTCACATTTACATTCATCAGAATTTATTTCTTTCAACACTAAAGTCTTTATAACATTCAAATACACGTCTCTACATACAAATAATATCTTTCCTAAAATTCCAGTGGCGTATCATACACCCACACATTATATACACACAAAAAAATTTTTTTCATTCAAACTCAATACACTCGTGCTCAGAACACGTAATATACGTCATTATAACATCCTATATACAGGGTGCGTCATCGCAACCTGACAATGTATAGACAAACATTAATTTCATTCCAAGATCGTGATTATCAACGCATTATTTGGAGATTTTCGCATGAACCCTTGCAAGAGTATTTTAACCCTTATGATATCATAAAAATTTACACGTTATATCTACACGGATTACTACCTCTATATGGTGCATAATTTGACTGCATTATCACTGTAGACATTTCTGTTCGCATAATTCATTTTATTACTGTTTATGTTTTGTTCGCAAATTTCATGAGTCAGATGATGGAATCTTGAAGACAAGGCGTCAGTTGTTATTGATGAGCTAGAGTGCAGTCGATTTGTTTGTGTGCTGTGTCTGTTACTTTTATTTGTTTATTATTACATAAATTTATTATATTATACATTATTATTATATAAACTTATAACTGTGTTGTATGTGATAAAAATGGAAACGAATCTAAACGAACTGGCTGGACCCAGTGGCTTTAGTACTTCAGTTGTAGATCACGACGGTAAGTTTAGTAATTATTTTATTTATTATATGGCTGTGTACCATATAACCATATTATTTTTGTGTTTTCTAGAAGTCGCATCGGTAGAGGACTCATTACCTTTGGACTAGAAATATTCGATTAGATCAGTAAGTTTATGTTCGCCTACTACGTGTTATGTACTCAAGTCATCTAATATGCACATATTTATTTTAGATGTGTTTGTAAATTATAATTTGACCGAAGAGCAACTAATGTATCTATACGAAACCATTTCGACGAAGAATCAGATCCTTTTGAGATGATGATCAACGAGACCGATGCTGAATGGCTACCACCGATGACGATTGGAGATGTATAAATTGACCGAATGGCAGATGCTATTAAATTGTATCCAGATGCATGACGAAATAACTGGGGCTGATGATGATAAAGATGTTACACGTCCACAGAATGTGGAACTCTAAAATTATGCGATCAAACAATTTGAAAAAGTCTTTAGCAACATCACAAACATTCATCAATATCATACGTGAATTAGGTAAAAGCAACACACTTTTTCATTTGTCGTACAATATATTACCTTATACATAATGTATTTTCAGGCGGACCACATCAAGTAGCAACTCATTGACACGTCTAGATATCTTGAATTTGATATTCACGAATGAAATGAAGTTCATTATAATCAGAGAAACAAATCGAAAAGCAAACCAGTGCATTAATGAACATAATGAAGCCCATCCCAATAGACAAAAACAGTGAAAGCTGCCATTGATGAATTTAACGCCTTTCTGAATATTGGTCACTGCGGGTGTTCACCATTCTAACTCGGAACACGTAAACGAATTATGGAAAAACGATGTTACCAATCTAGCAAGTCTTAGCAAGATTCAAGACTACAGAAATATATTCGCTTTGATAACTTGATGCACGGTCAGCGACAAACAAGGACAAGCAAATAAGAAACATATGGACAATGCTAAATCATAACCTACGTCGCCACTTCAAGCCATATGAAAATCTAACCGTGGATAAACAGCTTTTTCCGTATAGTAGAACGAAATTTACTCAATACATGCCATCGAAACCAGCAAAGTACGGTATTAAAGTTTTTGGGTAGCTTTACAGGTAAAGAACAAGGAGAAGCACGCCAAGTCAATGTTGGAGAGAAGTAATGAATCTATGTCAGTATTACAAAGGCTAAGAAACATTACTACCGACAATTTTTTTATCATTTGGTAAGGTGCCTCAAAGAGCAACTCACTTAGTGAACTTTGAGGAAAACAAATACATCCCAAAAGAATTGCTACCTTAAAAAACAAATTAGCATCATTTGTTTTTCGTGATGAAGGAACTTTATGTTCCTATGTACTAAGAAACAAGCTGTTGTGTTGCAGTATCAACAACTCAGAAATTAATGACACGAGTACAGCCAAGAAACCTGATATAATTATGTACTATAATTCTACCAAATCCGAGTTGATCGAATGGATCAAATGGTAATGATGTACGACTAAAAGAAAAAACAAATGTAGCTTTTTTCTACAACATTTTGGATATTGCTTGTTTAGCAGCGTACATCATACATATTGAAAACAATCCAGAAATTTCTAGAACTAATCGTCGAAGATTATTTCTAAAAAATTAGGAAGAGATCTTTGTCTACCTTCTATAATAAAAGAAGTAAGCAACTAATCACGCGATTTTATTTCGTGAAAGCCATGGAAAACATTCTGTAAAATAGCCATACATAAACCAGCACCAATCGGTACAAGAACGTGATAACAGTTGAAGTTCACTGTTACGCATCATTGCAACACCGCGGAGGAAAAGAGGAAAAGGAGACGCGCAAGAGATGCTGTAAATGCAGGAAACCAGTGTGCGATGAACACACCAAAACTTACCTTATGCAGAAAATGTAGAATAAAGATACTGTTTATCAAAATCGTGCATCCGTACAAACAGAAGGTGAACTTTATAAAATCGTCAAAATAAAATCTTTGTCAAACTATTTTGCCTAAACTTATGTTTTCGTGAGTAAAACTATTTTGTTGGAGATGTCACGAAAGCTCAAAATAAAAGGTTGAATAGAAAATAGTTATATGACTGTAAAGACGAAATAGTACAGGTACTCTACGGCACCATTAGTTAAATACGGTAACCTATGGCGTTAATACTGCACCATTTCTTGCATTACGCCAATTAGTTTTAGATGAAGGTAATAATTTTCCGCTTGCCGCAATCGCCTTAAAAAATAATACTTATATTGAAGACATGTTTACAGGTTTTTCTTAAATTGAAGACGCTATTCTACTTCGGGATGAATTAATTTCGCTACTAAATAGGGAGGAGTGTTTTGAATTGCATAAGTGGTCTTGCAATGACCCATCCCTACTTACAGTATTTCCAGAATCGCAGCTTTGTATGAATCCGCTTTCTCTAGACCTTGAATCTTACTCCCTTAAAGTATTAGGTTTACTTTGGAACCCGCTCCAAGTTACTTTAGTTTTTACCGTTAAACCGATAGAGCGACTTTGCACCAAACGTCATATTTTATCAGAACTCGCGAAAGCTTTTGATCCGCTAGGTATTTTAGCACCGATAACATTTTCACCAAACATCTGATCCAACGACTATGGACGCTAGGTTTGGATTGGGATGCCCAACCTCCAGAGGATATTTTGAGAGTATGGAATCAATACAAAACTGAGCTACCTTTGCTTTCAAATATTCGTTTACCTCGACGCCTTGTATATGACAAATATTCTTCTATTGAACTTCACGCCTTTTGCGACGCTTCTGAAAAAGGTTTCAGTTCTGTGGTTTTCTTTCGTGTTTGTGATTTAAAGGGGATTGGGACAACGTTTTTTTGTTTGCGCTAAATCAAAGGTCTCTCCCTTAAAGCGTATAACAATTCCTCGCTTGGAACTTTGCGGTGCTGTTTTGTTGTCTAAGCTCGTATCCTTTGTGTTAAACACATACAAATCTATTTTCGTATTTAGTCGCATATTTGCTTGGTCAGATTCTCAGATTGCCCTTGCTTGGATAAAATGTTTGTTTCCAACCGCGTTTCACTAATACAGGAAATTATTCCTCCTTCTTCTTGGTTTTATACAGATTCTCAACAAAACGCCGCAGATCCTGCTTCACGTGGATTATTTCCTTATGAAATAATAAATCATTCGTTATGGTTCCAAGGTCCAAATTTTTTGCGTTCGCCAGAGGAGCCTATTTTTAATCTTCAACCGAAATCTCCTAATATATCAGGCGAAAAACGCAAACTAACATTAGTCAGTTTCAATCATGATCCAACCAATAACTTTTTTGATGATCTTTTAAGTAATCATTCTTCTCTTGCTAGTATACAACGTATTCTTGCTTATATTTTACGATTTATACATAACACAAAAAACGCTAACCAAAACCAAATGTCTGAATAGATTACAAGCCAAGAATTACATAAATCTCTGTTACTGTTAGTAAAGCATACACAAGGTTTAGAATTTTCTAGTGAGTTACAAGGTCCAAAATTGTCTAAACCTTTTAAAAGGCTTAACGCATTTTTGGATCCTGAAGGAATATTACGAGTTGGTGGCAGATTAACTTATGCGCACATTTCTTATGATAGAAAACATCCCATTCTTTTGCCCCGACATAGTAGATTAACTGTGTTAATTATTAATCATTTTCACAAAAATATTTACACGCAGGTTTGCGTACAACTCAATTTTTATTGTCTCAACAATTTTGGATATTATTTCCTAAACGCGCCGTTAGATCAGTGTTATCAAAATGCTTAAAATGTTGGATAATGCATCCTACCCTTATCAACCGCCAATGGGTAATTTACCTCTTAATAGAATTTCGCAACTTAAACCTTTTTCTCATGTCGGTGTAGATTACGGCGGTCCGCTCTTTATTACTATGAGTCGTCATCGTGGCTCAAAATCTCTAAAATCTTATATTTGTATTTTTGTCTGCTATGCCACTAAGGCTGTGCATATTGAGTTGGCGTCAGATTTGACGACTGACGCATTTTTGGCTGCACTACGAAGATTGGTAGCGCGCCGGGGGAGAGTCTCACACCTTTTCTCCGACTGTGGCACTAATTTTGTCGGTGCCTCAAATGAATTGCAAAGGTTAATGCAAAATGCCGCCAGTGTAGAAGCTATCGAATGGCAATTTAATGCGCCTTCTGCACCTCACTGGGGCGGGTTGTGGGAGGCCGGAATAAAATCTATTAAAACTCGTATTATCCGCGTTATTGGTCAACAGATTTTATCTTATGAAGAACTGTATACCTTGTTAGTTCAAATAGAAAGCATACTAAATTCAAGACCTTTAACACCTTTAAGTTCAGATCCAAATGATTTTTATGTATTAACGCCCGGTCATTTTCTTACGATGGAACCGGATGATGACCTTTCACAGACACCTGTAAATCACTTAACACGCTGGCAGTTGCTCCAAAGACTTCACCAGGACTTTTGGCGTAGATGGATTTTGGAGTATTTGCACACGCTCCATGAAAGGAGCAAATGGACAAATTCCGATACTCCAGTGGTACCGGGTACCTTAGTTTTGATTATGAGTGACGTTTTACCTCTTTTAAATTGGCAACTTGACCGCATTTTAGAAGTGGTTTCTGGAAAGGATAATGTAGTCCGCATAGCAAGTGTTAAAACTTCCAGTGGAGTATTAAAGCGCCCCCTTGTCAAACTGTGCCCGCTACCATTACGCGAATAATTTCTTTTTTTATTTTTTATATTTACGCATTTTCAATAAAAAAAAAATTTTTTTTTGGGTTTTGGTTAAGATTCTTTGAATAAATACTTGTTTATTATTTTCTTAATAACAATAATGATATTTGTTTGGAACATTCTTTTATTTTAACGATGTTTATTTCTTACACTAATTAATTTAATTGAAAAATTTTCAATTTTACTAACCTAAGTTACCTCTCCGTGTGATACGCTGCTGAGTTGGCAAATAATGTTTTAAGACGTTTGAAGGTCGTATTTGTTATTACATTTGTCTTTTGCTATTATAATGTTGTACGAAGGATGGAAAATGCGGTTCAGAGTAGCCAACTGAAATATCCCTTTCATTACAATGTTACACTTATAGCATTTTAGTTATTTTATAATTGGTTGTTGTTCATAGTGGAATGGCAGCCATATTATAGAGGTCTAATTATTCGTGAAATGCACTTTAACCCAGGTGTGTTGTGTTATATAACTTTATAAAAATGAACACACCAAATGTGGTTGCAAGTGAAGTAGACGCCGAACTCACTGATGGTCAAGTATTAAATGGTACGTGGAGAAATACAGGAGGAAATTTACCTACTATTAACATCAGACGTAGACGACTAAACAACAGAAGTTTAAGAATCCGCGAGGAATTTAAATTATATTTCAACAGTGTTGGAAAAGTGTCATGGCAAGACAACATGATATAGCGTTAGCATATACTCCGGAATAGCCATCCACATCTCCATTGTTAATTAATGTCATATCCTATTCAATGATAGTCTACAATAAAACTAAAATAATTGATTACATGAGTTACAAAAATACATCTTGTACTTTTGCACTTTATTCAATTAATATACAACATTAAACTATTATAAAAAGAAAAACAGTATTTAATTCTCTTCATCTCCGTCCTTTTCTTCCTGGTGTTCCCTTATGACCTTTAAAATTTACCACTTACATTTTGTAAAGGTAGACTTTTTTAAAACTTGTAAGTTCGTGTCCTATAAAATTACATAAACTTTCAACATGTGGTGGAAATTCATGCTTGTCACTTGCAATATTCTGTCTGTACTGCTTCAATAATTGCAGTATTTACATCGTCTTGTTTACGTTTCCTTTTAGGGGTTTTCAGGGCTTGTTGTATTTATTTAAAGTATTTGATGAACTCGATGTCCCACTAGCTGCGGGTGACAAAACACCTTGCTCACTGATTACATATACTCCTTCGATATTTTCCTGTACATTGGCCTAAAATAGTAAATACCCGATCTTAAATGAATGAAATATAACAATTTTCACAACCAACCTGTTCTTCAACTTCTACGTTATCAGTTTCAAGTATTTGCCACTCGGGGATTTCTGCAGTTACTTCGGAATCCTGGGATAAATTAGACCTTTCCTTGTCTTTTCACAATATGGTAATAAAAACTGAAGGTATTCATACAACCACCAGGTTGGTGGCTCCACTTCATCAGTACCCATCCCACTATATAGTACTTGTTTGTTATGATTTCTGTGAACCTCCATGAACTGCGTTCTAATATTATTAACTTTTTTTTGTATATCGTCGGTAGTAAAATTAGTTTTATAAAGGCTATTGATTTCAGCTTGGATGTGTTCCAAAGCTTTATATCTTAACACTTTGTTATGATAATTTGACCAAGTTACCTACAATTTTACGCTAATAAATTACAAGATGATTAACTACCTTATTGGAATTCTAACCTTGTATAAAGTTGGTTGTAATTCGTATAACATCACTAAAGTTTTCGTAACTTCATGGCCCCATTTTTTTGAATTTGCTTGAGACATAATTACAATTAATACAAAAATAAATATTCACTTGCACGTTTTACCAGTTTATAGGTTATGTATGAAATGATGTAGTTTTATTGTATACATTTAAGTAATTGGCATTACCGGAAATCGCGTTATGCGCAGGTCTAGCATGAAACTTGAACGGAAAATAAGTCCGGGTCTAGTTTGTAACTTATTTCTAGACACTTCTAGTACGGAAACTTGGATGAAATCTTTCTGATTCACATTATCCAAGTTTCGTCAAATATATCTAGTTTAGAAACTCGTTAAAGTTTCTAGCTGGAAAAAGTAGTTTAGGCATTTTCAAGTACGTCACAAGCTCCGCCTCTAACAGTTGATCGGGGACAACTTGTGTTAGCGTTCCATAGGAACTTACGTGTTTTGCTGTGACTTTTGAGTGTTTTCTCCAGAAAAATCGTGATAATTGACTTATTGTAGTGTTAGTATACAATGTTAAGATATTTCATAGTTAATTGGTGAACATTATTAGTGTATTATAGTTGGATTAGATTTTATCAACACGTATCGTGCCTTTACATTGCAATAGAAATTTGTAAGTATTTTGTTACTTGCTTTAATAAAGTAAAGCCCATGTGAAGTTTGATAAATTCCAGAAAAATGGCTTTAAGTGATTTCACTATCTGCTCGCGTTATCTCTATGAGAACTTTGATGTTTATAGGTAGACCAAGTTGTGTACTGTATTTCAAATTTTTTGTGTTTTGCAATTTAATTTCAAAGCAATCTATAATTATTTACATAGTCGAAAGTACATTACATTTAGTGTCGAATAGAAAACTCTAGAAATAGTTGGGATACTAACATGAAATGTATAAGAAAACAAAGTAAAATCTAAATTTAACCAGAGTTTTATTAACACTATCAAAAAATGATTAAACTTATTTGTAATAACTGCTTGTGGTGCAATTTTGATATAAGGTTTAAGTAATTTTGTAAATATTATATTGAAAGTCTTACAGCTTGGTATTCCAGTGTAGTAACGAACCTATAACATACACATTTTAACGTATAGCCAAAAGAGCCTTTCTTGAATGTAATTCTTTAATTTGATGAGTTTGATGATAACTAACCTACAAATCGAACGAGCTTTTCAATATTATGTAGGATGATTGTTCACTTCATTCACGTATTTCTGGTGAATTGGATCAATACAATTCTCATCTACAAGTATTACCACAGAAACATCTGGATCGCTTATGATTTTCGATAAAATTGCCAGAAAACAATCACATACCATAAAAACGTCTATTAAAGTTGTCCAACATCAAGCAACGTCACACGTTGTGACGTCACTTGAAAATGGCTAATTACACATAATAAAAATAAAGTTCATTCGTTTAACTTATCCCGATGACGTCATGTATGCCCCACGTTGGGCGCCAACTGTACTGATATTTACCCCCACTATCCTTCAGGTTATTAATTATTATACGTTAAATTTATATTCTTTATATTTAAATTTAATAATTTATTATTTAAATTATAATTTATTTTTATAATATTGGCTAAAGCTCTTAATATGGAAAATATATTCGTCGGTAGAACTATGAGACTCATCAACAGGGGATAGGGATCTAAATTTAGAAGAAACTCTACTCTTAAGATTGTAAAATAAATGATTATGAATTTTAATTATATTGATTGTTTGAATACAATAACCATAGTTAATATGATTAAAAAAAAATTGAGATAATGTCCTATTATTTCTATAAGGATTAAAATTGATTAAGTAGCTTGAATTATAATTTATAATTCGCATTAATAACTGTATTACACCCTGTACATAACAAAATTCTTTTAAAAATATACGTGGGCATGCGCTGTGAATACGCAACATATGATTTAACCACAACCAAAATGAAACTCGACATAAAAGTAAGTATAACTATGTTTGAATGAACAACAATATTAATATAAAACATTTACATTTATAGAACAAATAACATTCCCTTTGGACATGCATACCTGTTGTTGCACATCAAGATTATTACAAAGGATAAAAAAATTCTGAACATAACAAAAAAAAAAGTACCAATGTCAACAATACAGTACTCACATATAAAATCCTCCTTTTGTAGGTTACTGCTATTGAAGTTGGTTGAAGACAACAGCTCCTGCGAACTGCAACTCTGCTCTGAAATCTCCCAATTTTCTTTTAAATGAACAGCTTATTCACTTGGTAAGTTTCACTAATGTTATTAGAATCTTGACGAAACTTTATTTTTAGGCTCATCACTTCTTTATAATTAACTTCAAATTAAATTTTGTAAAGCATGGATCGTTGAAGGTTGATGTAAAGTAAACACACTTTTGGTAAACAAGGTGTATAATGATAAAAGCACGAAGACAACACAATTAAATATCCATGGCAACATACACAATAATAATTTAAAAATGAACAAAGTCGAACTGCGGAAATATTTTTAACCTGTCGAAAACTTCCGATGAAATTTTAAAAAGGTGAACTAACCTTAATTTAACTATATTCCGACAAAAGACTATCAACTGTTTCGTTAACACTTCCGATACTAAATCGCACTTTGTTAAAATTACCGAAGTGAGGTTAATTTGTTTTTAAAATTTATTTTCAAAAAAATTTTGCAACAGTTTACTTTGGCAAGTTGTTGCAAAAGATGAAAATCAAGAGAGTTTGTGAAGCTAAGGCACTTGCTTATATATGTTTTTGCTCGAGAACCAAATCATCGAATGTTTTCATTAGTTACGGAGAATAATTCCTGAAATTTGATTGGCTACAATAATTTTCCTCTCAAATTGGCCGTAGGCATGTTTAAGATGGATATTTGGGTGTAGTAGTATCCCCTATTCATGTAGAGGTAGTTTCCAGGCCTGTAAAATTCATAGAATGTTTAAATTGCATAAATAAGTGTGAAAATTAACGTAGTTATTAAGTATAGGAATTAGTTCATGTTTGGTTTCAAATGATAGATAAAATTATGTAGATTTTAGAAATGTTTTTAGATTTAAGAAATGTTAAACAGGACAAAAGTTACAGGGCTACAAAGATTTATCGTAATGTGAAAATTATTGTAGCCAATCAGATTACAGGAATTATTCTCCGTAACTAATGAAAACATTCGATGATTTGGTTGTCGAGCAAAAACATATATAAGCAAGTGCCTTAGCTTCACAAACTCTCTTGATTTTCATCTTTTGCAACAACTTGCCAAAGTAAGCTGTTGCAAAATTTTTTTGAAAATAAATTTTAAAAACAAATTAACCTCACTTCGGTAATTTTAACAAAGTGCGATTTAGTATCGGAAGTGTTAACGAAACAGTTGATAGTCTTTTGTCGGAATATAGTTAAATTAAGGTTAGTTTACCTTTTTAAAATTTCATCGGAAGTTTTCGACAAGTTAAAAATATTTCCGCAGTTCGACTTTGTTCATTTTTAAATTATTATTGTGTATGTTGCCATGGATATTTAATTGTGTTATCTTCGTGCTTTTATCATTATACACCTTGTTTACCAAAAGTGTGTTTACTTTACAACAACCTTCAACGATCCATGCTTTACAAAATTTAATTTGAAGTTAATTATAAAGAAGTGATGAGCCTAAAAATAAAGTTTCGTCAAGATTCTAATAACATTAGTGAAACTTACCAAGTGAATAAGCTGTTCAATTTAAAAGAAAATTGGGAGATTGCAGAGCAGAGTTGCAGTTCGCAGGAGCTGTTGTCTTCAATCAACTTCAATAGCAGTAACCTACAAAAGGAGGATTTTATATGTGAGTACTTTATTGTTGACATTGGTACTTTTTTTTGTTATGTTCAGAATTTTTTTATCCTTTGTAATAATCTTGATGTGCAACAACAGGTATGCATGTCCAAAGGGAATGTTATTTGTTCTATAAATGTAAATGTTTTATATTAATATTGTTGTTCATTCAAACATAGTTATACTTACTTGTATGTCGAGTTTCATTTTGGTTGTGGTTAAATCATATGTTGCGTATTCACAGCGCATGCCCACGTATATTTTTAAAAGAATTTTGTTATGTACAGGGTGTAATACAGTTCTTAATGCGAATTATAAATTATAATTCAAGTTACTTAATCAATTTTAATCCTTATAGAAATGATAGGACATTATCTCAATTTTTTTTTAATCATATTAACTATGGTTATTGTATTCAAACAATCAATATAATTAAAATTCATAATCATTTATTTTACAATCTTAAGAGTAGAGTTTCTTCTAAATTTAGATCCCTATCCCCTGTTGATGAGTCTCATAGTTCTACCGACGAATATATTTTCCATATTAAGAGCTTTAGCCGATATTAATAAAAATAAATTATATTTTAAATAATTATTAAATTTAAATATAAAGAATATAAATTTAGCGTATAATAATATCTAAGAATAAGAGAGGGGGTAAATATCACGAAATAACCGTCGTCTGTAATTTAAAACAAAAATATGAGCACTGATACCAACCTTTCCACAGAACAACTTTCCTTTATTTGCTTATACGTTGATTGAGGTTATGTACGCTCGCCGGTTGGTTTGTTTCTTCGTTTATTCATTCCTTCTTGAGTTAATATTGTAAAAGATCGGTTCTTTTCAGAACCACATTACTTTCTAGTGTTCATTTAAGGTAAAGATTAATTCGTTTTACAGAAAGAAATAACATTTATGTTTTCATTTGTAGCACATCAACATGGCTCGTAGGTCAATTACCGTAGACGAATTGATCCATAACTTAGTCGAATACTTTAATATGGAAAAACAGAACAACGGGCCCTTATCACCATTAACAGCAGTGCATGCAAGGGTTAGCGATGCTTTGAAAATTGACACGAAAACTATTTCTAATGCTTTATGACGACATTAAAATCAAGAAGTATGATTATTATTGGATTTCATTTCAAGCAAACTAACAATAGAAAAGCTCTTTGCGAAAAAACTTCAATAGCATCGATGAGGTTAAAATTTTTGAGGAGTTACATCACTTATATGAAACAAGATATCTACAAGCAGTTCGTTTATCTCGACGAATCATGGATATTTGCAAAAGGAAGCAACAAAAGAATATGGCAAGATTCCAGTTCAAAATGCTTTAAGAATCTTGGTGGGGAAGACAAATGTTATATAGTTCTACATGCTGGAAGAGAAGATGGCTTTGTGGAAGGAGCAGAACTTATATTCTCTACCACAAATAAAAGCAGCGATTATCACGATTGTATGAATTCGGAAAACTTTATGAAATGGTTAACAAATCAACTTTTGCTAAACTTAACAAAACCATCTATAATCATTATGGATAACGCTCCGTACCATTCACAAATTGTCAATCACCAACCAACTACAAATTGGAAAAATGAAGAAATTACAGAGTGGCTTAGGGGAAAAAAATTACTCATGAAAAAGAAGCATTTAAAACGGAATTACTACATATAGCAAAGCTACATAAGGAAGAGAAACAATATTTGGTCGATAATATTATTAGAGCACGTGGACACGAAATTTTACGCTTGCCTCCTTACCACTGTCAATTTAACCCAATAGAAATGGTATGGGGAATAAGCAAAACTTATTATGATAAACACATTGGAAGAGATGGTTATGGGGATGATAATGTCAAATAGATTTGGAAAGAAGCGTTAGAAACAGTTTCACCTTCAGTTTGGTTAAAAACAATTAAACATGCAGAAGCTGAAATTCTAAAGTCTTGGGAACAAGAAAAAGTTTATGATGTCCAAGTAAATCCAATTATTATAAATCCAAACGATAACACAGATACAGAAGATGAAGTGTAGTGAACATTTAATTTCTTGTTTTTAATTGAATTCTTAACACAAACAGTTTTCTCCAAAAACTTAATAATAATCTATAATAATAACATATAATGTATGTTATTGTACATTAACATTATAATTTATAACAATAAATTATTTTCAACACAGTCATGTTTAAATGTGAATGGACAAATTTACGTTTTATTACATTATTGGTTATATTGTGTTTGAAACGATACTTTGAATAAGTTTAAAAAAGTACTATAATTCAATTACATTAAATACACCAATAATTTTGAATTGCAGTATAATAATCTTCTACACAAACAAGTGTATAAATAAACACCGATGACTGAAATTATCATTATGTATTTTGCAATTCGAATGTTTTCTCAAAGCATAATGATTAGTAGCGTTCCTAAAAAATTCAATCTTTATGAATAAATCAAATAAATAACCATTAACTCACAAATGTATTGCCGTCAAAGATATATAATCGCCATTTTTATGTAGAAAAGTATTGGAACAATTACTTCCTTTCTTTGGAAGAGTTCATTGGTCTTAACCTACAAATACCTATTTACAAAATTTTTGCAACTTTTAGAATATATAATAACTTACCAAAATTCATCTGCTACGTTTTAAGTTTTATTGAAAATAATATGCTTTTATGTGCGTACATCTACGATACGTAAATAAAACTTTTGTCTTTTATTTGCAAACATTATGACATTTATATTTATGTGAAGTAGTTAAGTTAAAGTTGGTAATGTTGGTATTAAAACTGTTCGTATAAAGAAAACTTAATTTGTTGTTAACGTTATCCTTGTTAGTTACTTGAGTTAATAAGAGCCATACAAAACGACACTCTTGGAATAATACGTTAGGTAACAGTGTACATTGTATTCAATATGTAGAAAAGGATAGTCATACACAAGTGCGCATTTGATTCATCGATCAATCGGGATAAGTTAAACGAATGTCCTATACTGACTTTTTATGGTGTATTTTTATATTTATATTTTACATAAATCTACATGTTTCGATAACAATTACACTTATCGTCTTCAATAGTGGTAATTCTTTAATTGTTCAAGATGTTAGAATAAATTTATTCTAGTTTAGAAAACTCATTGTTATACTCAATTAAAATATTGAATAACTTACCAGATCGAATTAAAAACAATGCAATGGAAACAAAATTTCAACATACTTTAAATACATGCCTCAAAAATTCCTAGTTATCAAATTACTATAGAATTTATTTATGTATACATAAATAAATATACTCAAGCATTTCCGCTATGCCTCAGTTGGCTTCATTCCTCTAGTTATATATTTTAATGTCTACAGTTAAATTTATTTTGCATTAACAGAATGTGGAATGAGTATTTGTATTATTATTACATTCGTCACGTGTATATGCAGAACTTAGCATGTCCTTTACAGAATGTTTCTTTACATATTGTTATCGTTTTGTTATATAATCGTATTGTCATGTTTGTATCTAGATCTAGGAGTGAAATTTAGTAAGATGATACTTTAACCAACGTTTTTCTTTTGATGAATATTCACAATGTTCACACTTATATTTAGAGCTTGAAGAGTGCTTTTTCTGTGTTGTTACATAGTCACATATGTTTTCATTGTTTGATGTGTGAATTATACTGTGCCGTTTTATGTTAAGTCTCCATTTTGTTACAAAATCGCATTGACCACATTTGTATTCAGAACTTGAAGTATGCTTTATACTATGTAGTCTTAAACTTCGTTTCCACTTTGTAACAAAATCACATTGGCCACACTTGTATTTAGAACTTGATGTGTGGTTTATCTTGTGATCTTTTAAATGACCTTTCCGTTTTGTTATGTAGTTGCATTGGTCACATTTATATGTTGAACTTGATGTGTGTGTTATAACATGCTGTTTTAAATACTGTTTATGTTTTGTTACATAGTCACATTGGTCACATTTGTATTCAGAATTTGATGTATGTATCATACGATGCTGTTTTAAGCTTTGTTTCCATTTTGTAACATAATCACATTGGCCACATTTGTGTTCAGAATTTGATGTGTGAATTATACTGTGACGTTTTAAATAATGTTTTTGCTTTGTTATAAAATCACATTTGTTACATTTGTATTTTGAACTAGTTGTGTGAATTATACCATGCTGTTTTAAATAATATTTATGTTTTGTTACATACTCACATTGATCACATTTGTATTCACAACTTGGAGTGTGTATCATGCGATGTCGTTTTAAACTTTGTTTCCATTTTGTAACATAATCACATTGGCCACATTTGTATTCAGAACTTGATACGTGAATTATACTATGTCGTTTTAAATAATATTTATGCTTTGTTACAAAATCACATTTGTTACATTTGTATTCACAACTTGATGTGTGAATTATATTAAGCTTCTTTGTTGAAGCGGAATTATTCAGTTGATTACGTTTTGTATGTGTAGTGTGTTTAATATAATTCAGGTTTGTCAGATTCACTTCAATTGTATTAACATAATTTATTTCATTAGAACTGTCTTCAGCTTTAATATCTCTAAATTCATCATCAAATGTTTTGCCATTAGAATGGTAATCAGTTTCTTGTTTTACTATACCATTATTTATTATAACATTTTGTTGGGTTAAAATTAAATTTATTGGTGCTTCCTCTTTAGGTTCAAGTTTAATAAGTTCCTTATCAATACCATAAGACATTTCCAAGTTAAATGCAAATAAAGTTGCCGTTATAAAGCCCCATTGCAAAAGGTTGTTTTTTTTTATTAACTTTGAATATGTATTGTTTTAACGTACATCGCTTTTATATTAATTATGGAGTTGAGTTCTGTTCTGATTGATCACACATGACGTGCCATAATTAAACAACTTTAGGAACCATCTATTTGACGGTTTTTATAAAGGTTTGACATTTATTTAAATGCTAGTGACAAAAGTTCTAAACTTGTGTTTCAATTTATCAGGATGACCACACTAACGTAAAATATCACCATATATTGGCAATCCGCTTTTACAATTTGCGGCGACTTCTAGAACAACGAGGGCCAATAGGAAATAAGCTTTGAATGTACAGTTAGTAACGTAATAGTTTACATAACAGTTTCAACGTCAAACCCTATTAGTTTTTAGGTACATTGGATGCCTGACACGCGGTTGAGGTAGGTTCGATTCCCGACTCGTGTACTTTTTTTTTCTCATAGATTACAGTAGTTTTGTTTATCTAATCTACTTTTGTTAGGTTATTGCAGTTTTGTTTGTTGTTTTCCCATTATTATTTTACATTAGAATGTCAGATTTTACAGTACTACGCACGTGCGAAACAAGCAAACGCGTGATTGGTCGGCATCGTTCTAGACATATATGCACGTCTTAAGGCCGACTATCGCTCGTACGTAGAAATATGTGCCGTAAAAGTACGTGTAGCTATGCAGAGTTGTCGCAATTACTTTTAAAAAATAATTCAATTATAATTACCAATTACTCTTCTAACATAGTATTGATTTCAATTACCAATTACTAGCATGTGTGTTAAAAGTAATTCAATTAATAATTAAAACTAAAAGTAATTGATTCTTTTACCAATTACTCTATTTAAATTACTGGATTGAATTCAATTCTTTCTAAATGTAATCCAATCTCTTTTGGTAATCGAATTACTCTAATGTAATTGAATTACTCCCCATAATCCCAATTACGTTTGATATATTTAAATTACTACCACTCCAGAAACAATAAGAATAATACATATACATACATATTTGGATAATAAAAGAAAACAAATAGTGGAACATTTTTTTATTGAAAACAAAGAGGCACAATGTAACGGTATTTCGGAATATAAACAAATTTAAAAGAAATTGTACTTTGTTGAATTTGGTTTTAATACTACTAACTCTTCGAAATGTCTGTCTGAAAGAGCATGTCTTCTAGGGGTATTAGGATCTCTGCGAAAGAAAACAGTCCTTCAACGGGAGCAGAGGATGGCACACATATGTTGAATTTGTAGAAAAGTCTTTTAAAGAAGGGACATTTATGTAGCGATTCAATTTCCATGGACGGGTCATTAAGGTATTGAAGAATCTCCAACTCAATCTTCTTTTTCATATTTGTTCTATCACTTCTATCTTTGTTTTTATTCATCGTTTCATTTTCAGTGTCAATGTCTAATTCAAAAACTCGTCAACAACATGTTTGCGTTATTCATTGACCTCCATTACATTATCTTCTAAATTCATATTGTGTGCCTTTTCAAGAATCAATGTTGTAATAGTTTCTGACAGATCATCTTCTATAAAGCTTTGGAAACAAGTTTTCCATCTCAACTTGAATTGTGGCAGTGTGAAAGATGCAATAGTTGCCTCTTTTGCTTTAGATGTCGAAAAGTTGAAATAGGCACTGAAACGTTTTAGTAATCCATCTCGACATGCCCTCAAAACTGCACGAGTAGCATTCATAGTATCTGATTCCATTCGAGTAAGCTTTTTATAGAGAGACCCCAAACACGGCAATAAATAACCAAAATAGTTATGTTGATCGCCCTATAGAATATCTATGGCATTTGCCAGGGGCTGTAATATTGCGCAGTACTCGGTCAAATATTCCAGTTTCGCATCTTTAAACATTTGGTCCTTAATGCTGAGCTTTTCAAAGACCTCTTGTAATTTTTCTCTGTCTTTTAGAATTTGAGCTGTTGAGTCATACATTGAATTCCATCTTGTGGGGCCAGGATAACTCAACGTATGACCGAGCATTTGCTTTATTACTTCACTCGTTTTTGGCTTTCCAGCCATTTTCCACAAAACATTACATTTGGCAATAGCATTGGTGTGTCTGGTTCGCAAAGTCGTATTTTTCTGTATTGCATTTTTGACGTCAAAAGTAGCTATAAGATTCAAAGTGAGGTTTGCACACCTAACGTGCTTCGGTAATATATTATTTGATAAATCCAAGAACTCAACTTCACTGTCCACATCATCATTTTCATTAACAATGTTACCCGTGGGCCCAAACTCTTTAAACGCCTTTACAAAATTTGATCCATTGTCTGAGATAGTTGCCACTAATTTATCGTTCCTTAGATTGAATTGCAAATGAATATCTTCTAGCATTTCTGTGATCCTGTCATACGTGTGACTTCCAGTGAATCGACGACAAGCAAGAGCTGCAGAGCACCTTTCGAAGTTTTCACCATTTGCACTTATCCAATGTGCGGTGACACCGAAAAAACTACGATGTTTAGTAGACCAAACATCCGCAGTCGTACAAACATAAGAAGCCTAAGTCATTTTTAATACGAGTCACGTTTTCAAGAAAATAGTCTTCAATTTTTTTTACAGCTGTTGTCCTATGCATAACATTTACGCCCATTCCATCGAAAAGGGAAACAAAAGCCGGATTGTCTACAATGCTTATAGGTGACATTGTGCTCACAATGAAATTAACAATTCTTTTATCGAATACAGTTTGATTCAAGAAAATATTACGATTTTTAGGAAAGACTTCAGTTATTTTCCTTTGTTTGTTCGGAATACCGGGATCAGTACTGGCGGTGTTATCACTATCATAAATAGAACTGTCATTGTTTATTCTTTTTAAATATGACTTTTTAAATTGTTTGTAAATGTTGTAATCATCCAAGGCTCTGTTGTAAATTTTTCTTAAATGCTTTAAAAAATTTGTTGAAACGCCCAAAAATCGTTTTATTATAACCTCTTTTGGTAAGCACAGCTGGCATTGCCCTTCAACTTTTTTCTGTTCCTCATTAATGGTAGTAAGTTTGAAAAAGTTTCCGTCTAGATAGGGATACTTTTCAGTGTTGAACATTGAATATTTGTGATGTGTTCCTTTTGTACCTGTTGAAGGCTTGACTGGAATGTCAGAAGTTGAAGAACCCGAAAAAGAGGTCGTAACGTTTATGGAACTAGAACTACACGAACATCCTTGCGAATCTTGCGATTTTGATTGCTGTTCTATAGGCTTTTTTGAATTTACATGGAAGAAATCGCGAATAACCTTTTTCTTCTGGTAATTTTTGTCCCTTTGTGGCGTATATGAGGGGTCTTCAATGTCTGAGACATCTTCAAAATTTATTTCAGAATTTTCAGAGTGAACGTCAATGTCAAACTCCTTGTCCTAGAAAGAAATATTAACAACCGGGAATTCACAATTTTAACACAATTTGTAGCTATCATTATCATTTACACGCCGCACCTAAACCCAGTTACGTATCGCATTTATTTAAAAAAAAATACTTTTTTACTTCCTAGTAAATTCCTACGCAGGATCAATTCTCCATCTCTCTCTAACACCTTAAGGTTTTATGGAAATATGAAAATTTCCGTGATCGCAATATGTGCCCCACCAGTTTAGGACACACTGTATATCATTTATTAATATATTTAACCGACTATGTATACCTATCTAATATCTTATGCTTTCCGAGATTCCTGTACTTAGCAATTAAGGTCGAATTTGTAAGTCGTAACGCCCTGTATTAACTATTGTGTAACACTAACTCACATGAATATTTTTCAATTTCTTTACGTCTTTGTTGAAAAATAAAAAGCGAGTAGCGACGGATGTAAACGATTAGATTTTCCATTATGTGAATATCTGAATATGAATATAGGATAGGGTAGTGAAATTAATTATTGTATTTTATCTATACTATCGCGGAGTTAAAAATAATCCTATACATCGAATCGAATTGCGAGTAAAACTGTTTATATAAATAATTCATTCTTTTTTAATTTTGTAATTTAATAATTACATATTATCAATAAATTTATCCAAATTAAGAACGAGTTAAAAATAATAGGTAACAAAGTTTCCATAATAATTAATATGTCTAACTAACGGCAATAATACACTGCATTCTAGTTACCAGAGATGTGGCATATTGATATTCATCTGTCATCGTCGTTAACAATAATATAATTATTATTATTCAACTACTGATAAACTAATAATAAGTACTTAAGTAGTAACTGTATAAACAAATAAAATATTTTATACTATAGTACACGTCACAATATTCTTAAACTGTTTACTGGAAAGTTCAATATTAAATGATCCTTGGATAAAAATTTCATCCTGTTCTTTAGTCTATTTATTTCCAAGATAGACAGGACGCGCGACGTAAACAATGCTATTGACGCGATCATCACGTGATCAGCCGCTTATTGGTCGTTTAGTCGAGCTCGAGCCGAAGTGTGAGAACCTGCCGTCGACGGCGTCAAGGTCGACACGTCTTTGTTGCTGGACTGCTTAATCGCAACGCAAGTTGCAACAGAGCAAAACTGCAGTCACCGAATTTAAAGCGGCCCGCCGCGTTTGACTTAAAGCTTTTTTTTGTCGATGGCCAAGATTCCGACCAAGGGCGTAGCCAGTATTTATAACAGGGGGGGGGGGGGGCAAACCATGGTCCATGGTCGTTCAAAATGTAAAATTTTAGGATAAAAAGAAAAGGCAAATGAAAACAAAACTTTGAGATTTTAATTATACTTAAATTAAATTAATAACATTTTTCCTGGGTTTAAACTAAATTTATCCAAAACTTTCTTCACTATGCAGTCCTGATTTTCCTTCAAAAATTTTCGATGCACACTCATCAAACACAACCCAGTGAGTCTGTCATCACCCATTGTATTCCTGAGCCAGGTTTTTACCCTTCGCAGGGTACTGAACGATCTTTCCACGGTAGCAATAGTGGATGGGAAAGCACTTAATATTAGCAGTGCGTGCCTTGTTGCAGGGAAAAAAACATTAGCTTCCTCCAAAAGTGCAGCCACTTCAATGTCCTTTAATTTGTCTTCTGCTAAATTCTTTTTCTTCCACATATTGTACCACAAATCTAATTCTGCGGATACATCACCCAACTTATAAAATTTCATGAAAGATTCTGCATTATTTTTGAAATCTTTTGAAGCCATTTTGAGCATGCTTGAAGGATGAAGATAAGTTCAAGCAAAAGCAGGTGTATTTTCGTTGGAGAATCTAGCATCCAAAGACGAAGTTAAAGAATCAAGATAGGGGATGATTATTGACCGCTTCCAGTATTCAACTGCAGACTCAGATGGTGGATTACTTCTGTGTACTTGCTTTTGAGTGACTCGTGGTACTGAGTACTGACAACTCAACCCCTACTTTCTCTGCGATATCAAGTGATTTTTTAAATAATTCATAAGAAACATTTTCGACATCTTGTCGATCTTCTTTGATTGCATCTAGAATATCATCAATATGTTTCTTCACCATAACCAAATCCATACTTTTACCTTGTAAAACGTTTATAACGGGTTCCAAAATTGCAAAGTATCTTGCAATTATGTTTAAGCCTAAGATGAATATTGGTTTAGTAACTGCACAGTGCAATTGGTAGGCAGATTTTCTTGTTGCATAGTTTCCTTCGACAGATAGATGTTCTAGTACTTTAACAATGTCAGTGAAGCTTTCTGAAAATTTTTTTATGCTCTTATATTTTTCCGACCATCTGGTCTCACAGAGCCTTGAAAGATTTGGAACCGATTTCCTACGGGCTGGCGATTCACGAAAGAAGGGTATTGTGTCTTTAACCGTTGCAATTGTGTTTCTTATTTCTGGTAGCTTGCTAGTATCATTGACCACAAGATTTAGTCTGTGGCTGGAGCAATGGAAAAATAAAGATTTAGCGTACTTTTTTTTAAGAATGGCCTGTACACCACCTTCTTTGCCGGCCATCGTGGAACACCCGTCAAATCCGAATCCCACACAATTATCGGCGGAAAAATTATTATCTTCTAAAAAACTTTGAATTGCGCTGGCGATTGTAGAAGCATCTTGACATTTTAACTCAATGTAGCCTACAAATTCCTCCCTGATTATTTTTTGGCTTTCATCATAGAACCTTAATCCAATAGAAAGCTGCTCTTTTCCAGCGATATCTGCTGTTTCATCAGTCATTACAGCATAAGCTTTTGCCCGTTTACAGTCTTCGATTATTTTTTCTTTCATAACTTCACCGCATAATTGTATGATCTCATTTTGAATTGTTGGTGAGGTATAGACTGCGTTTTTTAGACATTTATCCAAGTGGCTCTTTAGCTTCTCATCACCAGAGTCAATGCTCAAATTTAAAAGGTCAAAGAAAACTCACTCATTTCCTTGTTTTCCTCTAAGCGGCAAATCATGAATTCTACAAAATATTATGCATGAAATAATTGCTGACAATATTTGTTTATTTTCTTCAATCGTCTTGTGGTGCCCTATTTGCAACTGGACATCAACAGGAGCATTTTCAAGAAATGCTTTTGCAGCAGCTGTTGAAGATTTGTGGTAATGGCTGCCAACGTGCTTTCTACAATCTTCATGTATATCCTTAAACTTCATGTAAGGCCTTACCATAAATGACCCCAAAGCTCCTTTAACTGTAGCAATTCTTGGCGGAAATAAAACACAATACAAACATAGAGCACCTTTCAAACGACTTGAGTACACCAGCCATGGAGTATATTGATCTAACCAGCGATGGTTAAATTTTTTTTTTCAAGTGAATGGCATCAGAAGCAAAATCGTAATTGGATGATGGAACCCAAGGGTTTGTCAACAATTCCTTCTTTTTTTCAGAAGGCAAGTTATTGGCACAACTAACATAACGATCAATGTCATTTTCATGGTAGCCATCGCGTTCTTCAGTTTGTTTAGAGATCCCAGTTCCAGAGACAGCTTCATGTAGATTTGAAGAACTACTTGAGCCTCCTTCAAAAATAGATTCCGATTCTGATGTTCCGACCATTTTATTTTCATCTTCATCACAATCATTGCTTCCACTTCCACTACTGTCATCATGAACTTTTTTCCGTTTTAGAGATTTTTGAGCTAAAAATAATAACCTAATATCATTCTTGTTCTTAGTCCCTAGTATAAAAATTAGTATAAAACAAAGCTACCATGGTAGCTTATAATGTGGATATACTATATCCGATGTTAATATTTTTTCTCTAGATTAAAAACACAAAATGAAATTAATAGCACGTATAAAGTGCTCTTTGATCTTTAATATGTGAAAATTTCAAGTTTTTATATTTAGTCCCATTTGAGATATCAGCTGTCAAAATCGGTGCATTATTGTAATTTTTGTTATAATTAGAAGGCAAAAAAGTCGGCATCATAATAATGAAAAATATATAAAATTATATTAATAATGCACAGAATCTTTTGCCAAAGCTAATAAAAATTGTTTTACAAAGATACAAGCAAAGGGAAACGAGCAATTGGTAATTTTGTAAAGGGCTGCAATTGAATTTTTTTCCAAACGTTGCGATACAAATAATTTTGAACAAAAATTAACATCGGATATAACATATCTGCATTATAAGCTATCATTACATGGTAGTTTTGTTTTATTTGGTGCTGGTCGAGCAACCAATTTTCAAATTTTTGGACCATTTCTAATGGAATGACTCTAAAGTTTTAATTAAAAATTTAATTTTCTACTGAAATTATTTAACTTACCTTTTTGTAACCAATTTCTTATATCCATATTGTCTTTTCTGTGATTTCTCTCTCTTTATTCTGTGGTAAAACTATTGTTACGGATTTTCCCTCTTGTTTCTCAGGCAATAATTTAACACTGGTAACTATTCACACCAACTTTATTTAAAACCAATGAAGTTTACAAAACAACACAAATATTCACTTTCTCAACACTTTTTAACTATTCCGCTTTTAAATCTCGCGCCTCGCTTTCTATTCGCCATATGCAACTTCGTATCCTTCACTATGTACTGTACTGTACTGTCTGTCTTCGCGCCGGATAGGCAATTTTATATACCCTTTTTGAGCCTAGAAATTGCCAGAACATTCGCATTGCCGGTTGCCGTATATTCCTTACTTGTATCTCGATTTTTCTCGAAGAAAACCAGTGGCGTTTCGTTACACTATTAAATAGGACACTGTCGCTAGACAAGAGTACTTACACACCAACTCAATAGTTGTTGCACAAAATATTGTCCTATGTTATGATTTGGAGCAAGTTGTGTTTTAACCACTTGACAGTTTTGCACGAACTGCACTCGGGCGTGACATTTTTCCGTACACTGACGATCCCGAGTCTCGTTCACGCAACTTTTGTTTTAACTTGTTTTAACTTGTTGGTACAGGTCTTACGTACGTTATAAGAGTATTTATTTCGGATTCTGATGTAGGATTGTGTATTGAATGTTTCAAAATATTTCACACTAAAACTACTTATTGAGTAAATTTATTTTAATTAATTAATAGGATTAAAAAATGTAGTTAAATGAAAACAAAAAAAAAGTGACAATTTTTTTACCATTTTTCTCAAAAATGTCCGACTGTTAAGTGGTTGAATCGAACACTAAAAATTGACGTATCCTGAGAGTAAATCGAACACTCGTTTTTATCCAATTCTGGTGTGCACCAATGCATTAAATGCATAGATCGAAAACGCTATTAATATATATTTAGCATTATGTCAGCTTTTCAAACAGCTTTGTTTTTTACTGATGAAATATATTTTAGTGACAAAGGACACGCGAATAATTTTATTTATTAGAGCTTATTAATTAATTTTAAAATGTTCATAAAAGCAATCAAACGACCACAACAACCAACAAAATATATCAAACAGATAACAAAAAAAATATGCAGAACAGAAAAATATGTATATTTTAGATTTAATTTTTTGTTTATTAAAATTTAAAAATTATTTAATTTATTTTTGCTCTTCCAGGGTGGGGGGCAGTTGCCCCTCCCTGCCCTTCGCTGGCTACGTCCATGATTCCGACAGTTTTTTTGATGGTCTAAACTCTAAAGTCTAAAGAAAGATAATCGAATTATTCCTGAGTAATTCAATTATTTGTTAAATAATTGAATTACTTGCTAAGTAATTGAATTACCCGAGTGTTGTGAAAATCTATTACCAATTACTATTACATTATCCTAGTAATTGATAAACCAAATACGATTACACTTTTCGAAGACTAATTGAATTTAAGTAATTCAATTACCGAGAAGTAATTGAATACGATTTCTCAATTAATTTAATTCAAATACCAACAGTTCTGCAGCTATGTAGCGTGGAAAGTCGTAAAACTGCGTCGAAATACGAAACCAAAGTGCACCATTTCCGCTCGTTCGCAGTTGGCAGTAATCCGCTCGAAGTTCTCTGTGTTTATGTTTAGGCGTTAAAAGGTTGATTTGAGGTTAAAAGTGAATAAAACAAGTGATTTTCTGCCCATAATTTTGAATCGTTTGAAAACAAAACAACACGTGCACTTCCCAGCTGCGTCGTATAGTTTCGTGCACGACGCGGAACGACAGCATTCAAATATACGGGATTCAACTTTCTGCGCCAACGAGCTTCTGCGGTATCGGTGTTCTGCGTACGAGCGGGAATCCGCCTTTACACGAATATCTCGCGACAGTAACTTTTTGGGCTGCCATCGAGTTATGAAGAAAAACTAAAATCTACTGTAACCTAGTCTCCAAACGTCGTTATTCTATAATCCATTGAGAGGATTCTAGGCTGCTGTAGATTTTAGTTTCCCTTTTTATTTCCATTTTTTTAGACAGATTGAAGTGGCGTTATCTCAATGACAGCCAAAAATTTTAATATCAGCGATACACCCGTGCTTTTTTACTGCTGTAACCTAACCTTTTTTTAATTTGCGATCTTTTACCCTTGTTTTTTGTACCTTATTAGTTATTCCGTCGTATATTTTGCCTACATAAGCATTATTTCCGTGCTTTTTTTCATATTATATTACCTACTTCTATCACCTTTACCTTTTCTTCCTTCCTTTTTGTTAATCACCCTGCCTTTAATCCTTACAGGAAACGTTGTAGTATAAGTAAGTATTAGGTTAAAAATTAATTACATATTGTTATTGATTCTTTCACTACTGGAAAACTGTATAATGCTCAAGTGCTATTACAAGGATTGTGGCAACACCTCCAAAACTAAAAAGTCCAGAAATGTTCAATTTCATGCTTTTTCGAAACCGATACGCTACATGGCTAAATGTGTATTATGGATAGAGTGGAAATGGCAACCTTAATCCATCGAACATTACCAAAAATGTGTATGTTTGCAGTAAGCATTTTGAGAATAGAAAAACAGACGATTCTAATCCAGTACCACATTCGAATTGTACTGTTAACTTAGTGCATTCAGTCTAGGTGTTCAGAGTTATGTTGAAGTGAGATCGAGCAACAACATTGTTAAGAAAGGTAAATCCAGATGCAAAAGATACCAGTGATCACACCTATAATAAGCAATTATCTGTCATCCACCATCATACAGCAACACAAACATTTAGAGTAAAAACATCTCTAACTTGAAAAAGTTTGAGAATTTTTTCCTATTTTCATCTTTCCAACATAACAAAAAATTTTAGTATTTTACTGGATTGACTGTATCCCACTTCGAAAAATTTTTCAATTTTTTGGATTACAGTGTCATGTCACAATTAATGTACAAACAAAACAGTCACACACCAACAAGGAATAAATTTAGTTACCTCACAAATAAGGACAAGTTATGTTTAATGTTGATAAGATTAAGACGTAGGTATACGTGTTAAAAATAAACAAAAAATAAAATGTAATAAAATATAATCAAAATATCTAAAAGGCTTTGGCCAGAAAAAGGTACATATAACTGTCAATTATTATAAAAAAAAAAATAGATCGTGTTTTTCAAAGTTATGTTTTTATGTTTAAATAAGTTTTTCTCTATCATTTGGGCCTAGAAACAGAAAATTTCATCAATACGCGAAAAGAACTCGCCATTTTTTACAACATTAGTGTAACTCATGTGGCGGTGATGTTTTATACACGGGTGCAATTTGTGTATTTACAGTGTTGTTGCCTTCGTAATACCTTGTAGTAGCACAGAATAACACAATCAGAAACGTCAAAGGCTACTTCCTTTTTTCGTGTGCATGTTCTAAGCGGCCATGATTGCAGTGGTATTGACTTCAACCTACAAAGGTGTTGACTTTATGAACAAGTGGTTTTATCCCTGAAGCGTTGTTTATTTCTTCATTATAGATTAATGGTGTCGTTTTAACAGTTAATAAGTTAATAAGTACTTGTTATTTTATTGTTTTTATACTTATACAGCGTGTTCAGCGAGGAATGGGACAGTGCAATATCTCGAGAGCGGATGAAGATTTTTAAATTATGAAAATATTTTTGTAAATATCTTCCAAGGGCGCACATTTGTTGGCACAAAGATTTGAATTAACGCCCATCACCGCCAAGTGGCGCTATCTCACTTCAATTTTTTAAATGCAATGCCCTATTTTTTATTTCATTTTTGGATTCTATGGCATATTTGTGATTACTTTTATTAAGACTCCTACCAACCTATCTTTTAGTTTCTGAGAAAAATAATCCTTGGAATTTTAGCACAAAACGTAATTTCAGGAAGTGCTCATAACATTTGAGTGATACAGACAAAATAGCAAATTTTATACCAAATGAAAGATAAAGATTGTTCTTCCACAAATAATGCAGATAACGCCGAAATAATGCGATACGCTGTACATAAATTGAGGGACCAACTTATTACAGTCGTTGATTAAGAATCATGTGAAACATTTATCATGCCATGAAAACAAACGCTTAATGAAGTGTCTGTCAAGTTTCTGTCAGTTTACAGTTTCAGTTTTGAAAATCGTCTGTGTATCTTCAAATTTTGTTTTCATGGCATGATAAATGTTTCACATGATTCTTAATCAACGACTGTGATAAGTTGGTCCACAATTTAGTGTACAGCGTATCGCATTATTTCGACGTTATCTGCATTATTTTGTGGAAGAACAATCTTTTATCTTTCATTTTGTATAAAATTTGCTATTTTGTCTGTATCACTCAAATGTTATGAGCACTTCCTGTATTTACGTTTTTGTGCTAAAATTCCAAACATTATTTTTTTTCTCAGAAACTACAAAAGATAGGTTGGTAGGAGTCTTAATAAAAGTAATCACAAATATGCCATAGAATCCAAAATGAAATAAAAATAGGGCATTGCATTTAAAATTGAAGTGAAAGCGCCACCTGGCGGCAATGGGCGTTAATTCAAATCTTTGTGCCAACAAATGTGCGCCCTTGGAAGATATTTACAAAAATATTTACATAATTTAAAAATCTTCATCCGCTCTCAAAATATTGCACTGTCCCATTCCTCGCTGAACACGCTGTATATTGAGATGGCAATATCAAATTGTTAACTAAGTGGGGATAGGGTTCAAATGATTTTTAATTATAATTATTGAATTAAAATGTATTCGTTAAATCATAGAAAAATGTTTATTTTACACCAAGAAATATTCATGTTAATAATTAAATTGTAATTTGTAATTAATAGTTTCAATGTGTAACAGACTTCGTTGGAATTTGCAGAAATTACGCATGCGTTGCGTTCTTGCTAACTTAAATAAATGCAGCCTGTCAAAAATTTCACCAAAGGATCTAAAATTAGCGAGTACAAATTTGATTTTATTTAAAGTAAAATTATTATTTTCATAATTACACCTGTACAGCTCTACCAAGCAAACAAAAACCCCGGAAAATATGTGAACTAAATTAAAAAATTTATAGCGGTAAAACGTTCGTCCAATTACCATTAAGAAGTCTCCGACCGTACATTCCCAAACGCAAGCAATTGACATTTGTCATATTTCGTGTTTCTTGAGTATTTATTGTCGATTAGTCTTTATAAAAAGTCTTTAAAGGCTCTTTTTACCGATTTGTGAGAGAAGCGGCATGTATTGTACACATGTATCTTTTAATATGAAGCTTTAAATAATAAAACGATTATAAGAGTTCATAACCTTAAAACAGTAAGCATGCTTTTTTAAATATCGATTTACATCGATTTTTCAATATTTAGAGTAGTGTACGATTTTGAAATACGTAGCTGCACTTAAATTAAATGAGCATGACAAGTTTTAAAATATCAAATCATGTTGATTTTCAATATTTCGAATTTTTCAAGTTTTATTCGTAATGGCTAGTAAGTCGAAGAAGAGTGTTCATTCCGAATCCCGGAACATCATTAAAGCAGTTGTGGAATTTTTCGATAAACAAAAAGTTAATGGTGTGTGGACATTCCCTTTGGACAAGGCTACTGAGCTAGCTGCTGCGGCAACAGGAAAATCGATTAGTTTTATAAAAAAAATTAGGTAGGTACGTAGTTTGTAAACCTTAAACGTAATTTCTAAATGACGTATTTCTTTGTATTAGAAATGAAGCTGCATATCACAGTGTTCAAATTAATAAACCACCAACACAAGTAACAAGGAAACAAGAAATTCAAGACTGGCTGACAGGTAATGGAGTATCGACAACATACACCATGCGAAAAGCTGAACTGTTGGAGTTAGTAAAGCAATTTAAGCATAATAAAACTTACTATGTTGATGAATTACTTAAAAAACATGGACACAGTGTACTTCGTTTGCCTCCTTATCATTGTGAACTCAATCCGATTGAATTTATGTCGAGCTTAGTAAAGCATAAGGTGGCAATGAATAACGTTTCTCAAAGTGGAAGTAATATTGAGAACTTAGTGCGAAATGCTTTTGCAGAAATAAATGCATCTGACTGGGACAAGCAATGCAGGCATGTTAATCACATAGCCGAAGAAATGTGGCAACGTGATGAACTACTTGACGAAACAATTGAAACTTTATCTTTTATGGTAAACACGGGATCGTCAGATGAAAGCAGTGAGGAAGAAGTTGATGAATTTGATAGCCCTTAGAAAACCATTTTTAATTTTGTAGTTACAAGTTATAAATCAATAATAATAAACGATATGTGCTTATATTTTTCCATAAAATCTTGGACATTATTTTAAATTTTAATTATGCATATGTGTTTTGTTTCTATTGTGAATAACATTATACTTTATTTATGTGAATGTTTTAAATGCTATTATATTATTTACACTTATGATGAAACTGTAGAAAGGTTGTCATTTCAAGTAAATACAAGTTAACCAGATAAAGAGGAAGAAAGTTCTGTAGAAGAATCATTGTAATTTATTAGTCACTTTATATTCAAATGTTTTTTCAAGTATTTTACAAATGTTTACAAAACTAAAAATTGTGTAAATTATTTGTAGAAAATGTCATAACTTCGAAACCATCTTATTTGTACTTAAACAATAAATACTTAAATGTTTTTGGTAATTAATTCAATAACATTTGATGTACCTAACATAAAATAAATAAATCTGTTCACAAAATTTTGAATAAGCAATCCATACATTTGATTTAAATTTGCCACCTTAATACTTTTTGTATGGAATGTACCTGTTGAAAAACAGCTCTCTCAGGTACGCCCTCTCAGGGCTTTTGTTTGCTTGGTTGAACTGTACATACTTTTCAGATATTGATACATGTTGTCGCACAAACATTTGTACACAATCAAACAAAAAATATAAATACAGGACATCAAAAGAGTAATCAATGCAATAGTCGGGTTATGATAGAAAAATTTAACTCACATTTGTTGTTGCAATTTCCAAAGAATGGTCACATTAGGTTTGTTCCATATTAACATTGGACGTAGACTTCTTTCCATGTATCGGTGATACTGCCTTGCTGTTGAAATTGGTGCTGCTTAATTTCCATAACTTGTCTTGTACTAAAGCGTTTTTTAAAATGAGAAATAAATGGTGCGCACTAAAACATGGTTACACATATTTTCATAATACCATTTTCTAATATAATTATAAGTTTTTTAAAAATTTTCAAATATGTATAATTTGCGTAAATGAGTTAACTACTTTACGAAGAAATGTAATATTAGTCACTCTGTGTAATTATCGTAAAACTAGCATTATAATAGAGGTTCATGGATCTACATAAAAATAAATTTACTTTCGCATTAGTTATGACTAGAGAGCGGATTTTATGCACTATAAAATGCCGAAATATGTGCATATATATGCACTTAAAAACCTTAAAATATGCATCAAAAATGCATTATTAATTCAAAATATGCAAAATATGCATAAATATTGAATCTTCTATTTACCTGTGTTAATTCCAAATTATAACATTAATATATATAGAAAAAGTATATATGCTTGTAATTTTTTAATAGGAAAAAGATAAATTGCATACAAACTTATTATTTTAACATTCAAAATTATGTGTTATTTAAAAACTACATATTTACTTATACACTATACATTTATAAAAACTGCACCCTGTCATTACTACTTACAAAGCAATTATTATTTTAACATTATTTTAAAATTATGTTATTTAAAAATTACATATTTACTTATACGCTATAGATTTATAAAGATTACACCCTCTCATTACTATTTGCATAACAATTTATAACTAAATATTTTTCCAAGTTTTCGGGCAGAAAATTTTGACGTCTGTCCGATAGTATGTTTTTGTACAAAGAAAAACTTCTTTCTACATCCACAGAAGTTATGAGTGCATATTTTAATGCGGCTAATATGGCCAAATCTAAATTTATAACAAGATCATCGGAATTTTCCTCAAGTTTCAGAACTTTATTAACTTTTAGTAACAACTGATATCCACCGTTTTTTTTTTTTAAATTTCATTCAATTTATTAGAAATAGTTTTACCAATATTTCCTGAAACAGCAGAAATCAGCTGTTGAAATTTATTAATTATTTGCATAGATTCATTTAATGACAATGCTTCCGTTTCTAATTTAGCAATGGTTGAACTTACAAAATAGTAATTTGCTTTTATAAATGCCAGCTCATTGCGCAATTGTGTTTTCTTTAAAATGGATTGAGCTTTTTGAACGTAAGTACTTGAATTATCAGAAATTTCTAAAACTAACTCCTTTATTTTTTCCAAATGATCTGCATAAAAAAGACCTGCATTTAACCAAGTACCCCAACGCGTAATCACAGGCTCTGGTGGTAGAGGAATATTAGGTAACTTTGTACAATTGAATTCGTAACGGAGCTTTTAAAAACACTTTCTTTATACTACTTATTAAACTATTTACTAATGGAAATTGATTACGAATTGTTTCTGCTACTCTATTAATACCATGTGCGAGACATGTTACATGTATTAAATTTTCATAAAATAATTTTAATTGATGTCCAGATTTTACCAAGTACGGTGCTGCATCAGACAGCATTAAAACTATTTTATCTGTTGCAACAATATCAGGAATAAAAAATTGCATGAAAGCTTCGTTTATAAAGCGAACTATTGTTGCATGATTGGTTTTCTCAAGAACTTTGGAAGCGATTAAATCTGATATACTAGACTGCGCCTCACTTAAATAACCAATCATTAAATTTGCAACATATCGCCCGCAACAATCTGTAGTTTCATCTACTATAAAATAAAGATATTTATTTTTTGTAATTTTCTTTATATGCCCCATGGTTTCAAGATATAAGTCATTAATATACCTTTTTCGAAGCGTGCTTTCATCTGGCACTTGCTTTTTGCTAATTTTTTCTAAAAATGACCTAAAACTAGGATTTTGCAATTTCTTTAACAAGTGCACTACACAATTCGAAATTAAATTCCTCTTGTGCATTTCTTTTGGCCGTTTCTTGAAACAACGACTGGCGCAAAGGTGTCTGACAAACTTTTGTTTTCTTAAATGTTTATAATTTTCTTTTATGAAGAGAGGTTTCAATGTGCTGTGTAACTTGAGATTTCCTTTCGCACATGATCTAAGGAAAAATTAATTTTAAAAATAAGTATCTAATTGCGTTTAAATACTGATAAAACGGTGAATTCAATAACCTACATCAATTAATAAGGGTTTAATTTCCGAAATCAATTAAAAATATGTAATGGTACTTACTATTTTTCCACAGGCTATGCAAAACACTTTTTCATCATCCAGACGTAGCTCGGATATATTTTCTATACATACTTGAACTAAACTATTTTTAACTTTCGGAATCTTGAAGTTCACTTAACAAAGCCGTACCATTCAGTTACGTCTTCGCCCAAAGAATGTTTAAAATTTTGGATTTTGTCCGTTACTCTCTAATTATTTTCAAGAAGGATTAACTAACTAAACACTTACCTTGAAAAAGTCCAAATAACTTTAACCCTTGATTGAGGGAATTCCCTCAATCAATGCTTTAACTATCTACTTAATCTACATAATCCAGAAGTATTAACGTTGCACTTAACTGCAGGTAATAATCTTTCTTTAAACCTGTCTTATTCATATAAAAATACATTTCTTAGTTAGACACAATAACAAAATTTAAAATAAGTTAGAATAATGCATTTTAAAGCGAATTTGGAAGATATAGAAAAAATGCGAAATATATGTTAATTATGAATAAAAAGGCAAAATATGTATAAAATCGCAAATATATGCAATATATGCAGTATGCATTTTGCATAAAATCCTCACTCTAGTTATGACTAACAAATTTGGTATTAATCATTAAGTATGCTTTCTCTTTAGGTAAATTTAAGTAATAAGATATAAATACAGTTCAAAATGCATTTGTAACATTATTGTTTATTATTTATGTAATTTGAGTAGACCATATAATTTATTCATGGTTTCATGATAAAATTTAAATTTTGTTTTCGTTCTAAGATAGATAGTATATGACTCATGTATAATCTTTAAACCATTACCTATCTAATGAAAATGACAAATAATGGTGTTTGATAGAAGTGGTAGGTCGATGAAATGGTTGAGTCGGTGTAATTAATTAAATTATGATTTTATTTTATGAGAATATTTACTTTGAAATTTGACATTCCCGCAACAAATGTTTTGTCTAAAATATAGTAGGCAAAGAAGGCGCTTTACGCGCCTACGCCACTGAATTGCCGATATTTGAAAACACACGGAGGATGCCCGAACGTACTTTCGGCATGCGCCGGTTCTCGCCACCATATAACGCGATACCTGTAAATATGTATATATATATATATATATATATATATATATATATATATATATATATATATATAAAGGGTTGCTGTGGGCCCGATAGAAAGTTGTAAATATGTGATAGACGAGGTCATTTGGCACTTATTTAACCTCATATGGTATTAATCAAAATGTTATCACTTTCAAGATATCGAGCATTTTTCATTTTTTTATGATGTGATTTTGCTTCAATGAAACCACCATAAAAAATATTACAGTAGTTTAATTATGCATTATTTATATTTTCGGAATCCTCAATGTGTGCCTTATTAAACTCATGATAATAAAGCAATCTAACCGTGATGTTTTAATTTTATATCAAGACTAATATGTACAATTATTTTTTAAATCTAAGGATTTAAAGTTTCAAATTTATTTTCTACCTACCCATATCATGTAGGTACATTCATTCAATTTTTTTTAAAAACTTCTCATCCATATAACCCTTTTTCATTTTAAAGATATTAGTGATAATTTAGCTTAATGTGATTTTATTGAGTAATTTTTAGTCTGAATATAAATCCAAAAAATACTGTTTTAAAGAAAATGTATTTATTTGTCTACAAATTATTTTCAAAATGTCTACCACCATTTCTGATGCATAATCGAGCACGTTTTCTCATTTCAGTGGTTATAGTGCCAAGTATCATTTCTAGTTTCATTTTCATAAAAGCTTCTCCTACTCTGTTTATTAAGTGGTTACGGTTTTGAATTTCCACCTCATATACCCGCTCTTTAACTCGTCCTCAAACATGATAATCGATTGGTGTCAAGTGTGGAGATCGAGCTGGCCATAACATAGGTCCGTTTCTGCCTATCCAACGATTTGGAAAATGTCTTGTTAAAAATTGGTGAACTGTAATGCGATGATGGACAGGACATCCACCGTAGAAAGTAAATTTAAAAAATAATTGTACATATCAGTCACCATATAAAATTTAAACTATCACGGTTAAATTCCTTTATTATCATGAGTTTAATAAGGTACACGTTGATGGTTCCGAAAATATAAATAATGAATATTAAATACTTGTAATATTTTTGTATGGTAGTTTTTTTGAAGCAAAATCACACTATCATAAAAAAAATGCTCGATAAATGGTAACATTTTGATTAATACCATATGAGGTTAAATAAGTGCCAAATGACTTCCTCTATGTCATATTTATAACTTTATTATATATTATATATATATATATATATATATATATATATATATATATATATATATATAATTGGGATGGCAAAATAAAATAAATTTTAATTAAATTAACTTATAGAGGGAATAGAAATCCATTTATAATTGTTAAATTGTTATGCACCGAACTAGCTCATACATCTCATAATCGGATAGAGTTCAATTAGATTTCTTGACAAAAGAAATAAATATAATTTACACTTTGATATAAATTTACTTGTTATATGTGAATTTAATTGCATTTAAAGGTAAAAGTGAAATGGTTCTTTATTATGTAAATTCCAAATTATAATAAATAGATGGTATGTGAAATAGACCTTAAGTAAACTTACACAAAAACGCATGCGTAGCGTCTTAATTGAAATAAATAGCCTGTCAAAATTGTCAAATGGAAAAATCTAAACAAAATGAGTTTAACTATTTTATAATTGAAATGTTGATAAAATAATAAAGGTTCAATTACTTTACAGATGTTTACACCATTATTGCATAAACACATACACATATAAATGAAATACACAAATGCAGGAAATTACACAAATAATGGAAACAATTTAAGGGTTATGATAAATAAACTCACATGTGTATCGGCTGGTTCCATATAAAACTTCGGTAGGCTTCTTCCCATAAGTAGTTGATGTTACTGGTTCGCTGTTCAAATCGTTGCTGCATATACTTCCAATCTTCAACCACCGTACACCTAACTGAATGGCGACTTTTGTTTTTTGGTAATCGTGACGTTGCTTATAATTGCTTAAATAACTTCAACTAAGCACTGTGTTTTTAATTATAATTCATTTAAGTGTTGTTTTAAATGTTGATAAAATTTACGATTTAAAAATTTTATTTTAAGTTAATAAACTTTAATTCTAATTCACTTTTTGTTTTAGGTCCGGTTATGGAATAACATTTATTACTTATATGTCGCTCCAGAAAAAATAAACGTCGATTCAGAAAACTGAATAATTTTATTTACGACAAACATTAACAAAAACAAAAACAGATCAACCGAATTTTGAATACGTTAAATTTGAATCGAAACAAAAATTTATTATTATAGAAAATTATCGGTAACCTAACTTTATATATGATCGTAGGTTAAGAACAATTGTTTCTGAATTTTCGGCTCTTCACTAACCGCGTTTAACATATAATATATGATCGTTAAGAACGATATGTTTAAATCGTAGCTATGAAACTTACATGTTAACACAAAACACAACACTTTGACTTTTTGTCAGAAAAATAAAAAATTGCAAGAACAATTTGAAGAGAGCGAATAATTCAGAATCAATTCCTTATATACTATCCTGTTAGCTACAAAAATTTCAACTTTTTTCTTACTATACAAACAAAGTAACTAAGCCTGTGATTGGTTTAAACAAATTTGAAAACTTGACTAAAATAAAAATTATGCCATAACTTTCTTAAAATACTTCTGATTTACATTTTGATAACAGAATTAGAATCTTGCATTCACAATGATACCATATATTGGTTCAAAATTAGAATATGCATAAAATTTACTTATATCTAAAAAACCTTAAATTCTACACCTAAACTAAATACATATTCGTGATCTACACAAAAAACTGAATTAGAAAACATTTATTTAAACTCAAATATCTTAATTTTAAAGGAAAATTCTTTTTCATATAGGAAATTTATGTAGTTAACCCCATTTTCATAATTTTATGTTTAAATAGCTTGTACAAAGTAAATTTCTACATGGAAATGAGGGAAACCTCTTATTATTTGCTATAATAATTTATTCTATGCTCAAACTATTCTATAAAAACTATAAATTTGCAAAAAAAAAATTAAAACTTAACCTCACTTTATACAAATATACATATAATTTTCGTTTCTAACGTCCAAATTACTTGAAATGTTACTCTAATAATTTGTTAAAACTGTCTTCAACATCATCAATGTTCTTTTATTGTACTGTCTAAAACTTTCTCAACTCAACAATCCATATTGTTAAACACACTTCTTCAAAAATGTTGCACAAAAAGTATTTATATGTAAAATATCCACATGTAAAATTGTTGTTTATATTATCTTTAATGTTTACAGTGCACTACTTCTTCTGTTGCACCTTTTTGTACACTAATTTTGTGAGTAAAAACTAAACCATGTCCGCACTGTAACCCTTTCTTAAAATTTAAATCTTTCCTGCATTTTATCTAACTCGATACATGTTCCAGATATAACTATAAATCTAAACCGTGTGATAAACATCTGTAAGGTTTCCAAAATGCCAAAATACTTTAAATAAACTATAAATTTAATAAAATATGTCCTACGAACTTAATCGAACTTACAAATATATCTCCATTTGACCTTCCTGACATGCTCCTTACATAGCGCCATGCCTTTTATGATTAAACAAACTTGTGCAAATTTCACCAATTAAATTAAATCAATTTCTTTCACTCGTTTAACTATATTACTTAATAAAATGCAATGTAAAAATATTCTAATTTATCTCAAATTGCCCAATATAATAAATACAAGCTTATACAATCTAATCCCTGTCTTAAATATATCTAACCATCTCAATATATATATATATATATATATATATATATATATATTGAGATAATTAATATACGTGCAAGTAGCTATGTAATTTCCATAGTGAAGTTTATTTTAGTTAGTAGAAATGGTACATTTCCTTAAATAATTGTAGAATAAGATGATTAATAAACATTGAGGTGTTTGAGAAATTTAAGATATTTTCTTAATGTTGTGTTAATAATGGTAATTTTAGTAATAGACAACACAGTACATAAAAGTATAGGGATGTTTGTTTCGTTTTTCAGTTAATTCAATTTTCTTTTAGTTTTATAAGTTTATATTAAACAATATTCCCTAACGACATGTAATATACGTTGTGGTTGACAAAAATAATGTTACAATTAGAGATAGTGGTATCAATGTCGCAATTTACATGTGCGCAGCCGAGATTTGTGAGAACATTCGTATTTGTGCGTTAAACTCATAATAGTGCAAAACTTATGAAAAACAGAACAAGCACATTAGTGGGCGACTATATAACGTGAATCATGCAGTAGATCTGGAATTATTGTGTTTAATTCTACAGTTCATCACATTAAACTAGTGTATGACAACATTCCGACACTAGTCGTAGGAGAACTTATCAACCTACAAAAGTGATTAAATAAACTAATTTGTAACTTAAACAATAATTCTAAACACGTACATTAACAGTTATTGTGCTTAAAAAGGTGAAATTTAACATTAATTTGATAGAGACAATATGAGGTTATGTCATATCCTCGAACATACAATTTTTGTGAAAAGTAATTTTAATTGAGACAATTCCTATAAAATAAATTAGTAGAGGCAAAAATAGTAAGGTAGCCTCAATTTTATGTTGTAATTCCTTATATTTATGTCCAATTTTGTTAATTTTAGTTTGTAAGAATTTTGATAGATTTAAGAATTTTTTCCTTTCAAATTGGCCGCAGGCATGTTTGAGATGTATATTAGTGCAGTAGCTTCCCTATTCATGTGGAGGTAATTTTCAAGCCTGTAAATTGCATAGAATTAGTTTAAATTCAATAAATAAGGGTAAAATCAACATAGTTATTAAGTGTCCGATTTAGATCATGTTTGGTCTCAAAATTTAGAGAAAATTATGGAGATTTTGAAATGTTTTAGATTTAAGAAATGTTAAACAGGAAGAAAGTTATAAGGTTTTAAAGAATTTTCGTAATTTAAGAATTGTTTTAACCAATAGGAATTAAGCAAATATTTCTCGTAACTAATGAAACATTCGAAAAATTTGGTTGTCGAGTAAAAGATATAAATACAAGCGTTTTCAGCTTCTCTTGATCTCTTGATTTTCAACTTTGCAACAACTTGCTAGTTAAGCTGTTGCGAAATGTTTTAAAATATAAGTTTAAACAAAATTAAATCACATCGAATATAATAAAGTGCGGTTTAGTTTCAGTAAAGTATGCATGTTCAAAGAATGTTATTTGTTCTAGAATTTTAAATGTTTTCTTGATAATTGGGTTTTTATTAATCAAACATCTTTATACTTACTGGTTTGTCAAATTTCACTTTTCTTTATGATAAATCATATGGTTGCGTATTCGCTGCGCATGCTCACATATATATTTTTAAGAGAATTTGTTATGTACAGGGTCTAACAGAGATATCTATGCGAAATAAAGATTATAATCCAATTTATTTAATCAATTAAGATTTTTTTATTTTAAATTAAATAGGACATTACCTTAATGTATCTTGATCATGTTAACTATGGTTATTATAGTCAGACAAATAATTTAATTCAATTTCATGATAGTTTGTTTTATAATATTAAAGGCAGGTTCCTTCTAAATTTTCAATAATCCCTATCCCCTGTTAGATGAGTCTCATTGTTCTACCGGAGTTTATTATTTTTTTAATTTTAACTATAATAATAATTTAATAATATCAAATTTTAAATATAAATCAAATACCCACATATTAACAATAGACGTAGTGTATTAAGGAGGTATTTATATAAAAGGAGGATATCATTGCATATATATATATATATATATATATACAAACAAGACGTAAAAATTCCACTTGTAATATCAATTTAATAATCCAACAGATCAGTAACCATACGAATTATCATTCACTTTGATTTAACTCACGTATATTTTGTCTAATTACCCTTAGTATTATAAAAACCTGCACCGTTAATGACTTCTTCACACTTATTGCTAAATTGTATGCTTCAGTGATTAAATCTAGACGGCCTGAGTCGTTCACACTAGTGGGAGATCCAAAAGGAAGGGTAGCTCCAAGAACCAAACCCAGATGATATAGCATTCAAATTACGGAATTGTTTGTATTTATTAGGTGGACCGCTTGTTTAAAAATAATAAGAATTATAAAGGGATTTTAAGAAATAAAGTTTTTAATTTCCAATTTCTCTTTATTTAGGTAGACACATACCACAAACAGTAATTTTTAATACGCCTTCAGCACCTATATAATCTTTTATTGATTTACTTAATGGTAAAAATTATTTTGTACAGCTGCCGAGTAAACAAAGGTCAGTACAATATATGTATGTATGTATGTATGTATGTATGTATGTATGTATGTATGTATCGTTTTAAAGAAATGTTTAAATATCCAAAATTTTGTTGATAAAACTTTTATTTTTAGCTGCCGATTAAAATTTTGTTTAAAAGAAATTGTCCGAAGAAATAAAACAACATTAACCAAATAAAAGTGGGTTTTAATTTGGTAAAACGGAATTAATTTAAGTTGGATAACACAAAAGCAAATCTTTACAAAATCGTGACACAAATTAACACGTACAAAAATATTTTCCGAAAACGACAGGTATCGGAGACCGAACTATTTATTTTAAACCGTCGATATAAAAACAAATGCTCTCGAAAGTATTCTTCGTAAAATATAACTTCTTGACGAAAATTTAAATTAGGTTATGAACTTACTTTTTTACACAAATTTCACAACACTGTTTTAACCTTTTACACTTTGAACAAATTCTAGAGAGTGATTTCAGAGCACTTCCTTTTATATCTTTCTGGTTGTTACCAAAATTCATTTTTTCCAGCCATATTGCATAAGTAACTAGGGCTATGATTGGTGGATCTAAATTACAAATTGGACTCAAATGGAAATTTGGCCGTAACTTTCTTATACATCATCGAAATTAAAAATTAAAAACAGAAATGAAAACTACGTAAAATTTTGAACAAAAAGACACCTAACAAGCTATAGTTCCTAAAGTTAATATACGAAGTAACTTAATCTAACCTAAATAAGCTTATAACTATTTACACTTACAAGCTATACTAAATCTAATTGCAAAAATGGAACTTTGAGAAAATTTTACACTAGAACACATATTTTTTTGTGTTAGAAATATTTAATTTAAAGAAATTTTAAGCTTTTGTAATATTATCTTAAATTCACCTCAGATTTAACACAATTTTGCGGTGAAAAGCGCTGTATCCTTATAAAAACTGTGCCATATTAAGAAAGAACATCTATTATTTGCTTTAAGAGCAAAATCTAAGTCTAATAATGTGAAAAAAATATAAAATTATGTAAAAAACCTAAAAATTATGACCTAACCAAACTTAAATCTAAAATTGAAAATAATTTATATTTAAAAATGTTTTTAACACTTGAAATGTTATGTTAAATGTTTGTACTACTTGTCTTTATTATTTTCACTAATTATTTGCAATGCATAATGTCATATAATGTTGCATTGACAAAGTCTCATCGTCTAACACTCTTATGAAATATTTCACTATATAAATGTACACCACTATAAATGTCTTTATGCCAAAATGTTCTATGTGTTGTTCTTATTGTTAAACTTGTATCATAATTTTTGTCACTAATTCGCTTCAAAATATATGTGCGAAATTTAATAGTCTAAACAAATGATCACATATTATAACCCTTTTATGAAATTATGTTGTATTTGTTCTAGAATTTTAAATTTTCTTGATACATTTTATCTAATCAATACATCCTTTATACTATACTGGTTCATGTTTAAATCACCTGATAAATCATATGTTCACTGCATGCTCAAATATACCCTTGAAAAATTGACTTTTACATTGACAATATATCTATGAAATACTAAGATTATGATCAATTTATTTAATCAATTAAGATTATATTTTAACATTCTTAGGACAATCTTAATGTTATCTTGATCATATTGAACTATGGTTATGATATAGACAAATAATTTAATTCAATATTCATGATAGTTTGTTTTATAATATTAAATTCCTTCTAAATTTTCAATGATCTATCTGTTGATGAGTCTCATTGTTCTATTTATTATTTTAATCTAACTAGTGTCTATGACATTTAATCGATATAAATCATTAAATATATCAAATACCCAATATGTAACAATTTAGACTGTCCGATACTTAGTATTTACTCTAAGGAGGATTCTGATAATATATATATATATATATACAAACAAGACGTAAAAATTCACTTGTAATATCAATTTAATAATCCAACAGATCAGTAACCATACAAATTATCATCCACTTTGATTTAACTCACGTAATTTTGTCTAATTACCCTTAGTATTATAAAACCTGCACCTTAATGACTTCTTCACACTTATTGCTAAATTGTATGCTTCAGTGATTAAATCTAGACGGCCTGAGTCGTTCACACTAGTGGGAGATCCAAAAGGAAGGGTAGCTCCAAGAACCAAACCCAGATGATATAGCATTCAAATTACGGAATTGTTTGTATTTATTAGGTGGACCGCTTGTTTAAAAATAATAAGAATTATAAAGGATTTTAAGAAATAAAGTTTTAATTTCCAATTTCTCTTTATTTAGGTAGACACATACCACAAACAGTAATTTTAATACGCCTTCAGCACCTATATAATCTTTTATTGAATTACTTAATGGTAAAAATTATTTTGTACAGCTGCCGAGTAAACAAAGGTCAGTACAATATATGTATGTATGTTATGTATGTATGTATGTATGTATATGTATGTATGATGATGTATATATATATATATATATATATATATATATATATATATATATATATATATATATATATATATATATATATATATATACGTGTGTTAGTTAGAGATCTAGTATGTAGTACATATGACAAAGAAAAGAGTTCTACATTATTTGCTATCGCATGCCAACTTTATGGTTTCAGCTAAAGCATGGGTGAACAAAAGGCGTAAATTTTTAAATTAAATATTTTTCTGGATTTGAATCACTAATATTATAACTGCTGCAGTGATTAAATTTTCTAAGTCACTTATTGAAAAATGTGCCATTGAGAAAAGTTAACGTTACACCAGCTGATGAATGCATAGAATTCGTGGATGTAGAACTTTAGAAAATAGTATTTCTACACACAATCTTCACATATGTACTAGAATATAATATTAGATAATTTAGCTCCTGAAAACATTTGTAATTGATTTAACAAAAAGTATTTTTAGTTACTTTTTTGGTACATTGAAATCATCTATTCCAAAGTATAAAGTTTAGAACAAAGGATTATTGGAACCCTAGTATAATTATACTTTAACAATTTATAAATGCTTCTTTAAATCCTGTGCCTGCCTTGATATATAATCACATTGGGCTAGCTTGTATTTGTTATGTTTAGTAAAATGATATTTTAACTAATGCTTCTCTTTTGTTGAATAATCACAATTTGTATTCAGAATTAGATGTGTGGTTTATACTGTCATTTTAAATTTTGTTTCCATTTTGTAGCATAATCACACATACCACATGTGTATTTCGAGTTTGACGTTGCATTACATTATGGTGTTGTTTTCGTATTGTAAAACATAATCATACTGGACACATTTGTATTCATAACTTGGTGAACTATACTATGCTGTTTTAAATATTGTTTCCATTTTGCAACATAATCACTTTGTCCACATTTATATTCAGAACTTGGTGTGTGAATTACACAATGTTATTTAAAATGATCTTTCTCTTTTGTTTAAGTAATCACAATGGCTGCATTTGAATTGATGTGTGAATTACTTTGTGCCGTTCTAAACAGTGTTTCCAATTTGTAACATAATCACATTCGACACATTTGTATTCAGGTCTTGATGTGTGAATCATACTATGCAGTTTTAAACTTTGTTTCCACTTTGTACCGAACTCACATTGACCACATGTGTACTCCCAACTAGATGTGTGCCTTATATTATGCCGTTTTAAACTTTGTTTCCAAATTGTAACATAATCACATTGGACACATTTGTATTCTGAGCTTGATATGTGATTCATACAATGCTGTTTTAGACTTTGTTTCCACTTTGTAACAAACTCACATTGACCACATTTGTACTTCCAACTTGTCATATGCCTTATATTATGCCGTTTTAAACTTTGTTTCCACTTTGTAACATAATCACATTCGCTACATTTGTATTCAGAACTTAAATCAGGTTTCGTAAGATTCTCTTCTGAATTTTGTTTCACATTTGCTAAATAATTATATTCATTAAATTGATAGTGTACACCTACGAAAGGATTCACATTTTTTTTATCATCTACATCTGTTGTACTAGAAAAACTAACTGGAAAAGGGTTATCTTCTTTATAAATATTTGCAATATTACTAAATTTATTGTCAAATTGCGCACTATCAGAATGGTCGCCAATTTCTTGTTTTATATCATTATTTACCATAAGATTTTGTTGGGTTAAAATTATATTTATTGGTGCTTCCTCTTTAGGTTCGAGTTTTATCAGTTTACGATCAATCTCACAAGACATTTCGAACAGTTTGTCTTTAATAATTATGTTTATTTTGTACTAAACTAAAATTTCGTTGCTTAAAATCTTTTTTGCAAAGTTTACAGTTCATACGCAGTGTTGCCAGATTTGAGTTAGTCTTGGTGTTAAATCAAGTAGTACCATTGCATAACTAATACGTTGAAGAAGTGCAACTACATAGGCTTATTTTAAGTATGGACGATGTACCCTACGCTTTTAGCGCTAGTGTAAGCCTCCTATAGTAAGGTACATTAACTACAAGCAGTATAAAAATACAGGATTCTTACAAAGTGGTGCAATGAATCATTCCGGCCTTGAGTGAATGTTTAATAACAATGGCATTTACGATAATTGGAGCGCTCCAACGCGGTAGATACCAACAGCGTTCGATAATACATCGGTATGTAGCGTATCGCATTCTATAATTGCGGTTAATGTATCGGATACATCTACCCGATACACAGTTCATGGATCGGGTAAACGAGACGATACTTTGCAGTAAATGTGTAAAGATAACCTATAAAAGTTATTTGGTTATTCCAAGACAATGAGTTGTACTATAGTTCATTGTTCCAAGAACACGCTAGAAACAAGGTTAAAAAGAACCCAAAAAACGATTCAGAAAAATGAACCGGGCTATTAATACAACCCATAATGGATATAAACAATACAATTGTGTTGGATGAGGATGGAAACATTTATGTATACAATAATTTCAGTAAGTGACAATATAAAAATGAATATCATAATCACATTATTATTTTCCGTACCTATTTTAGATAAAACTACTGGTTATATGGCAGACACTCCAGAAAATAGAACTTTTTTAAATATACCATACAGTGAAGAAACATCAACGCCAACAGTTGAAAACCAATCAGTTCAACCAGGATCACAAGTTGAATAGCCCGAACGAGAAACAGAATGTAAATATTATTTAGTACATCAATGTACAAAAGGTAGATACTTTTACCTCAACTCTCTATTGTTTGTTTTTAGTATTTAATAGTGAGTCGAATGATAGAGCTCAGAGGTGGACTCACGAAGCTATACTCTTACTACTAAGATTATACGAGGACAATCTAAATTTATTTAAAACAGCAAAGAAGACCAACAAATCGGTATGGAATAGTATAGCCAAAAATGTGACGTCATACGGATATTCTTTTACTGGAGAGCAGTGCGACATAAAATTTAGGAACCTAAAGAAAACATACAAAAGGATCGTTGACAATAGTAGTGTAACCGGAAGAGGACGCATTACATGGGGTTACTTTGACATATTTGATAAAATATGTGGAAAATCCGCTGATATTCCACCAATTTCCACAGCGAGCAATATAAATGGATATTCTTCCAGGTCTTCGACACTTCCAACACCAAGTACTTCTTCAATGGTAAAGTATATTTTAATTATTTGAGCTTTCCTAAAGGTACATTCATTACAGAGTACCGATGTTTACGATTCCATTCAAGTATATACACCATCTCATACCATTAGGAAAAGGTCTGCAGTTCAAGAACCTGATTGGGTTAAAACCCTGCGTCGAGAAGTAGCAGAACGTCACGCCGAAAAAATGGCAGTTCTTAAAGAAATTGTAGATTTATTAAAAAATGAAAAATAAATATATGTTGTACATAATATATATTGTTATACCTATTATAACCTTATATATATATATATATATATATATATATATATATATATATATAAACCTTAAACCTATCAAGCAATAATTTTAAAAATATATAAATACATAAGTTGTACAATTAAACCAAATAATTATGGTTACCTGTGAAGACATCTGTAAACATATAATTTGCATCGCATACACTTTGTAAAATTATCGAATGATAATGGTGTCGATTGCAATATGCTGCTTGTTGCTTTAATGGGGAAGTTATAGGAATATGTGTTCCATCAACAGCTCCGAGTACACCACCTGGAAACCCCAGTCGTGTCTTGAAGTCTTTAATGACTTGTGCTCTCTGGCCAGTTGGCCAGGAAATATAATTTTCAGAAAGATCAACCAAAATCGTGCAAACCTTTTGCACATATAACCGTGCTGTTGATTTACTGATGTCAAACTTTTCAGCAGTTATTCTATAAAGATTCGTAAATGTTCATATGATTCTATATTAATTTGTTTCAACCAAACCTGTAAACCTCTTGATTTGATAACATTCTCAAAGTTACTAACAGTTATGTTTGGGAGAATACGTATGAGGTCCTACTCCACTTGCGTTCTTCTCAACTAAGGAAGGGCCTATTGTTTCTAAGTGATATTCAAACGTACTTCGCTCCAGTCTAAAATGGCTTTTAAAATCTGGAAGTACCATTTAATAATTATATGATTTATAACTTCGATAAATTTAACTTACCATCATGATTGTACAAAAACGCTACGTTTTCCTCATAGTTCGTCACTGCTAAGTGGGGTTTCTTTGATTGTTTTTTCATAAAATTACACACCGTGGTAACAATAAGTTCATCATCACTATCACTATCAACTAACTGCAAGATAATGGACAATAACAGTTTTCTTTTTTTAGCTCTTTGCTCATCCATATTTTGTAAACGGGTGGTAGAACGAGATTACAGATAAACTTGGCCTTTTTGCCCCGACTAGTCAGCGTATGGGGGTGGGTATGATGTTGATAAATTTTGCACATCCAGAATAGTAAATCGTACGTAAGTCAAAGTAGGGGATGAAGACGTAATCAGATCGGTTTAGGGCGCCAGAATGTTTGGTAGTCAAAATAAGGGACGTCGTGCCAAAATTACGAGTACATAGCGTGTCTAAACATACAAAAAATACGCCTACCTACCGCGATCAATCCCAGGTGTACTGGACAGCAACTCAGCAAACCACCTGAAATAGGGCTTCAAAATAGCACTACACGCCTGACAAATAAAAGCGTGTTAATCACTCAATAAAGTTACGTTACTACACCTTAGTGTAAATAATTAGGCATTATATAATAATCTTAACAAAAAAAGAATCGCCTTTGTTGAATGCACTCTAAATGAATTAATAATTAACTTGAAGTCAAATACGACACTGAATATCATTAACGCTATCACTCAATAAAGAAACTGTAACTTCGTTACGTTAAAACTTAAGCTCCTAAATTACCGGTAAACTTGCAATTCGAAAAAAACTTTAATGTAACACAATAGGGTTTTTACAGAATTAAAACAAATTTATAAAACCTAAACAAAGCTGTAATAAGATAAAAATATAATATAAATGTATACATACGATAATGCGTATATAAGAAAAGATAACAAATTCTTAATTGGCGACGGAGGTCTGGCCAGAATTCTGCGTAATGCCGTTCTAAATTGCTTAACCTAAATATTTCGTGGATTATTTAACCACACTACTTCAGGGTCAATTGCCCTTTAATACTAAGATGAAGGTGTGAAGGCGAAGCGCCAGAGTTATGATTAATTACAATAAATAAACCAAAGCAACAGCTTAATTTAAAAGGTAAACGACTCCGCTTTCAAACCTTCGTCAACAAAGAAAATAATTCGAGGTACACACAAGAAATCTTGAAAATACTCAATAAAACACAATGTTATACTACCTTACTGTTTAAATTAGTACCTCTTCTGTGTTACAACAGTCGAAAATGAACCCGGTGACCAATTACTGCTACTACGGATACGGAATCTCCCTGGTCTGACACAAGATGATGAGTGATAAGGTTAACTATTTGTTTTTGTACTCAAACGATTCCTTGATTGAATCTCGGTAAAATGTTACTGCATTAACTAAAAACTTCTTTTAAAATAGTAAATTGTGCGCTCAACTTGCTCGATAACTTTTATCTTTTAAATAGTTTTCTTTACACTACCAATCCAAAAGGTTATTAACTTTATTTATATAAATATAATTTTAATACTTTGCGAAAGTTTCTTTGTACTTCAACACGCCCTGCACGGCAATTAAGTGGCACTTCAAGAACGTTAATTTAATAAATCCGCAAAAGCGACATAAACCAAAGAGGTCACACGACGGTGATCTCTAGGTAACTTGATTACGTAAAATCGAAATCGGCACTAGGTCTAGTCCTTTGGTGATTGAACAATTTCACTTAAAATCCCTTCACAGGTTTTCTTCATAAAGTAAATAACTACCCTCACAACACGAAAATTCGTTCGTTAAACACCAAAAGGTCCAATATATCAACGTTCTAATCAACCCCTTAAACCGTAACAACAAACGTCACAGTACTACTTCTCGGGAGCGCGGTCAGTTTCAGAATCCCAAATTATTACCAAAATCCATCTTGGATTTTTGAATCCCACCACTCACAAAAATCTCATTTAATTTAGTTGCACCAATTAAGAAACGGAAGGAGAAGATTTGATACCCCCTACACACAAACTTCGTTTTCAACCGTAAGGACTCGATAATTTTCAAAATTCAAAACGTGAGCAGAATCAACGTGAAAAGTATCTCTGTATTTTCATTTAAGTTCAAGCAGTTAGTCCCACATTCTTTATGACTCAAAACCAACATATTCAATATTAAGCTGAACCACTGCAATCACTGACTTCTTGTCCCCAGAACGATATCAAATACATTTGCATCTACACTCTTTCTTTAAGTTACTTAATTTTACAAAACTTTCTATTAAATTTTAAGGAAATCAAACGAAATAAACATTATTTAAACTTATTTACAAATAAAACGTTACTCAACATTTAATAAACGGGGAATAATAATGAAAACAATCTCTCAAACTTTAAATGTATTATTACGAAAAACTCAATAAATTTAGAAACCAATTACCGACTATTTCAAACCTAATTCCTATCATAGTTAATTCCTTAAATTACGGAATAGTAATTCACAAACAAAAAAACTTAAGCTCGAAACACACCATCCTTAAAGGTCGCGACACACGTGAAACAAATTTATCCATAAAGCTCAACTCAACAGCAAAAATTTGACGGTAAATCGCTAGAAAATCGTAATCCTATTACAATTTATAAATAAACCCAAACATAACCTAACATTTTTTGTAAACAAAATAATAGATTTTGCGCGTACGAATTCAACCGCACGGTACATTTACCGCCAGGTCATCAGCTGACTACCGACGTTCACCGCATGTATTGTACCGTTCCAATTATCGTAAATGCCTAATAGGGTTATTTATGACTCTAATGTCGAGTACCTACCTGCGTTTAACTAATTAATACACATAAACAAAACAAAATATGCAAAGGGTTTGATTTGCACAAAAAACCCCAAATGAGTGTAAATTGAATAGGTATTTACTTTAAAAAGTGTGATTAAAAAAAAATCGTCGACCACCTTGCGCAAGAATTTTTTCATCTCATTTAATTACCTACCTACACAAGTGTGTAACGTTCTCCACTTTATTTTCTTATACGCATAATGTAAAAACAAAAAATGCGAAAATATAGACATGTAAACTATTCAAATAAATTTATACACAGTCTACGTATTAGATAAAATATTTAATTTTCTACTATTAGACGATTTTTTTTACAATATTTAAATGTTTCCCTTTGAAACTAGCAGTCTCCCATTTACATGCAATTTTACTTTCAAAAATAAATCTATTAAGAACATTTTGTGCAAATAGCAAGAGTCAGTTTCTACTGTCCAATTAGGATATTTATTTTTAATGAGTATCAAAAAAAATTGGATAATTGCTATTAAAAGCATTGACTGAAATAGAAATAATATTTACGATCGTATCAGATGGACGTTAGTAGAACCGAGGCACTTGTCGCCGCCATTTTGTTTTTATGTGACGTCACACTTGGGACACCTCTGGTCGCCATTTGTTTTATATATGCCCACGTGAGATCGTATTTTTTTTCACCTGAGAATAAACAGATTTTTTTCATTGGTGACCCATTTCACCTATTTGGAGCACGCCTTAGCATGTTTAAATCGAACTTTCAAAACCGCTCGTTTTTTAAAGTTACCATGGCAACATCAACAACTCAAGAAACGTGAAGTGTAAATGACAATTTTTTGATTATTGATCTGGCAGGAGTACCTTGTAACGTCAAATAAAATATTACTAACAAATTCAAAACCTTTATTCAAACATTATTTAACACTTTTAATTTTATAAATGAAAATAGAATGTACAGTTAGTATTGTTAGATATATTAATTTTAATTTACATATTGTACATTATTAGTTCTTATTTCCATTTTTTTGTAGTAATAATACTAGTATTTATGATTTCAAGGTGCACCAATAAAAAAATATATATCGACCACTCCGGCTGTGCCGTGCTCGAAAAATCGCGCTTGTTTTAAAGACCTTTTATCCACTTATACTTTAATATACTAATTTAATTTGTTATTAATATTTGTATAATTGTGATTAAACTTATTATTACATTTGTTTTAATCCCATCTACATATTGTGACCTAATTTATTTATACATTGGGGGTTGTACTCTAATAAGGAGTTCTAGTCTTGTAAGACGGGAATCTGTTCGCGGGATTCGCCCCTGTCAAAAATTGTATTCTAATAATGGGGAGGAATTAATAGATAAGACATGTAAAGATGACAGGTGTTTTCATAATAAAAAGATGTTATTTAATCGGTGTTTATTATTATTAATAGTTATTAGCGTTGTTTTGATTTTTATCAAGGATATAAAAACCTAGTCCTTAAATGTTCTATCCAATCTTTAAGACTGCATTTAAGCGCTAATTTAAATTTTTTCAATATCTGAATAACGACCTCGAAATTGTAACCTTTAACGTTATACATATAAATGTGTAATTAAGTTACATAATTAGTTTGCTTTACAAATCATGCTTTAAACGATTTGCCACCTTGAGAGCGTTAAATTATAATTACAAGGTTTAAGCAGAAATAAATAAAATGCATTAATACGATAAATGGTTACACGTGTGCATTATAGGCTGTTTTACGCTTCATGCGTACTCCCTTTAATAGTGCTATCAACTATCAATTAGAAGTAAATATTGAAAGTCGACTGCTGCATTATATGCTCAAGCGGTTATATAACTTATTAACAAGTAAAACAGCTAATACCCTGATACTACTTCATAATAATATTCATTCGATTGTAATTATGCTTTAAAAAATACATGCAGCGGATAATGTACAATATTTATTTGCCGCTATTATTATTACACAGGTATACGCATACATTATATCAAGAGGCATATATTAATCAGTTGCTTAAGAAATTTAATATGAATGATCCAAAAACACTAGTACACCTAGTGAGACAAATTTAAAGCTAGAAAAAGGTAATAAAAATGAGTGTAAAGATAAATACCCGTATCCACAACTGATAGGGAACCTTACGTATTTATGTGTTCTCACTAGGCCAGATATCTCCTATGCGATACGTTTCCTGTCGGTATAATAACAGCTACAATGAAACTCATTGGACCTATGCAGTCTACAAAAAATCATTGTTTAATGTTTTCTAAGTCTGATGGCCTTAATTTGGGAAAGTAAAAATCAGAACACTGTGGTGCTCTCTAATAATAATAATGTATTGAGATGATTAGATTAGAATTAGGCATAATAAAGAGGCTAGAGTTTATTGAGTTTCAAATTTGTGGAAGTATACAGTTCGTTTTCAATGAGAAAATAGTTACGAGTGCAAAATTATAGTTTTGATGTGACAAAACTGGCTTTGTGGGGTTGGCACAAGGTTGTTATTTTCATAAAAGCATTGAGTTATACCAGTAGCATGTGAGAAAGGTCAACATGATTAATATTAGTGGGTACGATTAGTTTCGTGTAACATATTTATGTAATTTCGTATTTTATTCAATGAATTTTAGCATTTTGAATACATATCAGATATTGATCAAATGGAGTATGATAATTATAATACGTAGAATGTATATTATTAAGTACAATGCATAAACTATTTGAAATATGAAAGAAGGGGTATGGTACGAACATAGTATATTTGTAATTGAAAGACAAAGTATATAAAACGTGCATAAGAAGTGGTAGGGACTTAAAAACATAATTAAGAACATGAACAACAATTGAGCAGTGTGATATTTAATATAAAATTGCAAATTTTATACAAAAATTGACAAAATAACTATGGAGTACAAGTGAATAGTATTTGAGTTAGAGACAGATATAAGAACACATTTTATCAACATTTCAAACGTTATAGACAGTTATTACACTAATTAAAATTGAATTTATATTAAGTTAGGTTAAGTATTATTTGTAAGAATTTCACAAAATTATAGTTTTTATAGGGTAAGATAAGTTTAAAATAAATTATAAAAGCATTTAATGGTAGGTTTCCCTCATTGCAACAACGAATTTAACTATAAATATGTAATATAAACATAAAATTAGAAAAGTTGGGTTAACTACATAAATTTTAGATGTGAAGGTGGAAATTTTGTAAAATTTAAATAAAATGGATTGAAATAAATGTATTTTGATACATTTTTTATATGAAATTAGGTTAGTTGTGGGATGTAAGATTTTTTTGATATTAGTAAATTTAGATTATAAGTTGTCTGAACGAAAATTATCGAAGCAAGATGGGCTTGTAAGGTGTCTTTTTATGCGGAATTTTGCCCTGATTCCAAATCTAATTAAAAATCAAATCTGAATTGTTTTCAAAAAGATATAGCATAATTTATGTTTTAGTTACATTTACAATTTTGTTTAGACCAATCAGAAGCTGGAATCTTTTGTATGTAATGTAGAGAAAAAATTGAAAATTTGGTATCTAGGAGAAAAGTATAAAAGGAATTGCTCCTGATTTCTTACTCTCTTGCCCTTTTGCTTTTTTAAAATTTTTTGTGACTAACAAGTCATAGTGTTAGTGTTATTTGCGTTAACATGTAAGTAACAATTCTTGTAAACATAATCGGATCTGAAACGCGATCGACGTAGGTAGAGTTGAGATATCAGAAACAATTGTTTTAACCTCTAACTAAAGTTAAAAATAAGTTTACCGATCACAATTGTCGATAAAATTGTAATTGTTTCGTTTTTCAAAATCGTGTGTAAAGATCGGGTGATGTGCAATTTTTTTGTATGTTAATAAATTTTTTCAATTATTTTGGATTCGATGTTTATTTTGTTGACAGTGATTAAGATCGTAAAATAAATTTTCACTTCATAACGGAATCTAAAATAAGGGTGCAAGTGAAGACAAAAATCTACATAAAATTAAAATACACTAATTAAATCCGAGAAATTATTAAATAAATAATACAACATTTTAAAATCACAAATAAAATAAAGTGCTTGTCTGAAAGTATTTGAGCATTGTAAGTACATCGTATTTACCACATGAAGAACAGTCAACAGTTATTTGATATGGATGAAATTATGGAATGTTAAGCAGCATATTTGGGACAGCAAAGCAGTATCACCGATTTATGGAAGGAACTCTACGTCAAATGTTTAATGTGGAGCAACCCGACATGACCATTATTTGGAATTTGCAGCAACACATGTGAGTTGTGTTTCTCTATCAGAACCCTCTTGCATTGATTATATTTTTTTGATGTCTTGTATTTTTTTTTGATAATGTATAAATGTTGGTGCGAATACAAGTGTCAATATCTGAAAAGTAAATGATTCAGTGTTGTTATAAAATTAATCAATTGCAGAAATTTTTGGCAGGCTATATTTATTTCAGTATTAAGTACGCAACGCATGCGTAGTTTGTGCAGATCTCAACAAAGTTGGTTTCACATTGTAACTATTTATTATAAAATACAATTTGATCATTTACATGAATATTCCCAGATTTAATTTATTTTGCCAACAATCAATGTTTAATACAAATGAACCCTGTTCCCAAAAGAGATTTTGAGTTAGTACGGCGCAATTATATATATTTTTTTATTATTATTACGATAAGAACTTTGTTCACCAAAGATTAATATAAATGGATTAAATATTTTTCCACATATTAACATATAATATTTTTGTTTTTCGAACGCTCGCCATTACAGTATATATTGTTCAACAGACACGAAATCCATTTACAGAACATAATTAAATGAGAAAATTCAATAATGTATAAATAACATAATACTCTGAAGTTATTAAAAAACAAAAAGAAAAGATTAATTAATAAATCTAATACAGAGTGACAATCTTTGTGTGTGTATTTACATAATAAAATAATTGAAAAAATTATTGAAAATAAATAAGCCAATATATAATTTAAAATCGAGTTACATACTACAATAGCTAATAGTATAGTTACTGCACAGATTGTAAAATTCTATTGAGGGAAAAAAAAATTATATCAGAGACCAGACAAAAAGAGTTATAGTTGTGTCATTGTATAAACACGTGACTTAAGAAGAAAATTTGTTTTTGGAACAGCATTTTTAAACGAGACGGGGAATCTTGACTTATGAGTAGAGACAGAAAAATTAATTAACGAAAGGATGAACGAACAGTCGATATCACCATGTAAAAGACCGTAAAGGAATTTTATGCTATTCCTAAAGCGTCTCTTTTCTAAAGATAGCAAATTGAAACGTTGAAGGAGTAAGTCCTGCAGATAACCTCTTTCTGGACAAACATCATCTATTTTAAAGAACATATATTTTAATAATTTCCTTTGAATATTTTCTAGGGTCGTTATATAGATATTATAGAAAGGGTACCAAACGATATCACAGTAATCAAGCACTGACCTAATTAAGGAGAAATGTAGTGTCAAAATAGTTTCAGGTTTAGAAAATTATTTGTTATTCCTTATGAGCAAGCCGAGGAGGAAACATGTTGAATATATTCTATAAAACTTAAACGGCTGTCAAATATGACACCTAAATCTTTAGTAACCAATACACGATTAATGTAAATGGTGTTTACAGTGTAATCATAATCAATTTCATTGTGTTTCCTACTATAAGACAATATTTTACCTTTGCTAACGTTTAAACCAAGTGATGTATGGTATTCAATTGACTTTGTAAAGCCTCGCAGTTGTCCAATGCCCTAATTTGAGAGAATGTATTAATCTGCAAATAAGAGATAGTTGGTAGATATAGTATTCACAATATCGTTAATAAATGTAAGAAATAAGAGTGGACCTAAATTCGAACCCTGGGGTACTCCAGAGGTAGCAAAAAAGTGTTCAGAAGTAAAGTTGTTGTAGTATACATATCAAAAGCTTTACTGAAATCAGTGTAAATCACATCCACTTGACCTTTGTTATCTAGCACTCTGGAAGCATATTGAGTAAAGCATACAAGATTCGTAAGAGTAGATCTCCGTTTCATGAAACCATGCTGTTCGGTAGATATATAATTACTAATTGAAGGGTAAATAAAATTATACAAAACAATTTCCAAAATTTTAGAAAAAGTACGTAAAATACTGATACGCCTATAATTAGATATCTCAGCACATTCACTGTTTTTTAAGACCGGGCTGATTTTGGCAATTGTCCATGTTTCGGGGAAATAGTGAGTCCTAATTGACAGATAATAGACAATGGAAAGGTAAAGACATTAATGATCGTGTCTAACAGTCACTTTGTTTTTTAACTTGGAAATAGTTTCTTTGATCATAGTTTCGGTGACTACATTTAAGTTAATACTTGGTAGGTTATTATAAACACAACTCCATGCGCATGAACCTGAAGGCTGACGATAAACACTAGAAAAATGTTTCTTAAACGCGATAACAATATCTTGAGGCGTAGTAAAAAATGTATCGTTGTTTCATCATACCAGGTAGCCTAGTGCTACCTTTCTTAGACTTAATAAATGTCCAAAATTGTTTTGGATCAGAGATCAATAAATTTTCAATCCCCGAGATGTACCACTTCGGATAATGATGCTTACGTTTAATATAGCATGGAACAAAAACGTCCACCTCTAGCACCGAGATGGAATATATGGCACTCTCGGAAGCTGCAAAAGAGGCAATATATAATCTATTTTTTTTTATTTGCTCCCTAGATTTGGGAGTTATTTTTACAAAGTTGGTATAACATTTTTCACTAACGCCAAATTTGATTAATCCATTGTCACATCATTGATATGTTGCCTTTTTTTTAAGTATTAAAAATGAGGATTTTTTTAGTTGTATCAAATTATTTCGTGAAATTTAATAAAAATCTTTTTTTCAATTGACAGACACAGCAGAATAAATTTATGGGTAAGTTATAATACGGCGTAACCCTTCTGCACTTAAAATTCAATAGGCTTCTTCTATTATTATACAGTGATCCATGGTTACTATTCATTTCAATTGAATGTGGCAACTGTTAAAACAATTTTAACATATAGTCAGGTTAGTGAGAACCGTCTAATACCAGCACACTTTTGGTGTAATAATAAAACACCCCAAATCTAGGGGGCAAATAAAAAAAATAGATTATATTTGCGGAATTTAATATACAATTTAATAGGTAAATTAGATTGTGTTGTTATACATAATCAGAGTGCACTTAAAGTGTCGCTAACCCATCTTTCACAAGCGGTCTTAAAACATATCGATGTTAGACATCATTTTGTAAGGGAAGCGATTATCGATAATCTTATTTCTATAAAGTATTCGCAAACTTCTGATATGGTAGAAGATATATTTATAACAGGGTTGTGTTTTGCTAAATATAGCAAGTTAAACCATTGTAATAATAATTGCTACATATGTTTATATTGATATGATTTTATATTTCGATCTAGTGGGGATGTTATAGCTAAATTAGCTTGTAACATAAAAATAATTTAATGTAACTGTCGCCATCTAACGCATTCTAAAATTACTAGTTTAGTATGCCGTTTAAACGTGTGTTCTGTCATGCCACTTTTCCTGCAATCCAAATAAATGCTTATAACCGATAACATCGTGTTTTCATTTTAGGACTTGACGATAAACCCAGGTTAAAGAAATATTCCAGTATCAAGCAGTCTTTGATACCCACTTACACAAACGTTTAGTTTATCCAGCTCGCAAGAAATATAAATATTCCAGTAAACTCATCAGTCCTAAAGGTTTAAATTTCTTATACAACCGTCCCGAAATAACCCATTTTCTCCTCCACCACCAACATTCTTACCTAGGGCCGCCACAAACGACGCATAACTCCGGTAAAAGCATAAACATATTCAATACGAGAATATCCACCATCAAATGACCCTTTAAAACTCAGTAGCCACCTATTTTTACCAGCACATCAGTCGTATATCCTAAATACGGATAAAGATACCTGACCTAGATATTCCAGATATGACATTTACCTCTCCTGTTATATCTTTAAAAATGCTTTAACGAGAAATAAAATGTTATCACACAATGGTTAAGTGTAAGACTTATATAACTTCTATGTACTACCAGACAGGGACGTAATTACAATATAGCCAGATTTTACTCTACTTCCTTTAAACGTAACTGGGTTAGTTTATCCACGTTTCAATTTATTATTTTACCTGTAACATTAATATTATTTCAGCACCCATCATAAGGGAATCACTTGGAGTGCCCTAGTGGAAAGAGAGCCTCCTGAAGTACCAGAAACCAGAAGCGTCCGTTCAATTTATTTATTCATTTTGTTTGTTTTCAACAGGAATCTGTTTTGTTGTGGTTAGAGGATATTTTTTATTTGTTTATTGTTAGTAACGTAGTATACGTGTATATATTTAGCATTATTAAATTTATAGGATAATATATGTATCAGACCTTTACTTGTTTATTGATTGCTATATGAAATATACAACAGTTCTAAATGCGCTGTCACCCTTGTAGTCAAAAACCAATACAATCAATACTATCAACATATGTTAAAACAATATAAAATTAAAGCCACTGATAAACTATTATTTAATTCAACTAACAAAAATAGGACTTTGGGAAATTGTTAGTAACAACTCAAATCGTAAATCTCTGCAGCATAGCGCAAAATGTACACTTTCAGCTGATGACTTTAATAATTACTTTGTAAACATAGCTCATACAATATTAAAGTCGGGCAGGCGAGAGGTGTCTTATGACGCATCTTTTAGTAAAGCATGGTTTAAGATTTTAAAAACGTATGTCGTATTGGTTCATATAGTTAGTAATCTTGAATACCAACAAAACATCGTCAATTATTGTTCGAATATCTCGGAATTTAGCATCCTGAAGGTCTTAAAAATCCCCATCCACTCGTATAAATAAAGTCGAATTTCGTGTAAGGTCTGTTCGCACTTATTCTGGCATGTAAAGTCCACCGAGTGTAGGTAGTCATATGATAAAAATATATTGTACAACTGTAAACGATTGTCAGAACGGAGATCGGGTCAACAAAATTTCGTTTTGGATGTTTTATAAATTAATTATATCAATAATGTTCAATAAGAAACGAATTAGCTAGCAGTAGGCAGTGCCGAATGAAGGGCGAAAAGTTTGATTAATTACGGAGGATCGTTTTAGCCGACAGATCTCGCTGCGTCAAGTCTGTAATTTGGTTGTCGTAGCCACTTATAAATAACTGATTTTGTCGTAAATAAATACACTGTATTGATGTTAAAATGAGATTTATTATTAGTTAATATAACCGATTTTAAAAATCTCAGTTTAGAGTTTGACAATATATATATATATATATATATATATATATATATATATATATATATATATGTAATGGCTAAAATATAGTGAAAATTATTTAATTATTATTAATGTTAGGAAAGGGTTCATATTTGAAATTAATTAAACTTAAAATGCTCTGACTAACTCAAAATCTCCTTGGGGATAGGGTTCTAATTGCTCAAGTCTGTAATTTGGTTGTCGTAGCCACTTATAAATAACTGATTTTGTCATAAATAAATACACTGTATTGGATGTTAAAATGAGATTTATTATTAGTTAATAATATAACCGATTTTAAAAATCTCAGTTTAGAGAATTTGATAATATATATATATATATATATATATATATATATATATATATATATATATATATATATATATATATATATATATATATATATATATATATATATATATATATATGTAATGGCTAAAATATAGTGAAAATTATTTAATTATTATTAATGTTAGGGGAAAGGGCTCATATTATTTGAAATTAATTAAACTTAAAAATGCTCCGGACTAATTTATTGTTGGCAAATAAAATAAATATACTTTTAACCTTTAATTATTTATTATTAAATTAAAATGTACTCGTTGAATCATAAATTTTTTTTTTAATTACACATGTCCATAATTAAAGTGTAATATGTAATTAATAGTTCCAATGTGAAACAGACTTCGTTGGAATTTGCACAAATTACGCATGCGTTGCGTCCTTACTAACTTAATTAAATTTCACCAAAGAATCTAAAATTAGTGGGTACAATTTGATTTTGTTCAAAATAAAATTATTATTTTCATAATTACACCTGTTCATTGACTTTTCAGACATTGATCATGTTGTCGCACAAACATTTAAACATAATCAAACAAAAAAAAAATAAATACAGGGCATCAAAAAAAAATAATCAATGCAATGGTTGGGTACGATTGAAAAATTTAACATGTGTCTGCAACTTGCAAATAATGGTCACGTTAGGCTTGTTCCATATTAAAATATTGGACGTAGACTTCTTTCCATGTATCGATGATGGTGCCTTGCTGTTGAAATTGGTGCTGCTTATATTCCATAACTTCATCCAAATCCATTAACTGGTGATAAATCTTCCTCGTGGTAAATACGATGTACTTATAAAATATGCTCATTTACTTTCAGCCAAGCACTTTTATTTTATTTGTGTATTTAAATGTTGATTTAAATATTTAATAATCTTTCGGTTTTATTCTTATATAACATTTTTATTTACTTGCACTTTTATTTTAGATGCAAAATATGAAGATAAATTTATTTTATAATATCCACCACTTTAAAAAAAGTATACATCAAATCCAAAATAGCTGAAGGATTTTATTGACATAAAAAAAATGCACATCACCCGATGTTTAACACAATTTCGAATTGAAACAATCACAATATTATCGACAATTATAATCGGTAACCTAAGTTTTAAATTTTGTTATAGGTTAAAACAATTGTTTCTCAACTCTACGTTTCAAATCTGATAATGTTAACGAAACTTTTAACTTACATGTTAACAAAAACACTAATAGCACTTTGACTTGATAGTCACAAAAATTACAAAAGCAAGAGAATGCAAGAGTTGCAAGAGAGTGAGAAATCAGGAGCAATTTCTTTTATACTTTTCTCATGGATACCAAATTTTCAATTTTTTTTCTACATTACACACAAAAGATCCTAGCATCTGATTGGTCTAAACAAAATTGTTAAATTAACTAAAACATAAATTCTATCATAACTTTCTCAAATCACCTCGGATTTGCTTTTTAAATACAAATTTGAAATCAGGGCAACTTTCTGCATAAAAAGACACCTCACAAGCCCTATTTCGCTTCAAAAATTTACATTAAAACATTAAAACCTAAATTTACTAATATATAACAAATTTTATATTTTACAACTAAGCTAATTTCATATTCAAATTCTACATTTAAAAAAACTGCATCAGAATACACCTATTTCACCTCATTTTACTTAATTTTAACAAAATTCCCACTTTCATATCTTAATTTTAGGTGGTTAACCCAACTTTTCTAATTTTATGTTTAGATTACATATTTACTATTGTGTGTTTTTATAATTTATTCTAAACTTATCCTATCCTATAAAAACTATAAATTTGTAAAATATAGTACTTAACCTAACTTTATAAAATTTACTTTTAACTTGAAATGTTCATCTAATATGTTCTTATATATGTCTCTATCATAAACACTGTTTATATGTACTCCATAGTTCATAATTTTGTCTCTTCACATTTCCATATTGTTAACACATTTTTGTATACAACTTGTAATTATATATTAAATATCACATTGCACAAATGTTGTTCATGTTCTTAACTACGTTTCTAAGTCACTACCACTTCTTATGCACTTTTTAAACACTTTGTGAATTACTAAAATGCTATGTTCGTACCATAACCCTTTCTTATAGTTCGCAGAGTTTATGCATTGTACCTAATACTATACATGTTCTACACATTTGAATTATCGTACTTCATGTGATCAATATCTGTCACGTATTTAAATAGCTTAAATAAATTGATTAAAATGTGAAATTACTTAAATATGTTAAACGAAACTAATCGTACACACTAATATGAATCTTGTTGACCTTTCTCACATGCTACTGGTATAGCTCATTGCTTTTATGAATATAACAACCTTGTGCATTGTTACATCAAAACCATATTTTTACACTCATATACTATTTTTTTCTAATAACGAGCTGTATGCTTCTTCAATTTTATTTAAACTTGTATACTATATAGAATTTAAGCTAGATAAACTCTATCCTCTTTATATGTCTATTTATAACCATCTCAATATATATATATATATATATATATATATATATATATATATATATATATAAATTGCTATGGCTTAAATATTTATAAATATAATGAAAAGGGATAGGGTTCTACTTGAGGGAAATAATTAAAATACGATTTTATTTATGCACCGGACTCGCTCAAATCTCTTTAGGGGATAGAGTTCTGATTTGATGGGAAATTATTATGTGGTTCAATATTATGTGGATTCCACGTTATATTAAAAATCCTATATGTTAAATGTACTTTAATAAAATTGATACCATAACGCATGCGTTATGAATTCAATGAACTCAAGTATAAAAAAAATGTCAGATTTGCTAAAAGATAATGATTTTAATTGGATAATTGAAATTAAAATTTGTAAATAATACTAAATTTCTACTTATTTTGCAGATGTTTACACAAAAATGGCCTAAACATTTACACCTATACATAAAAATAATAAGTGCAGGAAATCACACAAATAAAGATACAATTAACAGAGTTATGATTAAAAATTGACTCACATGTGCATTGTCCTATGTTTTCATACAGCTGGTTCCAATTATTATTCATGTAAGCTCCTTCCAATTGATGATCGAAGTTCTTGATCCATCAAGTTCGCTGTTGCAATACGTGCAATAATTTCACACTGGCCCTCGGATAGATGGTTGCGTTGTTGTGGTAAACGTGTTTATTTTATGCTTAAGAGTTTCACTCAACCACAAATTTTATTGATACTGATAATTATTTAATTGTTTTAAAATTTTTCAAACTTATCGGTTTAAGTAATGTTTTAAGATTGTAGAAATTTTAAATTATTATCACTTTCTTTTTAGTATCCGAATGGAATATTGATTATTAAAATGTCGCAGCAGGAATAAAATACCAGTTATAAAAAAAAATGATTACGATTTTATTTTGGAAAACGAAACCATAAATTAAATTAAACGAACTTTTTTTAAAATCGTCAAACATTAATCGTAACAACTATGAAATTTAATTCGTAATGAGCTTTACGAACATGGACAAATATCGGTAACCTAACTTTATTTTAACAAATGTAGGTTAAAAACAATTGTTTCTGAACTTGTCTCTCCGTTAAATTTGTATTAAATTCTCCCGATAATAATTGTGGTTAAATAACTTACTTGTTACACAAAAACGCTACACTTTTTTTAAACTTTGCAAAACAACTGGATTAAATAGAAAAATATAGAGAGATTCTGCTCAGGAGCAATTCCTTTTATACCTTTCTGTTAGTTACCACATTTTTCTTTTTTTTTAGAAATTCAAATAATGTAACCAAGTCTATGATTGGTCAGAATAAATTCGAAAACTTAACTAAATTATAAATTTTGCTATAACTTTTTTATACAGCTATTGATTTAAATTTTATAAACATAAATGAAATCTGTGCTAAATTCTGCACAAAATGATATCCAACTTGATATAACTCTCTTAAATATTCTACGAATTGACTTATTCTAAACTGAAATTGCTTATATCTAAAAATTCTTACTATCTACACTTAAATTAACTACATATTCGTGATCTGGACGAAAATTTGTATCAGAAAACATTTATTACATGTCCAAAATCTTAATTTTAGAGGAAAACTTTGTTTACCATAGCAAATTTGTATAGTCAACCCCATTTCACAAAATTTATGTTTAAATGAAAGTTAAATTACTGTGTAGAAATGAGGAAAACCTCCTATTAATCACATTAACAAATTATTTTCAGCTCATATTAATCTAAAAATCTATAAATTTGTAAAAAAAACCTTAAATTAAAAACATAACCTAATTTTGTTTTAAATATACAAATAATTTGCATTTAAAAACGTTCAAATCAACCAAAATGTTATCCATATCACTTATAAAATCTGTTTGTATCATATTCAATGTTCACCTTGCTTGTATTGTCTAAATTTAAGTCATTTTAATAAACCATATTGTCTAACACACTTCTTCAAAAATCTAACATAAAAATGTATTTGCATGTAAATATCTTTATGTAAAATTGTTCTGTACAATGTTCTTAATGTTTGTTATGCACCACTTTGTTTATCGCACATCCGCTTCCATTTATATCGTGAATGATTAAATTATGTTCGTATTGTAACCCTTTCTTGAATTTTAACATTTTTCCTGCATTTTATCTTACTTATAATATGTCCCTAACATAACTCTACACCATGTGTTAAACACCTGTAAAACATCCAAATGCCAAAATACTTTTAATGAAACAAAACTAAGTACTTAATCGTACTTACAAAAATAACTTTATTTAACCTTCCTGACATGTTTTTATGTAGCACAATGCTTTTTATGATTGAACCAAATTGTACAAATTTTATTAAGGCTGTTTTAACCAAAATAAATCCACTTTCTTGTAATCGTATACCAATTAAATGCATCGTAAACGTGCCATACTTGATCTGAACTTGTTCTAAAGAAATTACCAGTTTAAACTCTCCAATCCCTGTCTTAATCTTATCTAATCATCTCAATATATATATATATATATATATATATATATATATATATATATATAAAACAAATGTAAACCTATGTACAGCTACAGAGGTATATGTCAAATATAATAAATCTTTACAATGTTATAAAGTAACTAAGATTCTAATGTTTGCTTTAAATTCAAATATTGGACATATTATAATTAAAAGTCATCACCTTCACTGTCGCTGTCATCTTCAATCGACTCTCCGACGTTGCTTACTAGGGGTTTTACCATTTCCTCAGCTCTTTTTTGAACGTCCCACCACTGGCTCATTTCCTTTTCAGTATGTAAAATACACTTTTGCCACAGTTCTCCAGTTGTTTGGTTTAATGAATCCTTCCATAGCGATAAAACATTCTCGTCCTTGAAGCCCTGTCTTCCAACGTTTTTGTTGTAATACTGTTTACAATTTGCCCATATTAACTCGATAGGGTTGAATTGGCAGATACGGAGGTAAACGTAAAATTTGATGTCCCCATTGATGAGCGATTTCATCAGTTGCATATATTTTTGGAACTTGTAAATCCTTGGCAATTTGTAATAATTCCACTTTCAGCATATCATTCGAATGAGGAATGTTGTGTTTTCTTAAAAATTGAAGATCTTCTTTCTTCTAACTACTTGAAGGTAATTTTTATACTAATGTAGAATGATAACTGGCATTGTCAAGAATTATCAAACTTGGTTTTTCTAAATTTGGTAAAAGCTGTTCTTGAAACCATTTTTGAAATAAATCAGCGTTTATATTATCGTGGTAGTCTGCTGTCTTACCTTTACTGGAAAATACCAATGATGAATTAGGTATAAAACCATCCTTGTTGCCAGCACTCAGTTTTTTTTATGATTGTGGATAGGAGGATGGATAGATGGACAATGAATTACCAATAGGTGCCTATGAACAGCTACCTTAAATTTTCTCATATCATAAGTGAGAGGAAAACAGGAACTAGGGAGATCATTCCAAAGTTTAGAAGCCGTGTAGAGAAATGTGGATTGCGCCCGTTTGGTACGACAAGTGGAGATTTTGTACTGCATACTGATGATGTGAGTGAGCGAACCGACTGTTTCTCGCAAAGATAGCCCGAGATGGTATCAAAGAATATAATTCAGCAGCACCATAGCCGTTGTAATAACGATAATACAAAGAAAGAACTGAAACCATACTTCTATGCTCAAGGGACTGTATGTGAGAAGTTAAGGACGGGTCATTTATAAGCCTAATCGCTCTCTTTTGAATACGATCAACGATATCGAGAGCGTATTGGGGAGCACTAACCCAAAAGTGAGAATTATATTCCAAATGAGGCCGAATTTGCGCCTTATACAGGAGGAGTTGTCGAGAGGTAAAGTACTGCTTAGATCTTACAGATCTGTACAGTACGAGAAAACTAAAATTTGTTCGGTTAAAAATATTTTTAACAAGCCGGACTATTTTAATTACAGTTTCCCTTCTCCTAGCCGTTTGTTTTTTGTGCTTTTCAAATCATTATCATGCCATGATTTTCGAACGCTTCCTCGACTAAAAATCCACGTCTCATCCAAAAAGACAGGATCGTAACTAATTTCACAACTTTTATTACCAAAATATTTTCGCAAAAATGTTGCTCGAGCACCAGCAATATGACCCTGCACCATTAAACGCCTTCTTCCATCGTCAACTTTGAATTCAAAACCAATTTTGTGTAACAATTGGTTTCAAACTCGTTTTACTGAAGGTAAATATTTTATCTTCTGTAAGTACAGTTTGGAGTTTTTCGATAGTAATATGTGAGCCTAAAATTAAACAGTGATTAACTCCATTTCAACAATGATTTCTGAATTATTTACCAGTTGCATGCATGCTGTAAATTTTTCGTTTCAAAACGTCTTTCACGTATTCGTCGATATCCTCTGACTTCGACTTCAAACGCAGCTTACGTTTTTGCGGTGAATCCGCCGCCGATTTCCCAGAAGAGCCATTCTTGCCTTTGTCCGAGTTATGGTTTTCTCGGAAATGCCGCATGCGAGAGCAGTTCGCTGCAATATAATATTACATAAATATAAATTTAAACAGTGAAAATTATTAGCGTACCTGGATAATGGAAGTTAAAGGTAAACTTGGTCCCCCGTTATCGCGTTCCATCTCGAAATAATGCAGTATATTCATTAACATTACTTGAGTTTGGCTTTTCAAAGATTTACCTTATAATGACATCATTTGCTGCAAAATAAATAAATGCATTTAATCAATTGGAAATAAATTTTGCATTACAAACTTACCTCGTAATAGTGAATATTAATAATAATAGTTTTGAAAAAAACTGTTATATACAAATGCAATGGAGACTAATACATTACGAAGCGATGCGATTATACGAAACGAAATACGAAGAATAATTTGAGGTTAAATAGCCAAGAAGCCATCTGACAGCGGCATGCGCTTTGAGCTTAGAATCGACATACGTTTGTAAGTCCTGCATTTAAAATATATAGCAGACGGATATTATAACCCCGTCTTTCTTTAAGTGGGAACTTCGCACTAAGATAAAGGGAAACGGATGCATTTCACAGTAATAATTATATCCCCATTCTCGAGTCCGCCATGAGACACCTCTCTACTATAACTATTATTAACTGTAATTTAGTTAATAACAGTGTGTCCAATCGGCCTCAGTTCTAATTTAAATCTTGCTCAACTATTGAGGTATGTGATGCTGTTTTATCACTAAAGACAACAAAATCGAAACATTTTTTTTGTCCGTGTTCATACAATTTAAAACGTAACTTATCAACTTTACTTAACCCATTAACTAAATTAATAAATCTATGTATTGGTGAAGCAGTGTTTCCTACAAACTAAAAATTGCATCCGTATTACCTTTACTAAAAAAAGGTGATTATAACAATACCTCTAATTATCGAGCTATTGCTATATCACCCGTTTTTTCTAAGGTCCTTGAGAAGTTACTAGTAAATCAAATAGTTGATTAATTTGAAACAAACAATCTGTTTAACAAAAGACAGTTTGGATTACATAAAAGTAGAAGTACCACTGATGCAATTTGTGAATTTGTACATGAAACACTTAATTGCTTTGAACAGAAGAAGTACTCCTTGTCCTTGTTTCTTCACTTGACGAAGGCATTTGATTGTGTCTCCCACAGCATACGTCTCAGCAAATTAAAAGAGTATTATTTTGACGCCAATAGTTTTAGGTTAATAAGTTCGTATCTAAACAACAGATATCAGATTGTTAATCTAATGCATCATAGGATTCTAAATAACAACCACTTTTGTTAATCAGACTGATCACTTTGGTAATCTATTATGTATTGCACTAAGTCCATCAATAGTACATAATCACTAGTCAAATTTGTGTTTAGAACTACTTAAATTGTGCTTCAAAAGATGTTGTTTGAAATTGCGTTTGACTTTTGTAGAATATTCGCATAAGTCACATTTGTAATTAACATCTGAATTATGTTTTTCACTATGTCTACGAAAATTATTTTTATATTTTGTTACAAAATCACATTGGTCACATTTGTAATTAATACTTGAATTATGTTTTGAACTATGTGCATTAAAATTACTTCTATAATTTGTTACATAAACACATTGGTCACACTTATATCTAGCACTACTTGAATTGTGCTTTACAAAATGTTCTTTTAAATTACGTTTTACTTTTGTTGAATAATTGCATTCATCACAAGTATATTTAATGCTTGAATTATGTTTTGCAAGATGTCTACTAAAATTATTCTTGTATATTGTTACAAAATCACATTGGTCACATCTGTAATTACTACTTGAATTATGTTTTAAATTATGTATGTCAAAATTATTTCTATAATTTGTTGCATAAATACAATGTTTACATTTATATTTAGCAGTACTGGAATAATGCTTCACAAGATGTTGCTTTAAATTACGTTTCACTTTTGTTGAATAATTGCATTGCTCACATTTGTATTCATTATCAGAATTATGTTTTGCACTATGTCTACAAAAATTACTTTTATCTTTTGTTACATAATCACATTGATCACATTTGTACTTAACCATGCATGAATTGTGCTTTATAAGGTGTTGTCTTAAATATTGTTTTACTTTTGTTACATAAACACATTGGTCACATTTGTATTTAATGCTATTTGAATTGTGCTTTACAGAATGTCTTTCTAAATTTTGTTTTGCTTTTGTTGAATAATCACACTGATTACATTTGTATTCAATACTTAACTTATGTACTGCTCTATGTCTATCAAAATGGCTTCTGTAATTTGTAACATAAACACATTGGTCACATTTGTATTTTGCACTACTTAGATTGTGTTTTATAAGGTGACATCTCAAATTTTGTTCTACTTTGGTTGAATAATCGCATTGAGAACATTTATATTTAACGCTTGAATTATGTATTTCACGATGTCTATCAAAATGACTTCTACAATTCGTTACATAAAAACATTGATCACATTTATATTTGGCGTTACTTGAATTATGCCTTACAGAATGCCTTACTAAATTTTGTTTCACTTTTGTTGAATAATCACATTGGTCACATTTGTATTCAAAACATAACTTATGCATTGCGCTATGTCTACCAAAATGACTTTTACAATTTGTAACATAATTGCAGTAATCACATTTATATTTAGCACTACTTGAATTGTGTTTTATAAGGTGATTCCTTAAACATAGTTTCAGTTTTGTTGAATAATTACATTGGTCACACTTATAAGTGCCGCTTAAATCTTCTGCTGTATCGGTTCCGACATAATTTACTAAATGAGATTTGTCTTCCACTTTTCCATTTTCAGTGTCTTCAAATTCGCTTTTAATTTTAATACAATCAGAATCGTAATTTATTTCTTCTTTGATTGAATCAGTATTCAACATAACATGTTTCTGAGTAAGAAATAAATCAATTTGTGCTTCAGCTTCGGGTTCGAGTTTGATAATTTTTTTATCAAACCGTTCCGACATTTCTATGTTGTTTTTCTTTCATGAGGTTAAGTAACAGGTCAGATATCTTAGTTGAAAAACTGGTGTGTGAGTGGAACTATTTTTCAATAACAAAAGGCAGTGACTATAGGCACGTGAAAATTGACGAATTATAACCTCAATGTGTCTAAAAAAAAATGGAAATAAAAAGGAAAATTAAAATCTACGGTAACCTAGGATACAAGCTACGTTATCCTACAATCCACCTAGGTTACCGTGGATTTGAATTTTCCTTTTTATTTCCATTTTTTTAGACACATTGAGGTTATAATTCGTTAATTTTCACGTGCCTATAGTCACTGCCTAACAAAAACAGAAATTATTTATACCATATAATTTAGGAAGTGCCTACTGCTCTGTCCAGACAGTTCCCCAACAAAAAGTAGTGAACGGTTCACATGCGCTATGAATGTATTGCGTTTTTATTCTCACCGGCAGCTCATCGATTGAGCAGAAATTCGGGCTGTTTTTAATCTCACCAATGAAACTCCGATGGATTGCACCGGTCCGTTTTTATTCTCATCTGGCATTTAGCGGTGAAAGTACGATTAGTAATTGGATTCGATTAATCGTGCTTCATTTACGGTAAACTGGTGAATTTTCAAAAAGTTAACCTCAAAAGCTTCTAGTGCTCCTCCAAAAAGTTTTTTAGGTGACACTATGGACTCAGACATATATAATCTGTATTAGAATCTGATGGAAGATCTGTATCTGATGCTGCATCTACACAATCTATACTAACAAAAAAGAATAAGAAAAAGGAAAAGATATTTGTTTTAAAGTATCGAAGGATGGGGAAAACAGTTTGAACAAAAATAAAGGGACGAGAAAAAATAGGAGGAAAAAAGAACTTAAATTGAAAGAAATTGACGCTATAAATAAACTGGCAGCAGCCATACTAAGACCCTACAATAAAAATGTAAACTGTAACCTAACAGAAAAAAATTGCATGGGCCAGGAATCGAACCTGTCCTAATCACGTGTCAGACGAACAATAATACCATTAGTCCAACTGTGCTTTCCAGTTTGACGTAAACCTTTTAAAAACTATACATTCAGAGCTATTTCCTATTGGTCCGCATATATCGAGAATTAACCGCAAATCTTAAATAACGGTTTCACTGTCAAAATGGTAGGGTAGTTTTGGTCTAATGGTAGTGGTCGTCTGCCACACGATCAGTGTGGGTTCGATTCCCGGCCGGTGCAATTTTTTGTTAGGTTACAGTAGTTTTGTTTATCTAATCTACACTAGATAAAGAAAATACATTTTTGCGCATGTGCACAGTTGACTAATTTTTTTGCATTTAACAGTGTAAATAACTTTCGGGTAAATCTCGATAAATGCGGACCAACTACGCGTTTCCTTGTTTGACAACTTCTTGCGCGTGCGTAATACTGGGCGTGTGAAGTTATCACTCCGACAAAGAGTTCCAATAGTTCTGATTAGAGTTCTAGCTTCCGTTTGAAGAGTTTAGAAGTACTTTATAAAAAATAAAAAGAGTTCCGCTCATTAACAGTTCCAAATTTTAATTTGAAAAATGGGGTGCTAACTTCACATCGAAAATCGAGATCCAGTACTTCTGACTAGCTAAATTACTATATTTTGCAAAGTTCTAGAGTTCCTGATATGAAAAAAAATTTTTTTGAAAATAAAAAAAAATTAAAAATTTTTGAAAATTCAATTTTGACATGCAATAGCTCCAATCAACTTTTGATGTTCTTTTATTCATTCCTAGGAGTTCTCGCTAATTAAAAAAAAATTATAATCAACATTGAAAAGGTTACAGCCCTCCTTTTACTTAAAAAAAGAAAATGTTAACAAAAAATATTTTAAAGAGTTCTTATAGTTCTCGAAGCAGATTTGGATAGTACCTATTCGAAAAGTTCTGAAAGAAATTCTAATGATCGAAACCGATTCGATTAATATTTATAGAATTATTCGACTTTAAAAAACCGCATGTTCTAAGTATTTACCATAAATAGTTCCCAATTAGTTCTCGTGTAGTTATCGACATACACAACGCCTGTCCAAAGAGTTTCGATGCTAAAATTAATGATATAATTTTTTTAAAAATAAATTTATCCGAAACATGGGCTATTTTTTTATTTATTAAAAAATTATCAGAACTCTTTGGAAAGATACTGTGTATGTTTAGAACTATAAGAGAATTGTTTTAGACTAATCAGAACTCTTGAAAATCGACCAGCAATCCGATCAATAGTTAATGTGTTAAATTTGAGGTCATAAATTTTAAAATTTTGAATTTGCCGCCAGAAAAGCGGTTGGTACTGTTTAGTGAGGATGCTAGCGGAAGTGGTAGTGGGGAGGTTTTTTTTATTATGGGTTTTTTTGGGGTTTATGCATTTTTACCTTTACTTTTATGTTTAATTTAAAATGAAGAAATAAAGTAACTTTAGGAAAAGAAATCTTTGCTTTATATTGTAAAGGCCTATGCTTACAAATTATTATAAATTTTGTTATGAACGAATAAGTTCAAAAGTAATAATTTTTAATTAATGTGATACACAAAAAAAAACAGAATTTAGCACCAAAGTTAAAGACTTGGAACCATTAAAAAATAAATTTTTTTCATAGAAGTTTTGAGCTGTTTCAGTGAAAATAATTTTTCAATTATTAATTTATTTAATTATTTTAATTATTAAATACCTATATATTTTATGAAAATACAAATTGGAAATTAAAAGAAAAAATAAGTTTAATAGCATTTTTATTACGATAATTTGCAAACTTTTTTACAGTAAGTTTATTACGAACATAGGTAACATTGTAAAAACAAAAACCAAATCTATGTCAAAAAGACGTTTAAAACTTCGTATCAGACAGAGGTTTTTTTTTTTTTTTATGATTGTGGACCTAAACAGGCTAAATAAGGCCTATCGTGCTAAAGCACTCAGGAACACTTAGGAGGATGGATTGTAACGCGCTCACGTGTCTTTGCAGTTTGACTGTTGAGTGTATTACTACTAATGAATAATTCTCACTTTTCCCTTTTCTAGCTCGGTCGGAATTTTGTACTTGCAAAATAAGGATCGGTGTTCGTTATTCAGGCTCTCAACACGTTGAACAAATAGATTACAAAGGTTCATATATATAACTTTATTTCCTATTTATTTTACACTTCTATATTATATGGTTATTTAAATTATTTAACTCAGATATCGATACAGGTAAATGTACGGAACTGTGACCCATGCTCTCGGGTGCCAAATTGTAACGGTAACGCCACCTCCCTCTTCGGTATCTTTAAGTAGACATCCTTCGTCCAGGTACTAATGGTTAGGTGGTCCTCTGGAGTTTCTGTAATGTAACATTAATAGAAGGTTTGGGGTTTTGACTTTTAGTTTTCGTCCTTGAACTGTTTCAATTTATACTGGTTAATTTCCGAAATAAATAAATAATTTTACCTGAATACGTCCCTGTATAAAATACAGAAGCAGGTAGCCAGATAACGCGGTATAAACACGTGCGCGATAAGACACTGAGTTCAATACCTTTAAAGAAATAATCAATATTTTAAAGCGGTCGGTTATAAGTGTATAATTTTATACCTGCTTTTCTTATGAAAATAAACTCATTCACATTTACATTCCATTTAATGTACGATCTTTAGTTAAATGAAAGCTTTTCGTTTATTTAGGTAGCTGGTGTACGGTAGCGGCGTATTATTTGTTTCCTCTTACGAGATTAATTTTAGTATACCGGTTTTTAATTAAACAAAAAATAAAAAATAAAAGCTTTTTGTTATGTTGGCCGTTTTTAAAATATAAAACCTTCGTTTTCTATTTTAAAGTAAATTTTTTTCGCGTCTAACAATCACGATTTGACTTATTTAACACAAGAAACTATCAGATAGTTTCTGGTTTACGGGTAACAATCTTAGTTACTGCTGACGGACACGTCTAGTGTTTACGGTTACGTTTCTATATTACTGGATTAACGGCGTTAACGAGGTGTTCAGCTTAATCTTCCGACGAGGTTTTAATTACAGGTATCTGGCGGTCGCTGGTACGTTTGTCGAGGTGTGTTGTGTTGTAGTGTTCGTGTAAATTTGTGTAGGTGGATTTCCTTCGTTAGTAATCTGGGCAAACCACCCGTTATACCAAACAATAGGATCTCCGTCGGTCAAATGGAATGTCGGGCAACTACCCTTCAAACTCCACAGTGTAGGTGTGTATAGGTGGATCTCCTTTGTTAGTAACCTGGGCAAACCACCCGTTAAACTAAACAATAGGATCTCGTTCGGTCAAATGGAATGTCGGGCAACTACCCTTCAAACTCCACAGTGTAGGTGTGTATGTCTAGTAACAGAAGAGTACGTCGGGCTTACAACCCTGCATATCCCTATCACCAGGTAACTCAACTTACGTACTTTCACCGTTCGATCTCTGCAACTCTAACCTTTTAACTTCGGTGATGCTATCAAGTCGCGGAGTCGCGATTTCTACTCGGACGGCGGTTACAAGCGGATGGTTTACAACAGGTAGCAGTCGGCGCGAACGCGACGATATAGCACACGGTTTCGATTCGAATTCTTCTGGTAGCGTGCTTCTCGTAGAGAACGTCTGGTAACGAGTGAGATTGAAAAAGGATTTCTTTCTTCTTCTTCTTTAAGACTAAGACTTTTGACTTCTTGACTTCTGACTTTAAGACTCTTTAACACAAGACTTTTTAACACCAGACCTTTTAACACCAGACTTTTTAACACCAGACTTCTTTCAGCAGCGCGTGCCGCGTTTTTATATAGAATTCGCGAGGGTGGTTACGAAACTTTTTTGGTGAGCTTCCGTAAGCTCGTATTGGTGGAAGATGCTCTGACGTATACAAACTTTTAAACGTTTTTGGGATTTTACGTCTGGAGGGAGGATGCATGATTAATTATTGTGCAATTTTATGCAACGTTATGAAATCTGTTTAACATTTACTAGAACTTCTACGAATTTTTATAATGGCTTGCACCTGTGCATTTAGCGCGTCACGTTATCTTACTAAATTCCGTGAATCAGTACTGGTATTTTACTTAGCAAATAATTAATCATGATAGGAAAATTTTTATAAAGGACGGAGTCTTGCTAATAAACTTTGGGAACTAATTAAAAATAATAAAAAATCGGGATATCTGACGGCGTCCCTTTACAGGATAGAGGGATAATGAATTGCCAATAGATGCCTATGAACAGCTACCTTAAATTTTCTCATATCATAAGTGAGAGGAAAACAGGAACTAGGGAGATCATTCCAGAGTTTAGAAGCTGTGTAGAAAAATGTGCATTGCGACCGTTTGGTACGACAAGTGGAGATTTGTACTGCATACTGATGATGTGAATGAGCGAACCGAGTGTTTCTCGCAAAGATAGCCGGAGATGGTATCAAAGAATGTAATTCACCAGCACAATAACCGTTGTAATAACGATAATACAAAGAAAGAACTGAAACCATCCTTCTATGCTCAAGGGACTGTATGTGAGAAGTTAAGGACGGGTCATTTATAAGCCTAATAGCTCTCTTTTGAATGCGATCAACGATATCGAGAGCGTATTGGGGAGCACTAACCCAAAGGTGAGAATTATATTCCAAATGAGGCCGAATTTGGGCCTTATACAGCAGAAGGAGTTGTCGAGAGGTAAAGTACTGCTTAGGTCTGTACAAAAAGCCTATTTTACGAGCAGCTGTTTTGGTAGCTGACAGCCATGAGAGATTTGAAGATGCAGTCATACCCAACAGAGTAATAGAGTCTGAAAACTTAAGAACTGAGCCATTCATACTTACAACAGGAAATGATCGATCTTTTTTGGCGGAGATAAGGCAACACTGAGTTTTGTTAGCATTAAATTTAACTAGATTATTGCTTCCCCATTCGAGAGTACGTTGAATGTCTTTGTTGATTGAATTTGCCATTTCAGCTTTAATTTCTAGATTTGACATAGAAGGTGGATTATCACTATGAGTAGACTGAGATGAACTACAGTGAAGAGTGCTATCGTCAGCAAAGCAATGGATGGGGTTAGTTGTTGAAGAAATAAGGTCGTTTATGTACAGCAGAAAAAGTGTAGGTGCTATAACGGATCCCTGTGGTATTCGTCTTTTATCAAGAAAACTAGAAACCCAGTTGATGAGCGTATCATTTAACCCAAACGAGGTGAGTTTGGCAAGTAAACACTTATGCCAAACTTGGTCAAATACCTTTGAGATATCTAAAGCGACTACAACTGTTTCACCGGACTGCTCTAGTGTATTGTTCTAAACTTGGGTCACATATGAAAGAAGATCGCCTGTTGAACGACTTTGCCTAAACCCATATTGAGATCGTATAGAGCTTAGATGGGACTGGTACTAGTTCGGGGGAACATTTCTTTAAGACAATAGCTGGGATACCGTCTGGGCCAGTCGCCTTATTGAGATTAAGCCTACTGATGATCGATTCCAAGAGCTTGTACCGAAAATGAATTGGTTTCATAACGTATGAAGAAAAGTTGACTAGGGGCACATCTTTTCCAGAATCATTGAGACACGAGTTTGATGCAAACAAATCCACAAAAACGTTGGCTTCGTCTACAGAATCAGCAACTACCGATCCGTCAATAGATGTCAGGGGGGGAATGAAGATGTTCGAAAGTTTTTACTAATGGTTTTTGCTAAAGGCCAAAATTTACGACTGCCTAAAGGAGATGTAGCTAGTTCATTGCATTTTCGTTGTTCGAACAACTTTTTAGTTTTAGTGATGACACCTTTGCAGATATTTCTAGCACCAACGTACTCTACATGACTGTCAACCGATTTATTAGATTTCCATTTAATGTAACATTTATTTTTTAAAGATATTGCATCAGAACAAGCCTTATTGAACCAGGGTTGGGAACGTGAATGACCTACACGGTACTGTTTTTCGGAATGTACAACTCCATTCCCATGAGGATGACTTCAGATACTGAAAGAGCGATGTCCGAAGAAGAGGACGACTTAAAACAATATTCACGCCATGGAAAGGTTGCAAAGAAATCCCATAAATCACTCCATCGAGCTGACTTAAAACACCACAAGGTTCTATCGGTTTTGCGAACAGTGGAATTAGGTACAGTAGAAATGATTTTTATTAGACAATGGTCGGAAAGACCTAAAGGCGAAAGAACGGAAGTTTTATAAACAAGAGGGTTTGATGTAAGAAAGAGATCTAGAAGATGTGGAGTATGGTTAGGGTTATCAGGGATTCTTGTGGGTTCAGAAAACATTTGTGTGAGATCACATGAAATAGCAAATGTTTCTGCACCATGACCAGCGGGATTTGTAGTAGATGAAAATTGAAGCCAACTAGAGTTATGAACATTGAAATCGCCTACAAATGAGATATCGCAAGATGGAAACTGAGACAGGAGATAGTCAACTTTCATACTAAGGTAATCGAAGAAGTCTTGAAAGTTGCTGTCATTAGGAGACCTATAAATGCAGCAGTAGAATTTCACAAAATTAGGACCAGAATGTTTAAACCAAATCACGTCAAAATTTTTATTTTCTAAGGAAGAAACCCTCTTGCAAGCAATTCTGTCCTTGATGTACGCACATACGCCTCCTTTATATCGAAATTTAGAGTGAAGATGGTATTGAGGAAATTGCAAGTCGGGTGACTCGGAGCTTTCAGAGGAGACTTGTGTTTCAGATAGAAGCAATATATCAGGTTGTAATTGTTCAAGATGTTGGTGAATAGCATTAAGATTAGACCTGATACCGCGGATGTTGCAGTAGTGAATCAGACAGTTGATACTTTCGATGACCGAGGTCGCTTGGGCCCTGCTCTCCCCGACATCCGAATGGGGCAGGATTTTACGTCCGGAATTTATAACCCTAGAAACCACAGCCATCTTATTTTTTAATTTGGGACTTTTAATCCGATAGGAAGACAGTGAGCGCGAAAAGGAAGAATAAGGATGAGAATAGATTAAGGATGATGGAAAAGGTACCGGCAGCCCTTACCGAGCTCAGAAAATCGGAGACCCAATATTAAGGAGCCCATGATAAGGGTGGTGGTACCTCCCCAGCTGGCATGGAGTATACATGCCTACACACCTGTGGACATGCCTACACACCTGTGGAAGGTTAATGGACATCTAGATGCTAACTTAAAAAATTAAACGAAATTAAATAATTTTTTGTGAAAGCGGAAGTAGAAGTTTCTCTGTTGTCAAAATAGTGACAGAAGTGAAACATTTTCTCCTTAGGGACCAAATATGTCACATTACCTCCCTAATAAGTTTATTTTATGTTTTGACAGTTTCAAATAATGAGTACAAATAAAAACACAAGAACGAAAGAACTAACTTATTTATTTGCGTTTACAGTAAATGATACAGGCCCACAATTGGTGAAATTATTCACAATTTTCAGTTTTTTTGAAAACAATTTTCTGACACTAGGTCTGGTTGTCAAGGTACGAATTCCAAAAAACATACGGATTTGACGAAACTATTACTAAATTTATTAATTTTTCGTGTTTTTGTGTTTCCGCTTCTACAAAAAATAGTATATACATCTCAGGAGAGAATGATACTTTTCCTTCAATGTTTTGTAACCCTCGACCTTCGCCCTCGTGCTGCAAACTGCATCTCAGGAAAAATCATGTATTTCTCTCTCATTATGTATAGTATGCTATTAATTATAATTTTTTAGGATAACTGTGAAATCTCTTTTTTATACTTTCATAACCAAAACAGGCAACATTATAAAAACAAAAACAGTAATCTATGTCGGAATGACGTTTAAAACTTCATGTCATATAGAGATTAACAGACATGAATACATGTTCACTTGAAAAAAAAATTCCAAAACCGCCCACTTCTAAAGGGTGCTTCAAAAAGCGCTCTGGTTTTGAAACGCACGCCATTTTGTTGTTTGTTGCTTAGCAACGTAGTTGTTTATAAAGTTGACATCTGCTAATATTCCGATTTCATTCTGTGTCAAATGGAATGCTTTTCTACTGAACAACGTATGTTAATCGTGAAAACGCTTTATCAAAACGGAGAAAGTTTTACAGAAACTGGCCGACGAATTCATGCGATTTTCGGGCGTAATGAAGCTCCGAATGAATCAACAGTGCGCAGACTTATGACAAAGTTTATTGAAACAAGATCAACACTCAACATTAAAAATTCTGGTCGTCCTAGATCTGGCTGATCTGTTGAAAACATTACTGTAGTTCGTGATAGTGTCAATAAATCAACAATTTCAGGAAGAGAGTTTTGGCATGCCGGTAAAGTAGAGGGGGGCATATGCCCGATGTGATTTTCCATTCCTAAATTGGGAAGATTTGATTAACAGCTTTATGTCTTTTGTAAATGATTTTTTTTAAAATAAACTTTGTTTTTTGTTATAATAAAAACCGGCGCGCTATTTGAATCACCCTTTATATCACTAATCCAGTTTAATCATTTTCGTTCACATTTAATTAATTTTTAGACTTACCTTGCATTATAATAAGAAACTTTATAAAGAAAAGTTATGTAAAATTAAATTTTCTTTAAAAAATATGTCTACATTTTTTCTTATAAAATTAATCGTTATTCAGATATTGGAAGAATTTGAACTAACACTTAAATTCTACCTTAAGAATGTAATCAGCTCCAAGCCAAATGAAAATAAGCTTAAATGCAAAATTTTAAGTACGCTGGTATTTTCGTTCTGGAGTTATCGTGAATAAGGACTAACATACATTTACACAGACACACGCAGGCATCCACACATCATGGCCCATGGGGAAACTTGGCCAAAAGTTGTAAAATGAGCTAAGTCGATTTAGCGATAGTGAAAAAAAGTCAATTGCATAAGCTGCTATATCTACTATATATATATATATATATATATATATATATATATATATATATATATATATAATGTAGGTTGGAAGGTAAAAATTATAATTAAAATTATTTAATTTTTTAAGTTAGCATCTAGTAGAGCTGTGTTCTTTCGCACTGTAAAAGTGGATCCAAACGTGTTTGACCCAACAGATCGCGTTTTTTCATCGCACAGCGTTCTATTCAAATCAATCGTGATCCGTAATTCCCTTGCCCCTCTGGGTCATTGAATTTTTGAGATTTGATCAAGGGATCATGATTTGTTTCGTTTGTTTTGTTTATACTTTAGGTTTAGGTTTAGGTTATTTTATGGTGATTAAATGTGAAAATGAATAATTGCGAAGAAAATATGGTAGAAAGTGTCATTGTAGAATTATATCACCCTGAACATATTAAATCCCACCAACTAGTAGTTAGTAAAGAGTAGTAGTAGTAGCAATGTTTTTTTAATAGTTATAACAACTACAACAAAACTACAAAAAACAAATATATCCCTTAAAAAAAATATAGATCTTAATCTATAACTATAATCATAATGGTAAATAAGTTGTACAAATCTAAGTTTATAAATACATTTGTTTGATTTTATTCTTAAATATAAATATCGATTTAGTCTCCTTTATTTTCTTCGGTAATTTATTCTATTTTTTTTAGCGTCTTATGCAGCATTGACTCATTTACTCCATTGATAAAAAAGTTTTTTTTGTTGCGGGTATTATGAGGATGCACATCTCTTCTACATTGTGTTAAACCACTAAGATATTTTGGCAGAGCACCTAACTTTAACTTATGAATAAGAATTAGCACATTTTTGTCTATTAATTGTTGCACATTTAACCATTTAAGCTTCTTTAGCATAATTTCTATCTTTGTATATCTATTTGTTCGCAGAATTGAACGCATTGTTCTATTCTGAAGTTTCTGAAATTTTTGAACTTGCCCCTTACTGGCATTTAACAGTAATGACCCGCAATAATTGAATCTTGATAGTATTAATGAATTATAAAGTAAAATTTTTGCTTTAATATTGAAATGTTTTGCAGCTCTTCCCAAGAAGTATGTTGTTGTTGAAATTTTGTTAATTAATTTTTCTATATGTACTTTAGCTTATTATCTATATACATACTTGAATTCTGAAACCCAATCATTTTTTTACTTGCTGCCTCAACATATATATCATATTCCAACGCACCTCCTATACTCATAGCCTTAGTTTTAGACACATCTAGTGTTAAATTATTAGCCTCCATCCAACACATGATATTTTTTAATTCTACATTTGTTTTCTGTATTACTTCATGTACATCTTTTCCTGCAATGTATAGTAATGTATCATCTGCAAAGAGATGTAAGTTGCAGTCGTGTAGTGCACTCTGGATGTCATTAACATATAGGATAAATAGAAGTGGGCCTAACTTACTACCTTGTGGTACGCCAATGTCATTACTTTTAACATCCGATAGTGTCTTTCCGCATTTAACTACTTCTGTTCTATTCTTTAAATAATTATTTATCCATTTCAATATAGTACCCCTAAATCCATACTGTACAATTTTTGTATAAGTTTGCTTCTGTTAATGGTTTCGAATGCTCGTTTAAAGTCTAGAAATACAGGCAAGATTTTGTTATTCATATTTCGTGCTTCTTCCCAATTATTTGTTACTAACTGCAAAGCTGTTTCTGTAGAATGAGTTTTGCGAAAACCCGATTGTTTCGGAATTAATATATTATTATTTTCAACAAATTCAAGTATCTAGTTGTAAACAGCCTGCTCAATAATTTTTTCTACTGGTGCTAACATATTAATTGGCCTCATATTTGTTTCTTTGTTTATTCCCTTGACTTGATGTATATGTACAATGGTTGCTCTTTTTAAATCATTTGGTAAAAATTCCATTATTTAAAGATAAATTAACAGTATTTAAGAGTGGATATCCTAGAGAATCAAAGCATTCTTTAAAGATGTTCATATTTATTTCATCAACCCAACCTTTTTCATTTAAATTTGAAATCATCCTTTTTAACTGATTTAGGCTTACTTCCTCAAACTTATCTATTATACTATAACTATGTTGTATCCCGTCTAACTTTAATATATTGCTGTTTGTAGGAACATTAATCATTAGGTCATTTATATTATCTACATAATAATTATTCAACTTATTTGCTATAATACTTTTACCAGTTTCTATTTTTCCATCTATTTCTAACTCTATTAATCCAGTGTTACAGTTTTTGTTGGTAACTTCTTTTAATATATTCCATAATTTTTTTGGATTATCACATCTCTTGGCTTCTTCATCATAATGTTTCATTTTCTCTTCTCTCAAGGTTTTTACACATATATTTCTTAACTCTCGGTACTCATCCCACTTTCTTTGGTCCCCAGTTTGTTTAAATTCAATATATTTGTTGTCCCTATTTAATGTGTCTTCTCGTTAAACCAATTCTTTCCCCTTTTCTTGATAATTACTTTTTTGGTGGTACACTCATTTAGTTTTAACTTAATATTCGATTCAAAAATCTCGTACCGTTCTTCAATGTCTTCATCCGCATATTTCCAATCACATGCTATCATTTCACTATTCAACAGATCGTAATCTGTTTTATTTACTTGAATTAGATCATACTTTTGTATATTAGGTTGTTTTAATATTATTTTTTGCCATTCACGATCGCTAACTTTTGGTGTGTCCATTACATCACATTGAATATACTTATTATTGCTACATATATAGTCTATTAAAGCTTCGGATATATTTGTCACTCTGGTTGCTTCTTTAACTACCTGACATACCATTTTGTTTAAAAACACTTTCCAATCTCTTCTTAATGCTTGTATTATTAAGCCAGTTTATATTAAAATCACCCAGTACAATTATTATATGATTGCCTGCGGCTTCCACCATTTCTTCCAATATGTTGTTAATTATTTCAATAAATTTCTGTAGATCTCCGCTAGAAGATTGATACACTGCTACTATAAAATATTTTTCTTTTTGTAATTTGAATACTACCTTTATTGTCCAGCACCCACTATCATAATGCTTGACTTTGCTTTCCAATATTTTAATATCATTGCGGATATATGCAATGATGCCACCAGTTCTTCTATTTTCAGAGTTACATCTTACTATTGAGTATCCATCTATATTTATTTCTCTATCTGTTATAACTACTGTTACCCTGGCCTCCGATGAAAAGGTACATATTGCATTCTGATTATTGCACAACATAAAATTTGCTAATTCGTCATAATGAGCATATAAACTTTGTACATTTAAATGATAAATTAGTGAACTATTATTTTTCTTTGATTGCTACCAATTGATTTGTTTATTTGCCACCTGGTTATACACTTTTTGATAGTACGGACAATTTGTATAGTCCGCAGTGTGCTCTTCATCTACCACTTCTTTACCCTCTCTGTAGTTCCATACAGCACAATTTATGCATTTATAACTATTTCCAATACATTGCTTACTATCATGTTCTCCTGTGCAAAATTTACAACATATAGCTCTTGTACAAAACTTTCCAATGTGACCATAACCCAAGCAATTGTAACATCTTATAATATCTATGTTTATACTAATGTCACATATTCCATAGCCCAGCATTATTTTATTTAGTTTCAAAACCTGTGACTTTATTTGGTTTGTAACTTTGATAAATGCTACTCCTTTATTCTGGTTTATTTCTTTTTTTAAAATCTGTACATCTTCTAAATTTGCATCAATATTATTTTGCTCGATAAACTTTTTAATAAAAATTTTGTTTTCAGCCCAAACATCATGATCCACTACACCATTTATTTTCATACTACACAATCTACCCTTGGACTGTGTAACACTTATTCCATTACTTAATTTATTATTAATTTCTCCTTTAAGGCGTTGTAGATCTTCCTCTTTTTCACATCCTAACACTAGATCTCCTTTTTTAGAAAATTTGCATTCTGTTAAACCAATGTTTAACTCTTCTAGTGCTACATTGGTCATAAATTGTTGTAGTACTTCATCCTGAGTAACCTTTTCATCTTTAGGTTTTAAAATCAAAACTTTATTTTGTTCGGGACCTTTATTCTTCTTTATATTGCGATTTACACAGTCACTATAAGACATGACCTGTATAGAGGGATTTACGTGAGCATCTGTTTCATTTTAATTCGTATTCAATTGTGTTGGTTCAATCAACTTATTGCGTATGCATTTGTTGTCTTTACTAACTATTATTTCATTTAATAACTTTACTTGCGACTTCAGTACTTCTACTTCATTATTTAAACTCATTATATAACTATCTATCACTATTTTAATTTCATTGGCCATATTATTCTGATTATTAGATGTATTATTACTACAACTAACCTCACTTTTTATGCATTCCGTACAATACCATTTTGCCTGATCACATTTACTTAAAACTTCAAAGTTTTCTTTTTTATATTAGCACATTAATATGATACCATTTCTCACATTTATTATCACAACCAATAACTTTATCTCCGTTAAATTCAATGTTACAATGGGAACATTTATTGTCTACACTATCCGCCATTGTTGAGGACCAGCACCGTTTGCAACATGGTAATTTTTATTGTTTTCCGAGTGTTTCATTACACTTGATACACTTTTCATTATAGAACATGAATTTTATTCAAGTATGCTCCATTATGCGCTGCAAAATGGTAATGAAGAGGATAAGGAAGGTGACATTAATCAATCCAGCAGATGATCAAAAAAATGCAGATTCATTGGAAGTATGGAATGAAAATGAAACTTTGAATTTAATAGATATTATATATATATATATATATATATATATATATATATATATATATATATATATATATATATATATATATGTTGAGATGTTTATAAATTACATTAGTATAGCTATGTAATTCACATAGCAAGTAATTTCATTAATTTGTACAAATGGTACATTTCGTTATATATAATATTAGGTAGGGATGATTAAACAACTTTGAGATGGATGGAAATTTAAATAATTCATAATAAAATGTTAAAATAATAATATTCGACAACATATTACACATAAGTATGAGGTATGTTAGTTATCGTAATGCATTAAATCAAGTTGAATTTTAGTTAGTAGGTTTATTTAAGCATAATGTTCCCTAAAGACATGAGGTACAGGCTGTAGATAACAAATATCATGTTAAAACTAGGATTAGGCATAAATTAATGTCACAATTTCAATGTACGCAGCCAAGAATGATGAAAACGTTCGTGTTTGTGCGAAAAACGAATATAAGTGCTAAAATTACTCAAAAACAGAATAAATACATTGGTGATTAACTATAAAACATAAACAAACCAGCAGTTCTGGAATTATTGTGATTAATTAACATTTACAGACCTTAAATGAGTGATTTGCAACAATTCGATACAAGTCTCAGAAGAACTTATAAACTTATAAAAGTGTGAGAATAAATTAAATTAAGACATAAACATTAAGAATATACACTTTCACAAACATTGAAAGTGCTTAAAAGTGTAAAATTATACATTAAAAATTATTGTATTAATTTGAGGTTTCCTCACACAAAAATTATGTAAAAATTGTTATAGATCGGGACAATTTGTTCAAAATAAATTATAAGAGGTAAAAATAGTAAAGTAGCCTCAATTTCAAGTCACAATTCACTATATTAGTGACTATATTACCAAATTCAGTTTTTATGGATGTATGAAAATTTCAAATAATTTTCCTTTCAAATTGGTCGTAGGCATGTAAAAGATGTGTATTTATATGTAGTAGCATCCCATATTCATGTGGAAATCAATTCCAGGCCTGTAAAATGCATAAAATTAGTTTGAAATCAATAAATCAATGTAAAAATCAACATGGTTAATAATTGGAGGAATTAGTTCGTGTTTGGATTTAATTTATAGGAAAAATTATGTAGGTTCCGAAAATGATGTTAGTTTTAAGATAGGTTTTGGGGTTCAACAGTGATGAGCTTTTGAAATTAAATTATAATTTAAGAAAAGCATTAGCCAATCAGAATTGAGGAAAGATTGGATGTAATTGTTGATAACAATCGAAGAATTTGGTTTCTAACGATTTGCATATAAATAGAAGTGCTGAAGGATTAGTAGCTCTCTCAGTTTTTCTCTGTTCCAACAACTTGCTAATCAAGATGTTGCCAAATTTTTTCTTGAAATTATTTTAAACAAAATAACGTCACTTTCGATAAAAGTAAAGTGCGGTTTTAGTATCGGCAGTGTTAAAAACAAGTGATATTCATTTGTCGGTAAATAATAAATTAAGGTTAGTTTACCTTTTAAATAAAAAAATTCGGTTGTTATCGACAGCGAGTGAAAATATTTCCGGAGATTCGACATTGTTTTTAAGTTTGTTTACGTTTGTTATGGATATTGTTGATTGTGTTTTCTTCGTGTTTCTATTATTATACATTTTATTTATCGGAAGCGTGTTTAATTTAAATAACCTTCAAACTATTGATGCATTTCAAAATTTATTTTGAAATAAAAATAATAAGTGTGATGGTCCTGAAAATAAAGATTTATCAATATGAAGAAAAATTAGTGAAACATACTTAAACGTATAAGCTTTAAGATAGAAGCAAATTTGGATGTCAAGAAGCAGAATTGGATTTCGAAGGAGCTGTTTTCTACGGTCAACTACATCATACGGGAAGAAGATAAGGAGGACATTTTATGTGAGTGTTATAACCTTATGTACGTTATTGTTGACATTGATATTTTCATTGTTGTGTTAATGAATTCCATATTTTGTACTAAACAGGATGTGCGACAACTTGTATGCATGTCCAAAGGGAACATTAATTGAGCTAAAATTAAATGATTATTAGAATATTTACTAAATTTAAGCATATTGGTACTTACATGTATATGGCGTATTTTCTTTTTACTTTTAATGAAAGGTCACATGAAAGCGTATTCATAGCGCATGCTCAATTATACATTTGAAGATTTTTTGTTATGTACAGGAAGTTGCACATATATTGATGCAAATTAAAATTTATAATTCTATTTCTTTAAATAATTTGGATATAACAAAATATAAATGGGCGACAACTCAATATGTATTAATCACTTTACTTATAATATTCAAAGTCATAATATAAATCAACAAACTAATAATTTGCTTTGTCATATAAATTTAAAGTCACTTCTAAATTTTGAACCATATCCCCTTTGATGAGTCTTTACATGCGACTGTTTAAAGTTAGTTGGGCAATATAAAAAAATAAATAATAAATATAAATATTACTACATCCGATTATTTACAGTTAGTATTTACTTTGATGAATCTTTTAGCGTAAATATCAGTAAAAGTATATATATATATGTATATGTATATGTATATATATATATATATATATATATATATATATATATATATATATAAGGAACATGTTAGTGATTTTAAACATGCTAAAAGAAGAAAGTCTGTATAGGTTATAATTGCAGAAAAATTACAAAGTAGTAAAATACATGAATACATTCAAATAGGTAGTTAATGTGCAGTATTTGTGCAATGTATTTATTTTAGTGATCTGCTGGAAAGTGTGAAAGGAAGTGGTTGAATCTCGTGAAGGTATATCGTTCCATTAAAGACAATAAAGGCCCAAAAAGAACTGGACGATATTCTGTACCTTACAAGTACTTTAAAGTTATTGATGAAATTTTAGGAGATAAACCATCAAATAAATCTTCATTAACATTGGAAGTTGGTATTGCTGATTTTAAAGAAATTTGTAAGTAAATATTTTTTCTAAAGGTTATTTGTTTAAACTATTGAATGCATTCATTTAGAGAACCCTAATAATCAATCATCCCCAAGCACTTCCATTGAAACAATTACTACACAGCTTTCTAGTGTGTCACGTGTAACACTAAAAACTAAAAAAAGCATGTTTAAAGAAAGAAAAAGAAAACTATTATAAGGTCAAACACCGAAGATATGATGAAAAGATGAAGTTGGAGAAAGAGAAACTAGAAGTTGAAAAGCGAAAACTGGATTTATTAGAATGTTATTTGCAACAAAATTAATAGTTGTTTTTTATACAGTAATATTATAAGAGTTATTGCAAAACAATAGCACTTATATACATTTATTTAAGAACTGTAAATGCAAATTATTGAACTTACGTATGTCAAAATTTGCATTTCAGTATACCAAAGGCATGTTCGACAATAATCTGTGTTGCCGAATGGGCATAATTAAAATCTATTTGTTCTTGTGTTAATTGGCCAATATCTTTATAAGGTGGTAACAGCCAGTCACATCTTGGATATGCAAAGTCACCGATCAATTGATCATATTCACCAAAGAACCTGTCTAAAAGTTTGGATATTAACTAAATACCATATTGTAGCTAACATGACTTTTTCTGTGGTTACTGGTGTCTATCCACCTTTATGAGTTGTAGCATATGCTGTTACATATCGTCCTGTAACCAATACATCACTTAAAAGATGTACTAAAATTTAGAAAAATAGTTTGCCTACCTATGAGCTCATTCACAGTGCTCCTGTGGAGACCAAAATGTTCTCGAAATTCGTTGTTAGAATATTTCTGTACCGTAGTTTCAATATAACTAGCAACACGTATTTTTTTATGGACTTGTACCATTGCGTCTTCTTCACTGCGGCTACTGTCAAATGTATCTAATGGTACAACAATTAAACTTTTCTAAAAATCAACAACTAAGGTATAATCCAATTACTTTGTCTATTAACTAGGTTACATACCACAATAAAATAGTCGATATCCATTTTTTTGTTATATTCCAATCAATACATTTTCTGTTTTGTTTTACTCAAGAATGAAAAGATAAACACAAAAATATGAGGTTATAGTTATGTTCCGGATCCGATTAGAGACCCTCAAGTAAGAGTCTGGCCAAAGCGTTATCAAGTTTTGATTGGTGCCGCCATTTTATGATAAAATTTAAATTTTTACCATGTCGACTAAGGCAAAAATATTTTTCCGTACAAGAAAAGAGGTTTTCATTTGCATTTTCAGTTGTATGTGCCATTACCTAACTGAAACGATACAAATACGTACCATTTTTAATTTTTTACTGTTTATTTGTTTGAAGAAGCTACCCAACCACCGTGTGCTAATATTGTATAGCTTCATTAGGCTCTAAAACAGACAGAGCAAACGCCAAATAGGAAGACACTTGCGCAGAAACCGAATATTGCATTAAAAAGAAATGGAATAATGATATGAGTGAGAAGTAGATATTATGTTCCGTCCACAAAATGTAGTGTTGTTTATTGTTTTCTAACCTCATTTTTCGTGCACGTTTTTGTCAATTGTAAACAGTTTTTTTCAAAACTCCTTCCGTTTCAGCAACTTTTATTTACAAGTAAGTTGTATTTGTAATCCACAGTAATATGTATTAATATAATATATTGATTTGGTTCGTTGTTTATAATGGGTGATGGGAGTACATCGTCTGATAGTACATCAAACATTCCAGCAAAAAAGCGGCGTGTCTTATCGCAAGATGCCCACGAAATTATTTGGAATATTTATCAGTTTCATAAAAATATGGTTGAAGGTATGTCATTATTGTACGATTAACATCTGTCAGTTTTTTCACGATTACATTTCTTTACAGTTAACGTTCTTGATAGCGTTGTGAAAGCAAAGTACCGTCGTTAGAATTATTAGAGAAGGGAGTGCAATTCAACCTGGTGAAATAGAATCGTTCAAGACTTCTAATAAAAGAATAAAAACCGCACCAAGATCATCTGTCGATAATTGTGGGAAACAAGTCATTCGACGCATTGTACACAATTTTCATGTCACGGAGAAACGACGACCAACCGTCAATGCTATCTATAATATTATTAAAGATGACGAATCCATTGGTTTCTCTGGGAAGGAAACGTCTTTAAGAAGATTATTAAATAAAATAGGATTTAAATGGACGAAAACCGTTGACAATCGTAAATGTTTAATGGAACAATACGATATACGATCTTTACGTTGTGCTTATATACGAGCAATAACAAAGCATTGAAGAGCAGGGCGACGCATTGTGTATACAAATGAAACAAATATACATGCATCGCATACAACGCCATATTCCTGGGTAGATGATTCCAACGAAAGTTTAAAATTTCCAATCGGAAAAGGTCAACGTCTTATAGTAGTACATGCTGGTGGTGAAATGGGATTTATCGATAATGCCCTCTTAGTTTAACAGGTGATTATCAAGACGATATGAACTTTATTAATTATAAACGATGGATTGAACACCAGTTATTACCGAATTTGCTTGAAAAGTCAGTTATTGTTATGGATAATGCAAGTTATCACAACACGTTAGCAGTTAAACAACCAACTTTTAGCAGTAAAAAAATGGGAATGATTACTTGGTTACAAGAACGAGGGATCGTACATGATGAATCCCAAACAAAAGTGGAGCTGTATGATTTAATAAAATGTAATAAACCGAGCTATACGGAATATTCTATTGATGCTATATTGGCGAAACACGGTCACTCTGTATGTTGACTACCCCGGAGCTAAATCCAATAGAAAAAATATGGTCGATTGTAAAAGCTTGGGTGGCATCGAGAAACACAACTTTCAAATTAGCTGATGTTGAAAAACTAACTCGTGAAAAGTGTTTGATGGATTTGGAGAGCTACTGGCAAGAAGTGTGCCGTCATGTTAAAGAAATTAAAGAGAAATACATTAATAAAGAGCATATTATGGATGTCGTTTGTGAGGAATTGATTATACGTAGGAGTGGAGACTCGTGGGATGAATCTGATTTTATATCAGATTATGATAACGAATAAATACGTGTAGAGTAATTGTGTAATATTTTATTGTATTTATATTGTTAATTTCACATTGGACATGTGTTGTTCATGTTCTTAGACACTTTAACTTCTTAATCACTTTTTAAACACTTAGTGTATGATCTACCAACATAACGTCTTCGTACCATAACCCTTTTTATAGTTCTCAGAGTTTTTATGCATTGTACCAATTATTATACATGTTCTACACATTAGGATTATTGTACTTCATGTAATCAATATCTGTTATGTGTTTAATTGCTTAATTATATTGATTTATATGTGAAATTTCTTATTTATCTTTAACACACTAATATGTATCGTGTTGACCTTTTTAACATGCTACTGCCATGACCAGTGGCGGATTAAACGGTGGGCGGACTGGGCGGCCGCCCAGGGCCCACAAGCCCAGGGGGGCCCACCGAGACCGAGGCGTATATAAAAATATTTTCTTCATAAAATAATAGACAGAAAAATAAAATAAGACAAATATGTTTATCACATATAAACGTAACTAAAAAATACTTTAAATTACAATCGTTTTATTATTTTTCATTATATAGGTCACTTAAATTGGTATAAAATATAATACCCATTTTGATTTTACCGCCCAGGGCCCCCAAGCAACTTAATCCGCCACTGGCCATGACTCAATGCTTTTATGAATACAACATCATTAGGCAAACCCCATAAAACCTGTTTTGTTGTATAAAAACCATCTGTTTATATTCGTATACTATATTTATCTAATAACAAGTTATATAACTTCTTCAACTATTTGAACTTGCATACTATCTAATATTTGAATTCGATAAAACTCTACCCCCTCTATTACACCTATTTATAACCATCGCAGTATAAAACTGTTTAGACACGAATTATTTACCCTTAGAACTGTGGTTAATAATTAAAATGCGAATAACAACATTTCCGAGTAAATTTATGAACAAGTAACATAACCTTATATTACACTTTTCACAATTAAATAAATGTAACTTTGACTTTTCTTAAAAAACAAATATTTTCCGGTTGAATAGTACACGGTCACGTGATTTTATTCGCGCAGCTTGTTGTCTTCGTATTTCGCGTTTAGTCTAGCAAAATATTTTCGACAAAATGTTGCTCGATCACCAGCAATATGAACCTGCTCCATTAAACGCCTTCTCCATCGTCAACTTTGTATTCAAAACTCGCTTTACTAAAGTAAATATTTTATCTTCTTTATGCTCAGTTTGTTGGAGTTTTTCGATAGTAATATGTGAGCTTAAAATTAAACAGTGATTAACTCCATTTCAACAATAATTTCTGAATTATTTACCAGTTGCATGTATGGTGTAAATTTCTCGTTTCAAAACGTCTTTCACGTATTCGTCGACATCCTCTGACTTCGACTTCAAACGCAGCCTATGTTTTTGCGGTGAATCCGGCGTCCATTTCCCAGATTCTAAAGCGAGAGCTATTCTTGCCTTTGTTCGAATTTCCGTTTTCTCGAAAATGCCGCATGCGAGAGCAGTTCGCTGCAACATAATATTACATAAATATAAATTTAACTAGTGAAAATTATTAGCATACCTGGATAATGGAAGTTAAAGGTAAACTTGGCCCCCCGTTATCGCGTTCCATCTCGAAATAATGCAGTATATTCATTAATATTACTTGAGTTTGGTTTTTCAAAGATTTGCCTTTTAATGACATCACTATTTGCTGCAAAATAAATAAATGCATTCAATCAATTGGAAATTCATTTTGCATTATAAACTTACATCGTAATAGTCAATATTAATAATAATAGTTTTGAAAAAAACTGTTGTTTACAATTGCAATGGAAACTAATAAATTACGAAGCGAAAGATGAATTATTATAACTACAAAACACGATGCGATTATACGAAACAAAATACGAATAGTTTGAGGTTGAATAGTCAAGACGATATCTGACAGCGTCATGCGCTTCGACTTTAGAATCGACATACGTTTTTAAGTCCTGCATTTAAAATATATGACAGACGTGTATATTATAACCTGTCTTTCTTTAAGTGGGAACTTCGCACTAAGATAAAGGGAAATTAACCAATTCAATTTTGAAACAATAAACAGCACTTACAAAACACAATTTTATGCACTTACATAAGTTCAAAAGAAACACATACACACATGCATGTTACTGAAGCATTTAGTTTTGACTAGGACTCCAAATATTCAGTTTTTTAATTAATCTTATGCATAGTGAACTGCAGGCATCAAAAGTTATAGGTTAATGTAAGCACACTGTATGCAGTCTATTAGTCAGCATTGTACATTTTGAAATCATCATTTTTTACGTTATAATTGAATGAATCAAGCTTGTAATAAAAAAATTATTTATCAAACTCGAGCGTATTATTAGTGGTCGAATGTCATCTCACGCGCACAATTATACCCCCCTTTTAGTCAGACACATGCAAGTAAGTTGCTATATACTGTAACTATTTATCGTTTTTTTTTCAAAATAAAAACACGCACACACACACACAATTTGTAAAAAGCATTTCAAAATTGATTGAGTTTGGGGGGGAAAAGCAAATACCTGAAATTTTTTTATAGAAACACTCATACGTGTACATACGCTTATATGAAAGTCTATTTATAGTACTCGCTTCCGTTTTCTTATATTACTCAGGATTTAATTAGAATAAAAAAAACACTTTTGGTAAATTACATCATAATTTTATAAACAATAAAAAAAATTAATAATCTTATTTCGCATTGTACAAACATATCAGTGCATGTAGATGCACTTTTATTAGTTTAATGAAATTACTCTGTTTTTTTTATCATAACACACTAAGTTGTTACTCAAGCACTATCAAAATTTTTTTTGCATTGTACTTTTCTGTAATTTTTTTGTTTAGGCAACACTACAATTACTGTTGCATATATAAAATTACGCATCATCATTAAATATAAAAAAAATGATTTATTCACTCTTTAAAAGCGTCTTTCTTTTCATTTTCACTTTTTCCATTCATACTATCCATTTTCTAGATTTAAAATATTTAACACAAAGAAACCATAGTTATTAATATTTTCTTTATTTAGTAAAAATGCTATACATTAGATCATTCAATAGTTTTTCATAGTGTCAATTAATATTGTACTATGCAGCAATGCATTATTTATGTATGGTGGGGTTGTAGCGCCACTGTTGTTTTTCCGGCTGCACCCAAACTACTTTGTTTTTAATAGCCTTTTAAATTCTTCAATTCGTGTTTTTTCTTGTTTGAAATACACATAAAAGCGTTCAGGTAATACACATTTAAATTCATCTGTTTCCATCACTATACGTTCACCGTACTTAGTATTAATTACATTTATATTCCACACTTTATACTTACTCGATATCTCGAGCTCGCACGCATTTTTAAAGGGTTTGCAACAGGTGATTTGGTTTAACCCTGCTAATTCCATGTTTGCTAACAGACTGATCTCAACACACACAGCTCGCTGCAGTTTATATAAGAAAAATGTGTCCTTGAGTACCTATCGCATCTTGTTAAATACCCACCTTGAGCTACTTTTAGTTTAGACTATTGACCTTGATCTACTTATTAGGATATACAACAACCTAGCACTCTTTTCGTTTCCTGTGGCTTTGAAAAATTTTAGATTTCTAAGAAGTGTAATATGATACCACTGCAGGTCAATAATCTTTGACCTTGAAAATTCTATTTTTAGATTTGTAAGAAATTAATATGACGCCATAAGAATATAATGATTACTTTGGCAATTTGTATTTTTAGCTTTCCAATTTTGACCTTGACAACACCATAATATGATTACTTTTGCAACTTCTATTTTTCTTTCCAATTTGACCTTGACAACACCATAAGAATATCATGATTACTTTTGCAATTTCTATTTTTAGCTTTCCAATTTGACCTTGAGAGGACGAGTGACCTTGCAGCGAGGGGCGCGTACGTGCACGATGATAAAACTCACTTGACCTAGTAATGTAAATCCTATACAAAGCGGATTAAAACCCCCCTATGACTACTAAACTTATTTAAAATAACATCAATGGGCTAACAAATCGACAAGGACGACTGCGTTTAACTGTTTACTTTCGTATAACGTGAAAACATAGACAAATGTAAGATAAACATAAACACTCAGTATACAACATATTACTTTCTACAAATATTCTTGAAAACTTCTCCTCCAGGTCTACAGAAGCACGTAAATAAGGTTAGGGCACACAATACTCCACCATAAACAATACATAAAATCCGCAAAAGCGATGAAAACTCCGTAAATCAGGAAGCACTTGATGAAAACACTGTCCTGTTTGGAAACGATAAGCAGGTCTTGTTGACCACTATAAAAACCACATACCGTTCACTGGCCTGGTGAACCACCAATAATAACCGCACAAAATCGAAAAGGACGCGCTGTCCACGATACGTTCGGATGGACCGGCGACGTCGACAGTAAAATCTGGGACTTCCCTTCTACTCACAACTGTACTTAACCAGGTCAAGACCATGACTGAAGACACATTCCAACATACATTTTTTAATTTTAAAAATAGCCAATCATGAAACACATTTATTCAAATTATAATACAAACGAAGACACCTCGGTAGAAAAACGAAAAAATTACGTTATATTTTCTCTTAATCCAGCGCTTTCCAAGTAAATATCGGCTTATCTAGTCTTGTTTAGCGGCAAAAAATCCCTAAGGTAGAATTTAAGTGTTAGTTCAGATTTTTGCATTATCTGAATAACGACTAATTTTATAAGAAAAAGTGTAGACGCATTTAAAATATATATATATATATATATATATATATATATATATATATATATAATATATATATATATATATATATATATATATATATATATATAATTTGTAATGTGCAAAGTATAAATATTAATTAAAATCTCTTTTGGGGATAGAGTTCTGATTTAAAGGGAAATTATTTCTGGTTCGATATTATGTAGATTCCACTTTATATAAAAAATCTTATATGTTAAATGTGTCTTGACAAAATTTATACTATAACGCATGCGTTATGAATTCCTTGAACTCAATTGCCAAAAATGTCAAATTTGTTAAATAATGACTTGTTGAAATTGTGATTATAGTTGGATAATTGAAATAAAATTTGGAAATAAACTAAATTTCTACTTATTTTGCAGGTGTTTACACTACTATTATATAAACATTTACACCTATACATAAACAAATAATAAGTGCAGGAAATCACACAAATAAAAACACAATAAACAGGGTTACGATCAAAAATTAACTCACATGTGCAAAGTCCTATCTGCAAACGGATGTCTTCATACAGCTGGTTCCATTTGTACATGCAAGCACTTTCCAAGATGATCGAAATTCTTGATACACGAAGTTCGCTGCTACAATTCACCAAATAGCTTCACACAGGCTCTCGGGTTGATGGTCACGTTGTTTCGGTAAACGCTTTTATTCTAAGCTCTACGGTTTCACCCAATCACAAATTTTTTATCGATAATGATATTATTTAATTGTATTCAGAATTCTGAACTTTGACGGTTTAAATAATGTTTTATAATTGTAGAGACTTTAAATTAATATCAATATCTTTTTAGGCTCCGATTCAAACATTGATTATTTAAAATATCGCAGCAGAAATAAAAATCAATTTGAAGAAAAATTCAAAAAAATGATTACAATTTTATTTTGGAAAAACGTAACCAGCATTTAAATTAAACAAACGAATTTTTAAAATCGTTAAACATTAATCGTCACAAATAAGAAATTTAATTCGTACTGAACTTTTACGAATATGAACAGGTATCGGTAACCTAACTTTATTTTTAAACAAATGTAGGTTTCAAAACAATTGTTCTTGAACTTCTCGTCTCTCCGTTAACTTTGTATTAAATTTTCCCGATAATTATTGAGGTTAATTAACTTACTTGTTACACAAATACACTACACTTTTTTAAACTTTGCAAACAACTGGAAAATTATAGAGAGAGATTATGCTCAAAAGCAATTCCTTTTATACCCTTCTGTTGGTTACTACATTTTCAATTTTTTTTTAGAAATTTAAATAATGTAACCATGTCTATGATTGGTCAGAATAAATTTGAAAACTTAACTAAACTAGAAATTATGCGATAACTTTCTGATAAAGGTATAGATCTAAATTTTGAACAGAAATGAAATCTGTGTTAAAATCTGCATAAATCGATACCCAACTTGATATAGCTCTTAAATATTCTACGATATAACTTATTCTAACTTAAATTTGCTTATATCTAAATAATCTTACAACCTACACTTAAATTAACTACATATATGTAATCCTGATGAAAATTTGTATTGGAAAACATTCATTAAACGTTCAAAATCTTAAATTTAGAGGAAAATTATATTTACCAAAGTAAAACTGTATAGTCAACCCCATTTCACAAAATTTGCGTTCAAATGCCTTGTACAAGTTAAATTACTGTGTGAGAATGAGGAAAACCTCCTATTAATCACATTAACAAACCATTTAAAGCCTAACTTAATCTAAAAAACTATAAATTTGTGAAAAAATATTAAATTTATAACATAACCTAACTTTTTTCTAAATATACAAATAATTTGCGTTTAAAATCGTTCATATTAATCAAAATGTTATCCATACAACTTGTAAAAACTGTCTTTATTATATTCATTGTTCATCTTACTTGTATTGTCTAAATTTAGGTCACTTTAAGAAATCATATTGTTTAACACACTTTTTCACAATTCTAACATAAAAATGTATTTGCATGTAAATATCTTTCTGTAAAATTGTTCTGTACCATATTCTTAATATTTATTATGCACCACTTTGTTTATCACACATCTGCTTCCATATATATTGTGAGTAATGATCAAATTATGTTCGTATTTAACATTTTTCCTGCATTTAACTTACTTATAACATGTCCCTAATATAAACCTAACTCTACACTATGTGTTAAACACCTGTAAAACATTCAAATGCCAAAATACTTTTTAAAGAACTGAAATTTAATGAGACAAAACTAAGTACTGAATCGAACTTACAAAAATAACTTTATTTAACATTCCTGACGTTTTTTTCAAGTAGCACAATGCTTTTTATGATTAAACCAAAATGTATAAATTTTATTAAGACTGTTTTAACCACAACAAATCCACTTTCTTGCCATCGTAAACCAAATTACCTCAACTAAATGCATCGCAAACGTATCATACTTGATCTCTGATCTCAACCTTTTTCTAAAGAAATTACTAGTTTAAACTCTCCAATCCCTGTCTTACTCTTATCTAACCATCTCAATATATATATATATATACACTGTTAGAATTTCCAGTTAATCGTTTATTTATTTAAACATTTAATTCAGCAAAGCAAATTAGGTAAATATGAATGACACATTACATTTTTAATTAATTACAATGAGCACATTTATAATTAGTACAGAAAGTCTACATCATATGAATAACAACCATTTTTGTTAATTACATTGGGTCACTTTGGTAATCTATTATGTATTGCACTCAGTTCATCAATAGTATATAATCGTTACATAATCACTAGTCAAACTTGTATCTAGAACTACTTAAATTGTGCTTTGAAAGATGTTGTTTGAAATTATGTTTCACTTTTGTAGAATATTCGCATAAGTCACATTTGTAATTAACATCTGAATTATGTTTTTCACTATGTTTACGAACATTATTTTTATATTTTGTTACAAAATCACATTGATCACATTTGTATTTAACCATACATGAATTGTGCTTTATAAGGTGTTGTCTTAAATATTGTTTTACTGTTGTTACATAAACACATTGGTCACATTTGTATTTAGTGCTACTTGAATCGTGCTTTACAGAATGTCTTTCTAAATTTTGTTTTGCTTTTGTTGAATAATCACACTGATTACATTTGTATTCAATACTTAACTTATGTATTGCTCTATGTCTATCAAAATGGCTTCTGTAATTTGTAACGTAAACACATTGGTCACATTTGTATTTTGCACTACTTAAATTATGTTTTATAAGGTGACATCTCAAATTTTGTTCTACTTTGGTTGAATAATCGCATTGAGAACATTTATATTTAACGCTTGAATTATGTATTTCACGATGTCTATCAAAATGACTTCTACAATTCGTTACATAAAAACATTGATCACATTTATATTTAGCGTTACTTGAATTATGCCTTACAGAATGCCTTACTAAATTTTGTTTCACTTTTGTTGAATAATCACATTGGTCACATTTGTATTCAAAACTTAACTTATGCATTGCGCTATGTCTATCAAAATGACTTTTACAATTTGTAACATAATTGCAGTAATCACATTTATATTTAGCACTACTTGAATTGTGTTTTATAAGGTGATTCCTTAAACATAGTTTCAGTTTTGTTGAATAATTACATTGGTCACACTTATAAGTGCCGCTTAAATCTTCTGCTGTATCGGTTCCAATATAATTTACTAAATCAGATTTGTCTTCCACTTTTCCATTTTCAGTGTCTTCAAATTCGTTTTTAATTTTAATACAATCAGAATCGTAATTTATTTCTTCTTTGATTGAATCAGTATTCAACATAACATGTTTCTGAGTAAGAAATAAATCGATTTGTGCTTCAGCTTCGGGTTCAAGTTTAATAATTTTTTTATCAATCCGTTCTGACATTTCTAATTTGTTTTTTCTTTCCAGAGGTTAAGTAACAAGTCAGATATCTTAGTTCGAAAACTAGTGTGTGAGTGGAACCGTTTTTTAATAAGAAAAACAGAAATTATTATTTATCCTATATAATTTAACAGTATAAACAGAAGAGGGCGCATTCCACCAAACAAATGTTGCAAATGGTGGTAGTTTATTGTCGGTTTCCATTGGCGTACCGTATACAGTTAGTTTTACACTCCCCATGTGTATGACAACACCACCCGAATACGTAAAATGACGTATACTATAAACTCGCAGGACCAAATTCTCAAAATTCAGCGGGATTCATTAGAATGTTTAGCACTTACTTTGTAATCATTTGTACCACAAAAAATAATTTTGTACCTCGAACTATTTAGTCACAAATCGTGGCGCTGCTGGATTAAGATTTTGTTAGCAACACCAAAGTAAAACTAAACAAAATTAATGGGACTAATTACCCTTATTCAGGACGTATTTTGTACTAATTTATACCACAAGAAATTAATTTTGTATCGCCAGCCATTGGGTTAACAATCGTGACGCAGCTGGCTGAATGATTTTCTGGGTAATACAGTGGTTGAATTACATTCAACGGTTCTTTAATGTTTGCATATGAATTATTGTAGTCCCTAGAATGTATAATTATGTAGTTTTAACAGTAAGCAAATAATAAAAATTTATGCCAATATGCACCGTTTAATACTTAAGCCGAGATTTTGTAACCTGGCCTAAAATACTTAGCTTCGCTTTATATCTGGCACAATGCACCGTTGAAGTTAAGCGAAGCTTGGCTAAGCGGAAAATCGACTTGGCAACACCCCGAAACCCCCGGCATATAATTGTTTGTTTACAATTGGCATGACATTTCTAACCTATGTTTCTAATTGTTCTGTGAATATTATAACCTAATAAATTAGTTTTCTTATTTTTTACTTTATTATTAATCATGAATAGTAAAAAAAGTTCGTGAACTGAACTTTTCCAGTTCGGAAAAGACGGATTTAATGCACATCATTGGTAATAAATACGCGATAATCGTGGAAGATAAAAAGACTGATCGAGCGTCAACGTCCGAAAAACTCAAAGCTTGGCAGGGAGTAGAAGAGTCGACTAGTAGCACTTACAGAAATGCTACCTGTTTATGGAAGTGCTATGAAAACCGCAAGAAAGAGACAGCGTCATTGCTTACTGACTGATTTCTTATTACAAATGCACCAATTTCTCTTAAAATTCAAGTACCACTTGTGACTGCTAGGAGGATCTTCATTAAATTTGGTTCTAAAGTAACGTTGCACACTAACAACTGATTGGTTGATGTGATAATCCAACACATAAAATGCTTTCATGTCTTCAAATTCAGTCATTACACAATTGACAACAATTGACTTTAACAAATAGCTGATACGTGCTTAAATCAATGTAAACAAAACTTTATGAGTTTTTCTTTCTAGTGGTACCAACTGAAATGGTCTTAAAACAGGTTAATCCAGTAATATTTATAATTGAAATCGGGAACATCATTTGTAATAACCCTGTATTTTTATCCTAATTTGGTTACTTCTTATTTTCATAAATATTTCTTTTTGATTTGAATGTATTCACATTTTGTTGAAATATATCAACTATTTAAGTTGACTATTTTCAAAAGTTTAAGTTGGCAATTTTTATATACAATGCGCTCAGAAAGTAACGCTAAATACATTATATTCGAAATCGTTAATTTGTGGTCAAAATCCTGCGACACGTCGATTTTTTATTTTGATTCCGGACTTTATGCTGTGTCGCACATGTAGATGGCGCTGCGTACTTTCCAGATATGACGTCAAGTTCATATTTTTAAATGGCAACCCTGTATGTTCTTCGCGGAAATCGATGCAATTCTTCCTCCTGAAAATGTCCTATTTATTGGGATTATTTGAAACAGTATGCGCGATTTTAATTATTAAATGTGGCATAATTCGAAAAGTGGTGCGGTGTTAGTCAAGAACGAAACCAGCAACTAAGTAACTGGATATGGAGTTTATTTTTTGGTTTCAAACGGCCAACAAGCGCATATTTATGTATCGTTACAGGTAGACCTGAAGTACCAATGTCACCGGAAGACAAAAACCCTTTTAAGTCTTATTTTATGTTTGTTTTCGTTCAGTTTATGTTTATTTTAATAAAATGTCGTGCGCTGTTTGGTACCCAGATTCTTAATTTAACGCAAACATTGACAACACTAACACCGCATCACTTTTTGAATTATGCCACATTTAATAATTAATATCGCGCATACTGTTTCAAATAATCCCAATAAATAGGGCATTTTTGAACTCAGGAGAAAGAGTTGAATCGATTTCCACGAAGAACATACAGAGTTGTCATTTAACAATATGAACTTTGACGTCATACCCGGAAAACGCGCAGCGCCATCTACATGTGCGATACAGCATAAAGTCCGGAATCAAAATAACAAATCGACGTGTCGCGGGATTTTGACCACAAATTAACGACTTCGAAAATAATGAATGTATCCGTTACTTTCTGAGCGCGCTGTATAATAATTTAAAATTTACAAATTGTTCAAATTGATACTTCCATACATATTACTTTGATAATATTGTATTTCAAAAAAAAAATTAATTTTATTCACAATTAGTTTGCAACATACCGCTCTTCTAACCCTTTAAAGGTTGAAAAGTGAATGATTCTATGGGTTTACTTTAAGCGGCTAGTAATAACAAAAAAGGAGACAGTAATGAGATGAAGCTGTCCGTAATGGACCACTTTCCAACCTGTGGGGGAGCTACTATCGATTTAACCTATCAATGCCAAATTGACAACTTGCCAATTTTAATAAAGCGTCAAGAGTATGGAACCATTTTTTCTCACGTGCGTAGATGGTAAGTGAACGCAAGCAATAGATGGAAACAAGCAACACGTTATCTTTAATAAGCATATTTAATAAGTGAATTATTGATAACAAATAACGACAAAACCAATAGAAAAATAGTAAGCATAACATTTATGACTTCTCATTAAAGTAAAAATTAAAAGTCGCATTGTTATGACCTTCAATATTAAACGAGAAGCCTCGATGGATGTTCCAAATTTTTTTGATTTGAACTGTATAATGTCGATTGTTCTTTAATTGTGAATAAAATCGTATACAAACCTCGGCAAAAGTACCATTCCCTTGTCTCGAGAACTAGTTTTGCTCTCGGTGAACTATACTTTTCTCGACAGGAATGGAGCACTTTCCGCCTCGATATGTAATGTACTATTACAATAGCGGACTATTTTGAAAAATTTAACTGATTGATCCTTAAAGGTGCGAATGACATTTTGATGGTTAACCACTTAATTTAATAATGTTACATATCATACTGTACTTTCATAAAATATTATTTTGGTAACATTGTATGCCAAAGAGACATTTTATTTTACAATTGTTGAATACTTCCAAAAATATAATTTTGCAACGTTTACACTTTCATAAATATTATTTTTGTAGAACTGTATGTCAAAAAGACGGTGAACGAAAATATAATTCGGCAACACTTAAAGTTCTTAATGACAATAATTAAATTCCTACATCGAGGTTAATGATGTTACCTACTAAAATATTTTAATTGGTACACTCAAATATTATTTTGGTAACATTGCATATCAAAAAGTTGGAATACTTTCAAAAACTTTAATTTGGCAACATTTAAAGTTATGAATGTTAAAATCAAACATTTAGTTACCTACTTAAATGTATAAGTTGGTACTTACTTACATGAACATCATTTTAGTAACATTGCACGTCAAAAAGTAGAATGCTTTCAAAAATATAGCTTGACAATTGGTAAAGTCAGATACTGAGGTTAATAATTTTACTTGTTAATATGTTTAAGATCGCACTTACATTAATATCATTTTGGTAACATTACACGTCAAAAAGTTGAATGTTTCCAAAAATATAGTTGGCAACATTTAAAGATTTAAATGACAATTAGTACTCAGAAATTGAGGTTAAAAATGTTACTTATTAAAATGTTTAAGTTGGTACTGTCGTAAATGTTAGTTTGGTAGCATTAAACGTCAAATAATGACAAAATTAAACACTTCTCGCAAGTGAATTTTTTTTTATCTTCATATTTTTTCAACATTGCATATTAACTACATTCTAATCAAGTTACAATAAAAATAAATACAATATTTTCATTTTTATTATATTTTATACATCTATACCATTTTAAACAGAATATTTTCGGGGATAATATAACTAGTATTATGATTATCATCTATTATTAATCATAACACGTGTTATATTTGGTAAGAGAATATAATGAACGTTAATAGAAAATATATTTTTTTAAAGTCTACAATTTTAAACGATCTGCCCCTTTGATAGTAAACTATTTTATTCATTAAAATCGTGTGACAGTCAACATGCGTTGATAAAATTATCACCGATTTGATAGCCTATTCTGCAATTTTGTTTTTGTATTTTAACCAATGAAAGTAAGCAAAATGTACCATGTGACGTGATTATATTCTCAATAAAATAAAATAACCACAATCAAATTAAGTTCAGATGTATTCTAAAACGTGTTGTGACTCTAGCATGATTTCAAAAGCGTAGCATTTACATGTCCATCGAACAGCAAATTATTCTTCTAACTCAAAAAGGCCATAATTTTAGTATTTTTTCACAACTGAAGATTTAAAAAAAAAAAATTTACATTTAAATAAATATTGTAAACGGTTATCATTGTGTGTTGTGACCATAGCACGGAGTGAAGCTTCACGCTAGTTGTACTTACAATAAAAATAATAGCTAACAAAAAATCAAAAACATTTAGTGCCTATTTAATGAAAGTAAAACTTTCACTTTGAGCAATTTAAAAAATGTAATTATTATGGAATACCTACAAGTCCTCATAAAACAATTTGATTTGAATTTATTGAAAATATCTTTCTGCGCACTATTCATATAAATATAAGACAAAAATCTTTATCATCTAATTCTGAATACTCGTTTCTGCCTACACCTTGTTTATACAATAAAATAGATGTTGGTTTAGTTTGTAGACATCTAGCTGCATCATCCTTATGATAACAGCCATCCTTAATTTGAAGTTTAAAATTATTTTTAACGTTCTTGACATCTTCTGCGGTTACCATATCAATTCTTTTTAAATAATCCCCAATAATGTCTCTAACAGAATCAATTATACTAAAAAAAAAAGAATATAAGATAATGAACATAATCGTACAATATTAAAATACCTCTTTAAAGGAACTCCTAAAATAAGCTTGGATGCAATATTCACTTTGTCGGTTTTACTTATGTGCACATGTTCTACATCTTCAGTATGCTCATAATGGGTTTTAATATAATTAACTTGGCATTTGACACTAATTATATTGTGTTGTAACAGTATTTGACTTGTACATGAATATTTTACAGGACTTTTGGGATTGAAGCGCTACTTTTCTGTCAACTTTGGGAAGACCGTACACATTCATAATACATTATTTCAGTGTCTTTGCTGCATTTAGTTCCTATAGTTTTTATACACTGAACATTGTTCTGTTTCTCTTCAGACAATTTCCATTCATTGAAATCTATAAATAAATTATAAAATGTAATAACTAATATGATCAAATTAAACATGAAGTTGTTCTTACTAACCAGGCACACTCAAATCGTAATGATTAATTATTAGGAGTGGCCTGGAGGGCTACTTTAATTGTATATTATATTGATAGAAACATATATATATATATATATATATATATATATATATATATATATATATATATATATATATATATATATATATGCTTAATAAACAATGTAAGTATTAAAGCATTTAGTAAGCACATTTAGAGAAAAATCATTCATTTATAATAGGCCACGGAGTGGGTGCCTGCCCTTTCTTGGTGATGTCCATAGTGATTATAAATAATAATAATAACGTTTATTTTAATAGTTATAACAACTACAACAACAAAACTACAAAAAACAAATATATCCCTTAAAAAAATTTATAAATCTTAATCTAACTATAGTCATAATGGTAAATAAGTTGTACAAATCTAAGTTTATAAATACATTTGTTTAATTTTATTCTTAAATATAAATATCGATTTAGTCTCCTTTATTTTCTTCGGTAATTTATTGTATTTTTTTAGCGCCTTATGCAGCATTGACTCATTTACTTAATTGATAAAAAAGTTTTTTTTGTTGCGAGTATTATGAGGATGCACATCTCTTCCACATTGTGTTCAACCACTAAGATATTTTGGCAGAGCACCTAACTTTAACTTATGAATAAGAATTAGCACATTTTTGTCTATTAACTATTGCACATTTAACCATTTAAGCTTCTTTAGCATAATTTCTATCTTTGTATATCTATTTGTTCGCAGAATTGAACGCATTGCTCTATTCTGAAGTTTCTGAAATTTTTGAACTTGTCCTTTATTGGCATTTAATAGTAATGACCCGCAATAATTGAATCTTGATACTATTAATGAATTATAAAGTAAAATTTTTGCTTTAATATTGAAATGTTTTGCAGCTCTTCCCAAGAAGTATGTTGTTGTTGAAATTTTGTTAATTAATTTTTCTATATGTACTTTAAACTTTAGCTTATTATCTATATATACTCCTAAATATCAATTTTTTACTTGCTGCCTCAACATATATATATATATATATATATATATATATATATATATATATATATATATATATATATATATAATCAGAAAAATTTAGTGGGTAGCAGCCAAGGTTGTGGGGCTAGTTTAAAATAAAGAAATGATCCTTTGTTCAAAGGGAAGCTTTCGGTAAATTTATTACCTTTGTCAACCAATCTACAAGAAGTTATGTGTTAATAATACATATAAATTAAAATAAGATAGTAACTTACGATCGTGGATACAATTAAAAACAATGAAGCAGCATTGAAAGAAGATATTTCAATTTAAATTTAAATTATATGTCAAAATCAATTTTTGGACTTTGACAAAAAATCATTGTCATAGTTATGGGAAAAACAAAGAAAATGGTTATGAAATCAATGTATAAGTAGATTAATATGTTGAATGTGATTGTGTGGTAAGTGTAAAAGTGTTATGAATAGGATTATTTAAAAATATTTGAATGTCTATTATTACATAGGACTCTTACTTCTATGTGGAACATTCTGAAGTTTAATACCAAATAGAGTGATTCATGATAACTCTTTTACACTAAACAAAATGGTAAAATCCACACAAAATAAATCCCTTTCTGCCACTAAGGGTTAATCCGTTAATAGTTCATCCTATGATTTCTGTGTTTATCTAGATAAAGTATGTTAGAATAAATTATGTTTAAATTTTGAGTGTCACTTCTCTTATTCATTACATAGTCTGTACAGCGTATATGGGCCATTTCTAAAAACTTTCTTTTGAATAAATTTGATTCAGAGGTCAAGACTTGCACTTTGTCGAAATCAGGGCTGTGTCCAGTAGAATGTACGTGTTGTGACAAAGCACAAGCATCTTTTCTGACTCTTATGTCACTGCGGTGTGATGTAAGTCTATATCTAAGATTCCTTGAAGTCATGCCGATATATGATTGGTTACAATCACTACAAGGGATCTTATATATAACATTTGTTTTATCTAAAGTGGCGGTCTTATCCTTAAGCTGACTGAATAGATTGTTAACTCTTTTAATGTTTTTAGGGGCTACGATGATGTTCTTATCTAGTTTGAGAATTTTATTAATTTTAGGAGTAAGAGTACTAATGTAAGATATTGAACTGTATTTTTTTATTTCAGTTTCCACCTCTTGGTCATCCAACGGTTCATTGTTACGTAAAAGAAGACTATTATTGCTGATATTGTGTTGGTCTTCAATGTTAGGAGTAGAGTATAGGAGTTTCTTTAACATAGATTCAGGATACGAATTGTCTTTGAGTAATATAAACAGTAAATCTAAGTTTTTGTCTTAATGATGGATGTGATATTTTGTGATCCTGTTTTTTAAACCCAGAACTAAATTGACTTTCATTTTATATGTATGATCTGAATAATAATTGAGGTACTTTCCTGAACTCGTCGGTTTCCTGAACCAGTCTAGGATTATGACATTAGATTCATCTCGGATTAACAGAGTGTCCAGAAAAGGTACACTGTTATCAGTTTCTTTTCGATTGTAAAATTAAGTTGGTCGTTATACCTGTTGAAGACTTCAAGGATTTCATCATAGTGATCTGCGGAACAGCACATATGATGTCGTCAACATATTTTTTAAAATGGAGCTCAAAACTTAGTTTAGGGATGCAGGTATCAAGTAAGTCATCCATGACGTATTGAGCCACGATGGGGCTTAATTTGGAACCCATGGGCGTTCCTGCTATTTGTTTAAAAATTGACCGTTGTATGAGAAAAGGTGGAGTCAAAATAAATTCTGTTAATTTAATAAAATTATCTTTGGTAAGCGAACAATGTTGTTCTAAATTAGCCCAGTGGTTGTGAATAGTTTTAAGTACTAAATTAGTATGTTGTATTAAAATTTAAAAATATTTATAATATAAATTAATAATATTCTGGTAACTATTAAAACATATGCATACAAATTTAATTAAATATGATATAATATTCTTATAGATTTGTATCAAATGTACATCGTCTAAAATTGATGACCATGCATTAAGTTTAGGTATTAAGAATGTTATATTAATTTCATTTAGTTGTAAGTAATTATTTAATAATTTCTAGATAAAATGTTAATTAAATAATGTAATAAATTAGATATTTCATAATAAATTTAATTAGCAGCACATTACATTTAAGTATAGGGTATGTTAGTTATCGTTATGATTTAATTCAAGTTCATATTTAGTTAGTAAGTTTATTTAAACATAATGTTCCCTGACGACATGAGATACATGCTGTAGTTTACAAAAATAATGTTAAAAACTAGATATAGGCTGGTATCAATGTCACAATTTAAATGTACGCAGCCAAGAATCTTGAAAACATTCGTGTTAGTGCGATAAACGTATATAAGTGCTAAAATTACGAAAAAACAGAACAATTACATTGGTGATTAACTATAAAACATAAATTAAGCAGCAGCTCTGGAATTATTGTGTTTAATCAACATTTACAGACCTTAAACTAGTGATTTGCAACAATTCGACACTAGTCGTAGAAGAACTTATAAACCTATAAAAGTGTTAAAATAAATTAAATTGAGACATAAACATTAAGTTTAAACACTTTCACAAACATTTAAAGTGGTTAAAAGTGTGAAATTATACATTGACAATTGTATTAACAATATGAGGTTATGTTATTTCCTCACATAAAATTTATGTAAAAATTATTTTAGATTGAGACGATTTGTGTAAAATAAATTATAAGAGGCAAAAATAGTACAGTAGCCTCAATTTCAAGTCACAATTCACTATATTTGTGACCATTTTGTCAATTTGGTTTCTAAGAGTGTTTGAAAAATTAAAATAAGTTTCCTTTCAAATTGGCCGTAGGCATGTAAAAGATGAATATTTATATGTAGTAGCATCCCATATTCATGTGGAAATCATTTCCAGGCCTGTAAAGTACATAAAATTAGCTTAAAATCAATAATTCAGTGTGAAAATGAACTTGGTTATTAATTGGAGGAATTAGTTCGTGTTTGGTTTTAAATTATAGAAAAAATTATGTAGATTATGAATATGTTATTAGTTTTAAGATAGGTTTAAGGGGGCAAAAGTTATGGGGTTTTGAAATTATATCGTAATGTAAAAATTGCTTTAGCCAATCAGAATTTAGGAAAATTGATAACTATTGATAACAATCGAAGATTTTGGTCGTTACCATAATCATATAAATAGAAGTGCTGAAGGATTACAATCTCTCTTAATTTTCTCTGTTTCAACAGCTTGCTAAAGTAATGTTGCCAAATTTTTGTGAAATTATTTTAAACAAAATAACGTCACTTCGTTAAAAACAAAGTGCGATTTTAGTATCGGAAGTGTTAAAGAAAACAAGTGATAGTCTTTTGTCGGGAAATAATTAAATTAAGGTTAGTTTACCTTTTTAAAAATCAAAATCGGATGTTATCGATAGTAAGTGAAAATATTTCCGCAGTTTCGATATTGTTTTTTTTTTAAGTTTATTTTGTTTACGTTGTTATGGATATTTAATTGTGTTCTCTTCGTGTTATCATCATTATACACCTTATTTACTGGAAGCGTGTCTAATTTATTATAACCTTCAAACTATCCATGCTTTTCAAAGTTTATTTTGAAATAAATATAAAAAGTGTGATGATCCTAAAAATAAAGATTCATCAGAAATGTAATAACATTAGTGAAACTTACGTAAACGTATAAGCTGTTAATATTGAAGAAAATTTGGATGTTCGAGGAGCAGAGTTGGAGTTCGAAGGAGCTGTTTTCTACAATCAACTTCATCAGCAGTAACCAGAAAAGGAGGACATTTTATGTGAGTGTTATGATTTTGTACTTTATTGTTGACATTGATATTTCATTGTTGTGTTCATAATTTCCATCTTTTGTAACAAACATGATGTGCGACAACGTGTATGCATGTCCAAAGGAAACATTATTTGGTCTAAAAATTTAAATGTTTAATATAATATTGAATAAATTCAAACGTATTTATACTTACATGTATGGCGAATTCCATTTTTCTTGTAATCAAAAGTCACATGTTTGCGTATTCACAGCGCATGCCCAAGTATGCATTTTGAAGAATTTTTGTTATGTACAAGGTGTGACACATATATTGATGCAAATTAAAATTTATAATTCAAGTTCTTTGAGCAAGTTAGATACAATAAAATATAATTGGGCAATAATTCAATGTGCATTAATCAAATTAACTATAATTATAATATTGAAAATCTTAGTATAATTCAAATAAATAATAATTTACTTTGTCATTTAAATATAACGTTTCTTCTAAATTTTAAACCCTATCCCCTTTGATGAGTCTTTACATGCGACTGTTTTTAAAAGTTAGTTTGGGCAATTTAAATAATTATAAAAAGGGTATCATCGTAAAAGCTATAGTTCATAATATATCCGATTGTTTAAATATTAGTTTAAGCAAATATAATTATAAATATGCAATTTTGAACCCTATCCCCTGTGATAAATCTATACATACTATAATTAGCGAATTAATATCATGGTAATATATATATATATATATATATATATATATATATATATATATATATATATATATATATCATATTCCGACGCACCTTCTATACACATAGCCTTAGTTTTAGACACATTTAGTATTAAATTATTAGCCTCCATTCAACACATGACATTTTTTAATTCTACATTTGTTTTCTGTATTAGTTTATGTACATCTTTTCCTGCAATGTATAGTAATGTATCATTGCAAAGAGATGTAAGTTGCAGTCCTTTTCTGCACTCTGAATGTCATTAACATATAGGATAAATAGAAGTGGGACTAACTTACTACCTTGTGGTACGCCAATGTCATTACTTTTAACATCCGATAGTGTCTTTCCGCATTCAACTACTTGTGTTCTATTCTTTAAATAATTATTTATCCATTTCAATACATTACCCCTAAATCCATACTGTACAACTTTTGTATAAGTTTGCTTCTGTTAATGGTTTCGAATGATCGTTTAAAGTTTAGAAATACAGCGATTTTGTTATTCATATTTCGTGCTTCTTCCCAATTATCTATTACTAACTGCAGAGCTGTTCTGTAGAATGAGTTTTGCGAAAACCCAATTGTTTTGGAATTAATATATTATTATTTTCAACAGATTCAAGTATCTGGTTGTAAACAGCCTGCTCAATAATTTTTCCTACTGGTGCTAACATATTAATTGGCCTCATATTTGTTTCTTTGTTTGTTCCCTTGACTTTATGTATAGGTACAATGGTTGCTCTTTTTAACTCATTTGGTAAAACTCCATTGTTTAAAGATAAATTAACAATATTTAAGAGTGGATACCCTAGTAAATCAAAGCATTCTATAAAGATGTTCATATTTATTTCATCAATCCAACCTTTTTTATTTAAATTTGAAGTCATCATTTTTAACTGATTTAGGCTTACTTCCTCAAACGTATCTATAATACTATAACTATGTTGTATCCCATCTAACTTTAATATATTGCTGTTTGTAGCTGTAGGAACATTAATCATTAGGTCATTTATACTATCTCCATAATAATTATTCAACTTAATTGCTATAATACTTTTATCAGTTTGTATTTTTCCATCTATTTCTAACTCCATTAATTCAGTGTTAGAGTTTTTGTTGGTAACTTCTTTTAATATATTCCATAATTTTGTTGGATTATTATCACATCTCTTGACTTCATAATAATGTTTCATTTTCTCTTCCCTCAAGGTTTTTGCACATATATTTCTTAACTCTCGGTACTCATCCCACTTGCTTTGGTCCCCAGTTTGTTTAAATGCAATATATTTGTTGTCCCTATTTAATATGTTTTGCTTTGTCTTCTCGTTAAGCCTATTCTTTCCCCTTTTCTTCATAATTACTTTTTTGGTGGTACACTCATTCAGTTTTAACTTAATATTCGATTCAAAAATCTCGTACCCTTCTTCAATGTCTTCATCCGCATATTTCCAATCACATGCTATCATTTCACTATTCAACAGATCGTAATCTGTTTTATTTACTTGGATTAGATCATACTTTTGTATATTAGGTTCTTTTAATATTATTGTTTGCCATTTATGATCGCTAACTTTTGGTGTGTCCATTACATCACATTGAATATACTTATTATTGCTACATACTAAGTCTATTAAAGTTTCGGATATATTGGTCACTCTGGTTGCTTCTTTAACTAGCTGACTTATACCATTTTGTCTAAAATCACTTTCCAATCTCTTCTTAATGCCTGTATTATTAAGCCAGTTGATATTAAAATCACCCAGTACAATTATTACAGGATTGCCTGCAGCTTCCACCATTTCTTCCAATATGTTGTTAATTATTACAATAAATTTCTGTAGATCTCTGCTAGGAGATTGATACACTGCTACTATAAAATATTTTTCTTTTTGTAATTTGAATACTACCTTTATTGTCCAGGACCCACTATCATAATGCTTGGCTTTGCTTTCCAATATTTTAATATCATTGCGGATATATGCAATGATGCCACCAGTTCTTCTATTTTCAGAGTTACATCTTTTTATTGAGTATCCATCTATATTTATTTCGCTATCTGTTATATCCACTGTTACCCTGGCATCTGATAAAAAGGTACATATTGTATTCTGATTATTGCACAACATAAAATTTGCTAATTCGTCATAATGAGCATATAAACTTTGTACATTTAAATGATACATTAGTGAACTATTATTTTCCTTTGATTGCTACCAATTGACTTGTTTATTTGCCACCTGGTTATACACTTTTTGATAGTATGGACAGTTTGTATAATCTGCAGTGTGCTCTTCATCTACCACTTTTTTGCCCTCTCTGTAGTTCCATATAGCACAATTTATGCATTTATAACTATTTTCAATACATTGCTTACAACATATAGCTCTTGTACAAAACTTTCCAATGTGACCATAACCCAAGCAATTGTAACATCATATAATATTTTTGTTTATACTAATGTCACATATTCCATAGCCCAGCATTATTTTATTTAAAAAACCTGTGACTTTATTTGGTTTGTAACTTTGATAAATGCTACTCCTTTATTCTGGTTTATTTCTTTTTTTAAAATCTGTACATCTTCTAAATTTGCATCAATATTATTTTGCTCGATAAACTTTTTAATAAAAATTTTGTTTTCAGCCCAAACATTATGATCCACTACACCATTTATTTTCATACTGTAACAACTCTTTTTTGTGTTGTATAACATATACCTCAATTTAGGATTTTTCCTTCATTTAGTTTTAAATACAAAAAATTTTAATTATTTTACAATATTGGTATGAGGTAGGCAACTTAATTTGCATATCTTCTTAGTTCGTAAAGGTTTATAATCCTGCTTTCAATTTGTATTCATTTCCTATCTGATACTTAATGCGTCTGCGTTAAGTATTCTGATGATATCTTGTACGCATGACCTATTCATCTACTTCGAAATCCGCCATTGGCACTTCTTGTGTAATCTCGAAGCATGAAGCGGCTTCTTTTTGATTTTATTTAAATTTATGTGAAAACGCCATCAATTTAGTGGCGTTTTTCTTTACGTTTACCTTAGGGTTTACCTTACAGTTTTTTTTGACGTTTTTTACGTATTTATACGTTTATCATTAATTCAATTTACAACGTAATTGAATTTTAAGTACGCATTTGAATTTATTGTTGCGTGCATTTTTTTCGTTTTATGATTGCAATAATTTTTTGAATGGATATTTCCAATTAATAATTTCATTAGTTTTACATTTTTTATTATTAATAGTAATTAAGCAAATCATTTTATATGAACCTACCCTGTTAATCACCGACTGAGTCTAAGGCACAATTATAAGTGGTGTAAGATTAGTATTTTTTTGGAGATTTATTATTTCATTAACTCATTACTTTTGGATAACTTACTTTTTATTATTTCAAAATTTATTATTACACGTTACACACCTTTTCTTTACACTGTCGCCTCGAGCAAGGGACTTTGATTTGCTTTTATTACCATTTATGATTGTTTTCATTTTTGTGTATTTCAGTTAGGATTGTTAGTGATCACCATTTAAAGGTATTGTAACCATTTATTATTTTATGTTTGAATATTTTTATTGTGTTTACGATTAGTGATATTTCATTGTTTATATATTATTTTTACCATGTCAAATTTAGATTATTTAGTGGATGTTCTTCGTAGTGATGAGTTGTCTGTAGAGTTAAGTTTTAGAAATGTTAATGTTAAGGATGCGGAAAAGTTAACAGTAGAGGAGAAACGCAAATTACTTAGACGTAAACTGAATTTAGAAAGGATAAATCCAAAATTGTTTGATTCGTACAAGAGAGTCGAAATTAGCCAAACCTTAGAACTGGATTTATTAAAAGAGAAACTTCATAACATTCAATCGTTGATTAATTTGTTTAAACATAAGCCTTCAAAAGTAGAGTACCTTAGAATTCGCACTCGTTTGTTGCACATATTGAAACGATTAAACTACATCACTTCTGATGATGAATTTTTATATTTATATGATCAGTTATTAACTTTATGTAACGATTCATTAGAATTTATTGAATCCATTTAACGAAAACTTTGAAATGAATAATGAATTACAAATTTAGATTATTTTATTTTTATGTCACATAATGGCAATATTAATACTTTAGTTAGTATTCCTGCTTAAGATTTTTTCCAAATTAATTAAAAATTTACAAATTTTTAAGAGTTCCGTTCATGTTTATAAATTTAAAATTTAATGGTAGTAGTTTAGATGCGAACGTTTAACACATTTTTGTGTTATTTGTGTGTAAATTCCATTTTTTTATTTTCTTAGATTGTACTAATTCTCTGTTGAATTGTTTTTAATTGCCCATCCTAAATCGTAACGCTGTTCATGAGTCTACGAAATTTTCACCTTCCTTTTTGGCGTTTGGTCGGACAGTTCCGATTTCTAGAGATTTTTATGGTCGACTAAAGGATTTCAAAGAGGATGATTTATTTATTACTAACCGTGAACAATTAGTTCAAGATTTAAATGAACTTTCACCCGTTTTTAAACAAGTTAAACAGAATTTACATGCAGCTTACGAAAGAAATTCAAAATCTTACAATTTGCGACGGCTTCCATTGAAATTAAACGTTGGCGATTTAGTTTGGAAAAAGAATTTTACTTTATCTGATGCGACTAGAAATTATAGTCAAAAGTTACCTCCAAAATTTATTGAAGCAAAAGTTACTGAGGTGTTAGGTCCAACTACGTACCGATTGGCCACTCCTTTTGATAATAAACCATTAGGTGTTTTTCATGATAAAGATTTAAAACCCCATTAGTTCTTAGTTTTTTGTATTCTTTTTAATTATTTTTCTATTTTTGAGATTTTTACATTCTGGTTTTCTTATTTACATTTTTATTATTTTGATAATTTTTCAAAGTAATTTTATTTTTGTGCTTATTTGGCACATTATTTTATTTTATATTTTTGTGGCTTTGCAAACCACTTATTTTATTTTTGCTACGTTGTTGGCATGATGGTTGATATTTAGGTCCCATCGTGCGATTGATTTGTTTAACATGATGTTTGATATTTAGATCACATCGTGCGTTTATTTTGCCCATTTTTTTGGGACATTAGTTCTCAGGCAAATTATCTTCTTTTATTGGATTTACAATTTGCTATTGTTACAATAGTAAAATTTAAGATAACCATTTCGAGTTTACCTCTGATCGTTTATTTAACGTGTAATTTTCAAACCCTTAACAGTTGATAAGAAAACTAGTAATGCTTGTATACATTTTATTTTTTATTTTTGATTTAGTTATTTTAGTTTCCCTGAATTTGTTTTCGAAATTTTAGCTTTTAACTATTACTGATTTGTCTAGTGTTACTCTTCTTGGACGGTGCTTGAGGACTTCGGTTCGCCTCGTGTCAACCTCGATTAGTGACTTCCTGATTATGACGTTCTAGTAGTTTTAGGAGGGGGTTGTTGTGTTCGTAAGAGTGCTTCATCTTCTCTTTGCTACCTCACCTAGATTTCGATTTATTTACAAACGTGCGTGTTAGTTAGGGGTATGTTTAGTTTTGGACGACGACTGTGGAACAACATGAAACCTGAATCTCGTGAAGGGTAGAGTGGCCTCTCTTGTTCTCCACGACGAAGCATCCTGAGCTAATTTGCCATGGAAATAATTGTATCTTGGATTTACCGATTTTGACGTACCGAACGTGTCTGTGGTAGTTGTGTTTGATGTACCTAGGAGGCTTGGTTTGAGATCACCGGGGTAGGGAAATGGAACCGCTCTGTTTCGGCCTCAAATCTCGCGATTATTTATTTATGGTTTGTGAGGAAGGATTTTTTACTTTTGCGTGGAGTGGCATTTTGCCATGTTTTTTTAACGTTTCACCGAATACTGTTCCCGGGTTACCCGTCCACTGTCCCTTCAGGTCATGGCTGGTTTCCGTTTTTTTTTACGTTAGCTTCAAATTTATTTTCTGGTTTTTTCATTTGTTCTTCTGATGGTGGTTTGCTTCACAAACCCCACCAATTTAAAGTCTTGCGTAGCTTTGTTAAGGTTCGGGTCCTTTTATCTCCACTAGTGGCGTGTGCAGGTGGTAGCGCGTCGGTAGCTTTTATGTTGTTGCGAGGGGTCTTTCCTGACCAGCATCACCACATTTTCCGTACTTCGTACATTTTCTTTTCATTTTCATTTACATTTTGCATAGATTTTAATTAGCTTAACATTTTTTATTTTTTTATTTTCTTAAATTTTAATAAATTCATTTATTAGCTTAGTGTTTTGAATCTCCGCTTTGGTGATCTCCGAGCCCAAATTTTAGGAGGGGGTGTGTAACAACTCTTTTTTGTGTTGTATAACATATACCTCAATTTAGGATTTTCCTTCATTTAGTTTTAAATACAAAAAATTTTAATTATTTTACAATATTGGTATGAGGTAGGCAACTTAATTTGCATATCTTCTTAGTTCGTAAAGGTTTATAATCCTGCTTTCAATTTGTATTCATTTCCTATCTGATACTTAATGCGTCTGCGTTAAGTATTCTGATGATATCTTGTACGCATGACCTATTCATCTACTTCGAAATCCGCCATTGGCACTTCATGTGTAATCTCGAAGCATGAAGCGGCTTCTTTTTGATTTTATTTAAATTTATGTGAAAACGCCATCAATTTAGTGGCGTTTTTCTTTACGTTTACCTTAGGGTTTACCTTACAGTTTTTTTTGACGTTTTTTACGTATTTATACGTTTATCATTAATTCAATTTACAACGTAATTGAATTTTAAGTACGCATTTGAATTTATTGTTGCGTGCATTTTTTTCGTTTTATGATTGCAATAATTTTTTGAATGGATATTTCCAATTAATGCAATAAGAAGTGGATTTAAAAATTTTAAGAAGAAATTATACGGATTTTTTAAAGATAAATTCAATTTGGGGTGTGGCAGATTACATTATGTCAAGATTGCACCATGATGACGTAAGAATGACTTCATGCAGGTTAACTTCTCCGTAATCATATTTAGATACCAGTGGTAGTCAAAAAGAAAAGTTTGTGTACAAAAATTTATAAGGTATTTATTTAGTGAGTTATTTAGTACTTTAAGAATAATTTTAAGACCTTCATTATTTCTTCATTACATTTAATTCAATAAACATAGTCTGTATATTGTTATTTTTTACATTTTTGTCGAGTCGGTTTAATTGTTCAGATATTATAAAAAAACAATTTGGTGCCCGAGATAATTTCATTAGTTTTACATTTTTTATTATTAATGGTAATTAAGCAAATCATTTTATTTGAACCTACCCTGTTAATCACCGACTGACTCTAAGGCACAATTATAAGTGGTGTAAGATTAGTATTTTTTTGGAGATTTATTATTCCATTAACTCATTACTTTTGGATAACTTACTTTTTATTATTTCAAAATTTATTAGTATACGTTACACTTTTCTTTACAATACTAAACAATCTACCCTTGGACTGTGTAACACGTTTCATTACTTAATTTATTATTAATTTTGTGGATTTGTTTGCATCAAACTCGTGTCTCAATGATTCTGGAAAAGATGTGCCCCTAGTAAACTCTTCTTCATAAGTTATGAAACCAATTCATTTTCGGTACAAGCTCTTGAAATCGATCATCAGTAGGCTTGATCTCAATAAGGCGACTGGGCCAGACGGTATCCCAGCTATTGTCTTAAAGAAATGTTCCCCCGAACTAGTACCAGTCCTATCTAAGCTCTATACGATCTCTATATCTTCTGGGGAATTCCCCTTCATCATGGAAGTTAGCAATTGTTCAACCTATTCCCAAAAAAGGTGATAAGACCGATCCCTCAAATTACAGACCAATTGCCATCACTTCCATTTTGTCTAAAATCATGGAAAAAGCCATCAATCAGCAACTGCTCACGTTCCTTGAAACTAACAAACTCCTTAGTGACCACCAATATGGGTTTAGGCAAAGTCGTTCAACAGGCGATCTTCTTTCATATGTGACCCAAGTTTGGAACAATATAGTAGAGCAGTCCGGTGAAACAGTTGTAGTCGCTTTAGATATCTCAAAGGCATTTGACCAAGTTTGGCATAAGTGTTTACTTGCCAAACTCACCTCGTTTGGGTTAAATGATACGCTCATCAACTGGGTTTCTAGTTTCCTTGATAAAAGACGAATACATGTCGTAGTTAATGGCTTTTTTTCAAAAGAAGTTAGCATTAACGCGGGCGTACCACAGGGATCCGTTATAGCGGACAACTAGCCCCATCCATTGCTTTGCTGACGATAGCACTCTTTACTGTAGTTCAACTCAGTCTACTCATAGTGATAATCCACCTTCTATGTCAAATCAAGAAATTAAAGCTGAAATGGGAAATTCAATCAACAAAGACATTCAACGTATTCTCGAATGGGGAAGCAATAATCTAGTTAAATTTAATGCTAACAAAACTCAGTGTTGCCTTATGTCCGCCAAAAAACATCGATCATTTCCTGTTGTAAGTACGAATGGCTCAGTTATTAAGTTTTCAGACTCTATTACTCTGTTGGGTATGACTATCGTCAGCTACCAAAACAGCTGCTCGTAAAATAGACTTTTTGTACAGATCTAAGCAGTACTTTACCTCTCGACAACTCCTTCTGCTGTATAAGGCCCAAATTCGGCCTCATCTGGAATATAATTCTCACCTTTGGGTTAGTGCTCCCCAATACGCTCTCGATGTCGTTGATCGTATTCAAAAGAGAGCGATTAGGCTTATAAATGACCCGTCCTTAACTTCTCACATACAGTCCCTTGAGCATAGAAGGATGGTTTTAGTTCTTTCTTTGTATTATCGTTATTACAACGGCTATTGTGCTGGTGAATTACATTCTTTGATACCATCTCCGGCTATCTTTGCGAGAAACACTCGGTTCGCTCATTCACATCATCAGTATGCAGTACAAATCTCCACTTGTCGTACCAAACGGGCGCAATCCACATTTTTCTACACGGCTTCTAAACTCTGGAATGATCTCCCTAGTTCCTGTTTACCTCTCACTTATGATATGAGAAAATTTAAGGTAGCTGTTCATAGGCATCTATTGGCAATTCATTATCCGTCTATCTATCCTCCTAAGTGTTCCTGAGTGCTTTAGCACGATAGGCCTTATTTAACCTGTTCAGGTCCACAATCATAAAAAAAAAAAACGATGTTAGGGCGCCATCTTCTAAGGGCTCTAGCTCTTAGGAAGTATTTTTGTATTAAGGTAAATTACGTTAAATCGACATAAAATCAGCTTTAGAATCAGCAGTATATGTGTATATATATATATATATATATATATATATATATATATATATATATATATATATATATATATATATATATATATATATATATATATATATATATATATATATATATATATATATATATATCTCATTAATTATATTTTATTTAAAATTAACTTTTGAAGTACATACAGTAAAAGATTAACTCGAGTGGGGCATGAACCCACGACCACCACTTTGCTAGAGTGGGGCTTTTCCTTCTGAGCTATCGAGGAGGCAAGTAACACTCGATACAAACTTAAACTGTATGTACTTCCCTGGTTACGATGTATTATAATGTTTATACACATAATGAAGGATCACAGTCAACTTTTTGTGAATGTCATGTGAGCCCGCAATTTGCTAGGGTTTCACACATGACATCACGTGACATCAGTTTAATAATCATTAATTGTATTTTATTTAACATTAACTTTTAAAGTACATACAGTAAAAGATTATCTCAAGTGGGACTTGAACCCACGACCACCACTTTGCTAGAGTGGGGCTCTTCCTTCTGAGCCACATTGTACGAGAACATTTGAATAAACTCTCAAGCCATAATTTCTGAAGCCTATCTTTCGATGGACGTTCAGAACTTATCGTCCTATTGTAATAGCTTTTACAAAAATGCAGCTGATCTTTCTTACTATAAAATGACGGTGGCTTGGCTAACTGCACCGAAACACGGTGCAGTATCCATACCCACCACACAATTTCCGGGTAGAAATCAGCTGTTTAATCACCTTATTCTGAAACCGGTCCCCATTAACAGTTTTATGACAATTACGATCATCGGTCCCCGAATCGAGTAAATAGTCGCAATTTTCCAAAAACCGTAAATTATATTCCACGTGTAAAATGGTATACCTTTCGCCTTCACTTTTAATTTTGAATGAATCTTTTGATGTCGGAATCGTGCACCCAACGATGGATTCTAAAACCATATTACGTTTCGTCTAGATGCACAAGTCTGACATGTTAGCCTCAACTTTACAACTATAGAGATTTTCTCAAAAAAACTTAATAACGACGTGTTTCATGTCACATAAAATCTCCTGTCCGACACGTTTGTGTTTGTAACCCATTGATTTCAAAATTGTAAATAATGTCGTTAGACCCCTATCAAAATCGATATCTGTTTTAACGTGAGAATACAATTGTCTAAAGTAAAATATTCATTTTTCGAATTAAATTGTCGTTCGATCTTTCGGAAAGTTGAAGTCCTAAAACTCAGATTGTCCGCTTTTACCACAATATGCCGAATTTAAATTTGGAGGTCTTGCCGTTATGATGTCTTGACTAGTGCGTGATTTATGTTCTTACGTACTTGAAATATATCCGACACCATTGCTTACACACACACCCACACACGCACACACACGCACTTACACACACGCACGCACACACACGCACGCACCCACACACGCACGTATCCACACACACAATTTAGTTTTACATATTTTTAAGGTTTCAAATACAAAGCCAAATAAATTTAAAAATTAATTAATATTTATGATCTAAACGAGCGCACGGTGAATTGTTAAAAAGAACTGATCGTACAAAAAGATTCATTAAGTAACCAACAACCTACTTTCTATTATTAACAAACTAATACCTATAATCAACACTAGATACGTTTTGTACTTTGGTATTTTGGGATATTTAGATTGTTCATTAGGTATACTGGGTGTAAATTAGTGCGTAATTCTTATGTTGCTACGTAACTATTTTAGATAGAGAAAGTCTTTAAATATGAAAGTTGTGTATTAGCTTCTTCTCCGTAACCTAAAACTATCGACAATTCTATAGGGTGTTGTGTTAGATGCCAGTATCGAACTTAAATATTTTAAATTGAACACCCTGTATATTTTTAAATATTTTTATTCTATCATCAAATGCCTATCTGGTAACGTCTTATTTTTTTAATTAGGATCAGCCGTTACAGAGTTATTGAACTTTTTAAGAAAAATATGACGTATGCAAACATAATGAATAAAATCTGTAGCAGCCACATTGTGACTGATTAATCAAAAATATTTTGTCAAACGTTTGTCAAGATCATCTACTATCAACTGAAAAATTAAAAGTTGAATTCCGTTGCACAGGGTGTTTCTGATAGAGAAATACCTTCTCTTTCGATTTTATATAGGGTTTCCTATACCTAAAGTTGACAAGAATAGCAGGACCGTGTTATGCAAATTGTAATTTTTAGAGGGCTGAGGAAGCAACTGCAAAAAATAAAAACAATTATGTCATATTAATTCGCCGTAAATTAACAGTTTTGTGTTGTGCTGCATGGGTTCACTGTTTTGTTCATCAGAATGATTTTTTCTAGGGAAGAGCGTGTTGATATGATCTATGGATTAGGAGAATGTGATCGAAACTGTCTTCTTGCATCCCGAAGCTTTGCCTGTTTAGCCTGTTCAGGTCCACAATCATAAAAAAAAAAAAATTCTCCTTCAAGACGTTGTAGATCTTCCTCTTTTTCACATCGTAACACTAGATCTCCTTTTCTAGAAAATTTGCATTCTGTTAAACCAATGTTTAACTCTTCTAGTGCTACATTGGTCATACATGGTTGTAGTACTTCATCCTGAGTAACCTTTTCATCTTTAGGTTTTAAAATCAAAACTTTATTTTGTTCAGGACCTTTATTCTTCTTTATATTGCCCTTTACACAGTCACTATAAGACATGACCTGTATAGAGGGATGTACGCGAGCATCTGTTTCATTTTGATTCGTATTCAATTGTGTTGGTTCAATCAATGTATTGCGTATGCATTTGTTGTCTTTACTATTATTTCATTTAATAACTTTACTTGCGACTTCAGTACTTCTACTTCATTATTTAAACTCATCAAATAACTATCTACTACTATTTTAATTTCATTGGCCATATTATTCTGATTATTAGATATATTATTATTACAACTAACCTCACTTTTTATGCATTCCGTACAATACCATTTTGCCTGATCACATTTACTTAAAAATTCAAACTTTTCTTTTTTTATATTAGAACACTTAATATGATACCATTTCTCACATTTATTATCGCAACCAATAACTTTATCTCCGTTAAATTCAATGTTACAATGGGAACATTTATTGTCTACACTATCCGCCATTGTTATCGCCTGCTTTTTTATCTAAGATAGATGGGCAAAAAAGAAGTACATACCAGTTAATTTATCAAATTCCAGAAAAACTTTTTCAATTTTAAACTGGTGCTTTTGTTGTAAATGAGTTCGTAAGTCTGCATTGACAGCAAAATATAAACCGCAATCAATACAAGTGAATCTTTTTTTGTCCATACTAATAGTTTGTTTATGCACTCTCCTTTTATGTTTATTAAGTGTTGATTGAGATGAAAATACTTTTATACAATCGAAGCAATACACTAACATTTTATAACTATTGTTTCTTCATATATAATACCACTAGAGAAAAAATTTTGTCGGCAAAATTTGCGATGGTGTTATGAAAGTGTGTTGCTTGGCAATTTCGCGAATGACATTTGTAACAAAACAGTGTAAATGTCATGAGCGAAATTGCCTCAAAGCAACACACTTGAATATTATCACCATCGAAAATTTTGCAGACATAAATTTTTTCTCGAGTGGTATTCGACATGACTATTTCACGAGACAAATTAAAATTACACACATATTTTAATATTTAGCTTTTATTGAACAAAGAACAGAATATGTAACATAAACACTCACTAACGTTATGGAATTGACTATTTTGTAAAGTAAAAATTACAATTATAGTAATTGTTTTGATTTGAACCATTTTTTTCCACTTGAGTTGAATGTGTGGATGGATGCCTTAAATTTTCAACCAGTTTTAAATGGTGTTCGGGATCTAGTTGTAAATAAGGTTTCAAAGACTGAGCACTAGAATGTCCTGTTAGTTTAATGAGTTCTTGTTCACCGGTACCTTTTTTGCCAATGTTGATATAGCAGAGGAACGGTGGAATGATTAGTCACTTTAAATTTTTAACATCTAGACCAATTTTTTTGCTGATAATTTTGTCCATTTAGAAATATTGTTGAGTCCCAAAGGCATATTCTTATACCATACTCCTTTTTGCCAATTAGGATGTACTGTAAGAAAGAGTCTTTCTGTTGTTATATTAAGATTTGTCAATCTTTTTCGATAAGCTTCAAATAAATACGAACTGGACACATATTGTCATTAACTTTATTCTTACTAGCCATTTACTATTCGATAAATTTTTGAGCCTCCTTGGGTAGTTTTTGAGAATATTGGGTTGTATTCTACTCTTCCAGTGAATTCACCTTTTAAGTCAAGCTCTTTCTGAAAATATTGTATTTTACAATTCGCAGCCTCATTACCCCGCCATGCAAGTTCAAAGGAGCAAAGATGAAAAATTTTCTGTAATCCTTCCGGATTGTCTTCGTTGTAGCACTGCACCATATCTAAAAACTGTTCTGTGGTAAATGCACTGGAACTTTGTTTTCTTTTCTCTGGTATAATCTGAAGTTGACGGCGTTTCGCGTCTCTAGCGAGCTGATTTGAATGTAATACTTTGAAATGGATCAATATGTTTATCAAATTCTTTAAAATATTTCTCTTGAATTATTTTAGCGGTTGTGTTCCATATAGATTTTATACTTGATTCTTTATAATTCTCACCATTTATTTTTTCATATTATATGCATAATCTTCGAGAATGTTGGCTATAATTTCGGGTTCCGTATCCTTATCTAAACTGCATTTTCTCACAGTAAGAAACTGAGAAAACTGTTCCCAAACAGATCGTTTTGTCTTTATTGTATTATAGGGTGTTGTTTCGTTAATTGCTTGCTCTATTTCAGTAATCGAACTACACCCAAATCTATTCTCCATCGTATAATTTAACTAAAACAAGTACAGCCACGCGCTGTCAATTTGACAATTTTTTATTACAAAGCATACTTAAAATATTTTATAAACGTCAAAATTTTATCACTTATCAATACCAACTTGTAGGTTTTGCCAAATTTTATCAAGCAACGTGTTTTGTCGCTGAAATACGTTCGTTACTATGGCGATTTCCTAAGTAAAATGTTAACGAGTGAAATAGTCAACAATAAAAGCAAAAAACTAAAAACAACTTTTTCTTTACACCAACAACAAAACAAACTGATAAAAATAGAACTGGTGCTCTGACTGACATGAAACAAACAAAAACAAACGCCATGACCCTACAAATTTTGCGAGTTTCAAAAATTATTATTAGGTTATGAGCCATGATACTATAACTTAAGAGATATGCTCACGCGCACATTGTACGCCATCTTGATGACGTCAGTCTGTGACCCTAACTTGAAATTTGAAATTTCCTTTTTTTTTAATTTTGAATTTATTCGTCAATTTGATTTGTTTTAAAATTCGGGTATTTTGTTTTATTCGGGTGGATATCTGCATGACTTAAGTGTGGCAACCTTGCTGTTTATTCAAGTTTACAAGCGTGTTTGTATATTTTATTTGTGTTTTATTTAAATTAAGATCGTGCAGGAGTTTGTAATTTAAAGTGTTAAAATGGTATATTGCGTTGTAATGGGTTCTTTTAATAACAACAAATCAAATAGCAAGAATTATAAACCGGGTATTCGATATTTTTGTTTCCTAATAAAAAGTGCATTTCTGATGTGTGCGTGCATAAATGTTATTAACAGCATACATTTAATATTGAAACTGCAAGAACATGCTCGGACCACTTCATAGACGATGATTATTCTTTGAAAGAGAAGTTATTAAATTTGCCGAATGTAAGTAAGGAAGCAAAGTCGCTATTTCAGATGTAAAATGTATTTCAGAATTTGAATTTTGAACAATAAATTTAAAGAAGAATCTAATGTTAAGAAGAGATAGTTCCTGAAAATTACAACTTGAAAATTTTTATCGTTGCTTTTTGTATTATTTCCGCATTTTATAAATGTTTTGATTTACTCTGTACTATTATTAATAATAAATGTACTTACATATCCTAATTTTTTGAATTATAATAAAATATCTAACTGATAATATAGTTTTATTAATTTTTTTAATTTTTTATATTGAATATTTTGTTTTATATACTAAATATATAATTTATTATATTTTTTTAAATTTAATTCCAAAATAAAATATCTAGCTGAATTTCTATTTACTAAATTATAATAAATATCTAATCATTACATTTTTACAACAAATTTAGGTCTTTTAGTGCGAAATTTGCGTGTTGGGTCACACAGTGACGTCATGCGCGGGAGAGTCTAAAATGCGATCACCAAGTGAGCATATCTTTAAGTTATAGCCTTGTTTATATACATTATAGTTAGTCAATGACTGTGTTAAACTTGGAAACCTTTATATGGATGCAAAACGGAGTAGTTTTGGATGCAAACACTGAATTCGCATATCTGGCGCTGTTTGTACCAATATTACAGATTTCTAGGTTGAAAATTAGTAACTTTTATTACAGTTATCTACAACAATAAAGTTGAAAATATTTGTAAACGACATACGTTCTTTTTATTTGATGTTTAAAGGGGCATTATATGCAAAGTAACAAAGCACCGTCTACGTAAACAACTGATATTCGAAGAGAATTACATCATTCCTTTGATACAAAACAATACATTTAATGAAATGGACAGTTCTAATTTCTAAATATTTCTGTACAGATTGAAATGAAGGTTGATTTATGTTTTGTAAACATAAACTATTTTGAAAAAAAATATTGTTAGAAAATCTAAATTAAAATCACAATGAAAGGTACAAACAAAAAAAAGCGTAAAACATAAAATTCAAACTACATGTGCGATTTTATTCAACTATAAAGCATTTAGAGAGCGGCAATATATCCGAGCACCGGAAAATCTTACGATTGACTGTCCACCATCCTCTCTTATTTCTAAATACATGCCAAAATTAGGCGTATTAATTTACAAACATTGGCATATTAAAAATCGTTATATTTCTAACACTATTAAGAAAATAAAACATCTCATTTGGGACAAAAGTTAATGAATTATTCTAATTAAGAATAATATTGCTGATAGATTTATTGCATTCCAGAAGTCAATAACGAAATTACCATAAAAGTCATGTCCTAGTAAAAATTTTATATTATTTATTTTCTATAAAGTGAATAAAACATCTGATTTCTAATTATATATATCGTATACAAATGAACGTTTATATATGTAAGCGTTTTAAACAAACATGGAATAATAATTAGGAATTCCAATTACAATTCGATCCTTGTTTTGTGAACAAGGGTTAATTATATTTTTTACTTTTCAGGCTCCTAATTTTAACACCCTGTGTAATATCTGTGTGTCTAGATTTTAAGCGTAATTATATATTTTTCGAGTTCTTTGTAAAATCCTTGTTTATGTATATATATATATATATATATATATATAAACAAGGGTAAAATGAACTATAAAAGGGCCCAATGACATTGAACAGAGTTCAGATTCACTTTATGGTTAGTACCTACAGTAGTGTAATTTTATAAAAATAACAAAACCACATCTTTATTCGTTTCAATAGTATTTATTAAACATTTCTACGGGAGTTAATAGTGAATAATTGTAATAAAAGTACTGGAATTAAAAACGACTTTTCTTAAAGTAGGTAATATAATAATCAAATATTTAGTCGCGGATAATAATGTCTGGAAATAAATGTGGCAAAAGTAGAAGAACGAATCCACATCTAGTAATGCACAGATTTCCAGTGAAGGACGAAAAACGCTCAAAAAAATGGATTAAAAACTGTGGTGAGTACAAATTTCAGTGGAAAACATAAATACATACATTAAAACTTCTAAATAGCGATCACAATTTTTTTGTGCAAAAATGCCTGTTTGTTAATGAAAGAATAAATGAAAAAGGTATAGATTATTGAGGCTATTATCATAAAGTTTCGATATATAAAGTGGCGTAGCCAGGATTTAGTCTTGGGGGGCAGATATAAAATGAGTTTAAGATTTTTATGCCATAATAACGAGTAAATAATAATGAAAAAATTATATATAACTTTGCATCCCTTGGTAAACAAGCATCTGGCACTAAAGTATTAACCATTTAAATGCAGAAACATGAACAAAGTTTATTGTACATCACTTAAATACCCTAATAAATACATATTTTTACGATTTCTGGGTAAATTTAGTCATTTGTTTTGGATTAAACGAAAACACCAAATGTATATTTTGCATTATTTAAAATTTCATTTTTAAAGTAGAGGCGTGTGAATCATAAACCTAGGTCCCTAAATTCCGACACATTTTGTTTATTGTGGTATGCCGGAAGTACATAAATCGGCAATCCTTGCCATCTGCCGTGACTATTGACCAATTACTAGAAAAATCTCCATTTATGTTTAAATTTTTTGAATGCTGTTTGAATTGTCAACAACTGTGTGATAATGTGTTTATCTAGGTAATTTAATTTTTCTATTAAATAGAAAATTTTGAAGCCTTCCAAAATGTGAGGCCGGCCGCCATTGTTAATACGGCACTGATAACATTATGTACTTATATTTTCAATTTGCTTATCACAATTGCAAAATTGACATGACATCAATTTAAAACTATAAAAAATGGACAGACATTCGAAACTGCAATCAACTTATAATGTATGTCCTAGATTTTTTCGAATATTATGATAGGATAATTAAAATTAAAAGTATATCTAGAAGTAGAATCTTAAATTTAAACGTGGTTACCGGGAATTTCTATTTTAAAGTTTGTTATAGGTATGTATAGTTCTGCATTTTTTTTTCGCGTTTGCCGTTTCATGTATGCATTGCGAGTTGTTAGTTGGAAAGTTGTAGCAAATTTGTGTGAGTAACACTAACAGGGCCTTATTGATAAATAGGATGTGTGTAAGTCATTCTCGTTCCTGATTACTTTATGGTCTGTTTCCGCTAATATTTGATCTCTTAGCTTGTAAAAGGGCGTCGAAAAGTGAATGTGAGAGATGGCCCTGTCTGAAATGCAGAAAAAATTAGCGTTCATCGTGGATGAGTTTGATTGAAAATCCAAGGCTATGACAACCTTAGGGGGGCCCACCCCTGGCTACGCCACTGTAAAAAATGTATCTTTCTGTTTTTCTTCGTTTCTCGTTTGCCTGTTATGGTGTCGGTTATTGGAAGTTCAACCAGTTCTCCCATTTTTGTCTGTTTCGAACCGTGTTTCCGAGCTTTTTCTGTTTTTTACATGTTCTGTTTTCTTTCCTAAAGTTTTCCCCGGTCTTGCAATTTTACTGCTCTTTGATTGTATGAGTGTTTTGTTTTCCTTTCCTTTTTGGTCATTCCATGTGAAATCAACGCACCCATTTTACCTCACCATTTTAGATTTTGGTAAAATTTGATACATTCATAGTGGGTACTGAAACCGTTTTTGAAATATGGCTATGTAAAATTTACAAAAACTAGCCAAAAAAGCGTGCACAGACGGTTTTCAAAGCGCTCTAGGAGCTGCTCTAATTAACCTGTACAGCTGAAAAAGGTGTCATTTTACAGCATTCTTTATGCTCTTTCTAGTGATATACAACATAACATTAGGTTCTAAATAAGAATTTATTCAAAATACAAATCGAGGTTTTGATTTTTAAAATATTTCCATAAATACTTAATGCTGTTGTAAATCACATGGGAAAATATAAATATGGGATAATGATGACTTCATTGTTAAGAAAAATTATTCCTAAGTCTTGTTTAAATTAATTAAAATATGCAGAAAGCTAACGAAAGAATATCAGAAATATCATCTTAAAACAAACCAATCTGCATATTCTAAAATTAAATTAAGTTGATTGCTTACTTTAATTACACACAATTTAAACTATTAATTGGTAAAACAAAAATATTGAACATTGAACCTATACCTACCTATAAGTATTAACAATGATAAATTTTCTGAAAAATCACATGTAACAACAAATTCCAATTCATTAACGTTTTCTTTTGTGGAGTTAAGAAATGCTCTTTATTGTTTGGCAATGAAGTAATGCCAAACCAAATCTTACTATAGAATAAATCTATAAATTCCTCGGAAGTTTTCTGTATGATTTCCAGATTACACCGGTCAACTAAGACCCACTGGTGTAATTCAACTCGTTCAATTAAATGTTCATCAAGAGAGTCTTGCAAAATGTTACGTATTACAGTTTCTCCTGGGGAATATTCACAATTTTCCATGTTACAATCAATTGATGATGGGTTGCAAAGCATTTTACAATGCATTGCCATTCGTTACCGAATTTAGTTTGGCGTTGTCTATTATTAATTTTATGTTTTGGTGAGTTGTGTACACAAAACAGAGTGTGTGCCACTCTGTCCAGCTAATATACATGTGTTGGTCTCAACTCAGCAAATTTAGAGAAACACATTTTTATGTTAGGAAAGTTGTCTTTAAGGTTACACAAAATAAATCATTTTGATATTTTTGCTTAACTTCCATTTGGTTCTGTGATCGTCACACAATCTTTAATACCTGGCAGTGGCCGGCTAACTTTATCATTTTCATAAAATGGCTGTACAGTTTTGAAAGTTTCTATCGGTAAACATATCCTTCCATAAACCTTTTTCTTTCAAAATTTTTTGGATTACCGAACAGTGTAATCAGGAGCATTAAAGTTATTCCTTATCTTCCTGATACTCCAATTTTCAGGTAAACTTAATATAATCATTAGTTTTATTGCCCTATTTGTAAAATGAGAAAAGTTAGTTTTGAGATTTAATTATCCACCTTAGAAGGAAATAATACAGATTGTATCATTTCTGTAAAATTAACCACTCAGCATTGCTTATTCTTGAACCAATCACGAACGTATTTCATAAAAACACGGCTTGTTTATCCAATGAACTTCTATGTAGCGTATATTTTAGATAATTAGTGACTGCTGATACTGAGACGTTTGTAGTCCCGAAACCGGTACAGTAAATTAATTAATATACATTTTGTGTCTTTTTTTCCCATAATATTTAATAGGTTAATAGTTTAAATATCACTGGGAAGATCATAAAGAATGCTGCAAAATGACACCTTTTTCTGCTCTGTTGCTCAATTAGGACAGCTCCTGGAGCGATTTGAAAACCGTCTGGTCACGCTTTTTGTGCTAGCTTTGTAAATTTTACATAGCCATATTTCAGAAACGGTTTGAGATAAAAAAATGAAATTTGATTCTTTTTAGTCTCAGCGTCCACTATGAGTATGCCAAATTTCAGCAAAATCTAAAATGGTGAGGTAACATGTTTATTCAAAGTGCGTTGATTTGTCACCCTTTTTCATTCACGATATGTGTCCAATTCACATCAATAGCTTCCTTTTAAATTTTTCCCTGTTTGGTTTTCTCGTATATTTGTCTATTCTCCATTTATAGAACATTATTATACCTAATATTTTTATAAAAATTTAATTTCTATAGCTCACAGCCTCTTTTCATGCTTTAGTTGAGTGGCCTGTGCTTCTAAATTATATGTATAATGCCGTTATGACAAAACCATTACAAATTATTGTATTTGTTTCGGGAGAGTTCTCTTTTACCTAAAATCGTTTTGTTTGTTGTACAGTAGATTTTTGTTGCTTTGTTTATTTTACAAAGCAATGTTATAACTATCATCTGTTACAATCGGATTATTTACTTTTTTGTATAGATAGTTAGTATTAGATTTCTTTTGATTCCTTCAAGTTAATAGTTTTGTTCTCAACGTCAATGGTCTCGAACCACTCGACCGAATCCACATTAGAAGCAGTTATTGTCCATTTTTAACACCACTTTCCGTGTTTTCAGAGTCGGAATTGAAATCTTAGTTTTCGCTTTCCTCGATTTCATGCAATTTAAATTGACAAACTTACAGATTGAGAATTAACATACCTACGTTAAAGAACAATGTCCACATAGTATGTAATTACATTTTTTTGATGTGATCCAAAGTGGAAGTTTTACTGTACAGTTTTGTGCTTTGTGTGTCAATTAATAGTAGTCCAAATACCCTGTTTCCTATACAGTTTTTCATCTAAATTTGTTAAATTTAGTTTAATCTAATGTCGATCGATCTCTTACAGGCAATACAAATTTGGTATTACTGTTACCGGAACAGTTAAGATGTAAATACATTTGTAATCAGCATTTTTTGGAAGAAGATTTTTTGGGACCGGATAAAAGATTAAAACGATCTGCTATTCCAATACCATATTCGTCTAATCAATCGAAAGTGCAAACGTTATCTCAAAATATTAGCAGAAGCGTATATCCTAACCAACCTGGCCCTTCTCATGTTTTGGAATTTCCACATACGCCACAAAAAATTGTATCACCGAAAGCATTACCCAATTCTCCGGCAACACAGCAGTGGTTAGTTGATATTTCTGACTTACCTAGTCCTCAATCGTCAACCAAAATTAAAAGAAAATTATTCTGCCCATCAGATGTAGACACACCAACAAAGAAGCGTCTTAAATCAGCCGTGCAAAATCTCAAAAAAACTTGCTTATAAAACTTCATTACTTTCAAAATCCAAGAAAAAAATACTATTCACAGCTGATTTCAAGAACATTTTGGAAAGGAGCTTTTATGTATCTTCCCAATCAAGAGCTCTTGTACGGATGCAATTGCTGCATACGAAAAAATCATCGTGGTTAAAGGATGAAAGAGATTTTGCATTAGGACTGTACTTTAAGTCTCCTGCTACATACAAAATGCTTCGTACACAACTAATATTACCACCTGTTTCGGTCATAAAACAATTGATTGGTAAAAAGTCATTCTTTAGAACGGGATTTAACGAGGTGCTTCTTACTGATATAAAACTGAAAATTAATTCTATGTCTCAAGAAGAAAGATACTGTACGTTGTGCTTTGATGAAATGTCGATCAAAAGTTTTAGAGTATTCAAAAGCGATTGATGTAATAGAAGGATTTCAGGATTTAGGCACATTGGGTAGAACAAATAAACTTGCGAAAGAGGCGTTGGTTTTGTAGCTCGTGGATTATATGCACCTTGAAAATTCCCTTGTGCTATTTCTTATCTGCTAGCGCCACCAATCACAGATCACTTAAAGACTTAATAATATATGTAATTGGAATAATAAAAGAAATAGGACTTGTATTAAAAGCTTTAGTTTGTGACCAAGGAACTAATAATCGTAGTGCTATTACAAGCTTAGGTGTAGTAGATACTAACGAACCATACTTTTTCTATCAAGAATGTAAATACTTTGTAATATATGATGTACCACATCTTTTTAAAAGTTTAAGGAATAACTTATTAAGTGGAAATTTTGTACTTCAAAATAAAATAATTAGTTTTAAATCAATAGTGAAAACATTTGATATTGATCAAAAATGTAAACTCGGTGCTAGGTCACTACTGAAAATTACACCAGCACATCTAAACCCAAATGCATTTTAAAAACTATCTGTTAAGTTAGCTGTACAAATTTTTAGTAACAGTGTTGCAGCAGCAATCTGGTGATTTAGATGACGATACAGTAACGGCTACAGCAGAATTTTTACAACGAGCAAATAATTTGTTTGACTGTCTTAACTCGGTGCATCTATACAGTAAAAATCGTTATAATTGCGCATTGTCTAAGAAAAATCCAGTAGTAGAGACTACGTTACATAACTCTCTAGAAATATTTAAAAAAATTCAAAAATTTGATGTAAAATCAAAGAAATTTTCGAGACCTCCATCATTTGATGGATTCTTAATATCGATAAATGCGATACTAATGCTATATAAAGAAGAAGAAGAACGAGGGAAAGACTACATTTTAACATCTCGACTAAATCAAGATGTAATTGAAAATTTCTTCTATAGTTAGACAAAGAGGAGGTTACAACAAAATCCAACTGCACGAATGTTCAGATTAACATTTCGAAGCCTATCCCTATCAAATATTCTGAAACCGTTTAGTTCCTATAGTAACTGTTGTCAAGATACGGATACTTTCGTAACTGATGAATTTGAAACAAGTAAAATTATTGATAAGGAGCAGCTAAATATTCCTTCAACGTCTATCATTGAAAAAGAAGCAGAAAACATGTATAGCGCAAAATCGGATGCTGAAGAAGTAATTGAAATAACTGTATCTCAATTAGAAGATTGTTCAATTACGTATTTTGCTGGCTATTTAGGAAAAGATTATTTGATACTTATAGATGTGCCATCTGTGATAAAGAATTAATGAAACAAGATTTATGTTTAGAAGATAAGTCTCAACTACTGATTTTAAATAGACTCTATCAAAGTAAAACAGGCTTAAGGAGCTTACGAGCTCCCAATGAACTACTTAAAACAGTATGCCATGTTGGTCTTAAAGTGTTTATTAAACTTTTTTCAAAGAATTATTTTGAGGAAAATCTGAAATTCAAACTAGTAAACGCAATTTTAAGTGAAATTAATCAAAAGAACATAGTTTTTGACATAGAAGATAATATTCATGGACCTCATAAAAACTTCATAATAGAAGCACTTGTTACTGCGCGTATTTTTTCAGAATGTAAACAACTTAATAAAAATGTTGCAACGAATACATACCTCAAAAAACATGATAAGTTGAAAATAATAAAACATATTTAGATCTAGCCAAATTTCAGTAATGGGAAGTAATCATTCATTACTCAATTACTTTTTTTCAGTAATGAGTAATTGTCAGGTATTAATTTTGTAAAATGTAATGTACGTGGTCGACCTCGAAAATTTGATTTTTGTAATAGAAATATTTTTATTACGGTGGTTACCGCGATAGTAAAAGATAATTTTATATTAAGTCGTAATTTGATATTGGTATTCAGAATATTTTACTTTAAATATTTGTGTCAGAGGGGTTGGAAAGTAGTTAAATAATTAAAAAAACATATGTTTGGGATTAGGAAAAAACAGGTGTTCGCTCGAAACTGCTTTTACCGAAAGAGCGTTGTAAATTTCTAAATTACACATTGTACATAAAATGTCACGTTTTATAAGTAGGTAATGATTTCAGGACTTGTCGTGATTCAAAAGGAGCGTTGTTTGTGACGTTGAAATTCAATATTAGAGATGGTGTTCGTTACGGACGATTGCATATTTTAATTAAAATTGGTGTTTCTTGTAGTAATGCATGTGAGGAGTGTTCACACGAAATACTTTGTTCTTGGTTTTATTGCTTATGTAGGCAATTTGAGGATAAATATTCCCAGAGGGAGATTAGGAAAGTTATTTGTGATCAATTTATCGAGAGGGACGGATCGTTTTAATTGTTTGATTAATAAAATATGAATTGATCGTTTTATTGATTAAAAATAAAATTAGGAGTATTAGAATTTTGATTGATGCAGATTGATTTTGGTGGTAGCTGTAATAGCTCGATTTATCAACACTTTTAGCGGGTGTAGTTATTAAAACTAAACAACGCGAATTTGTCTTTCCTTGTTTTGTGTATTACCCTTGTTTATACAAGGGTATTACCAAAGAGTATATATACACAGTACTAATCGATAAAGAGAAAACTGCACATATTAACCCCTGTTAATAAAATACTTATCTTTTGGGATTTTTAATGGTGTACTTTAAATTTTTCAAATTTGACAAAATTGTTTACTACATCTTTAACAATTTTTAACAAACATTGCTACTGACGAAGATAACTGTAAGTGTTATCGAAACGTTTAGATTGTATAATTTAAAGTACACCATTAAAAATCCCAAAAAGATAAGTATTTTATTATGATGTTAATGGTGAAAGTTTACATTTTCATATTAACCCCTGTGTTTGTGTTCACTTTAAAGGATATATTTTAAAACGTAAGTAAAAATTTAAGACGTATTAAGGTTCACAGAAAAACAATTTGACATACTCATTTAAATTTTTTTAAGGAAGACAAAAGCTTTGTTTTGCAAGGGGTAGTTTAAATTTACGCACAAAAGGTGATTCATGTGAATCGACATTATTGATTGATAATACTTTATACTATTGTGTTATATATATATATATATATATATATATATATATATATATATATATATAAATTGTAATGTTTAAATATGAGATGATTTTTAAATGGCGACTTACACATACGTGGGTAAATTATAATTATATTTAGTTTGGGAATAATATTTAACTGTTGTATGTAATTATGATTGTGATTGAAGTAATAATTTTACTCTTATTATTGCACCGGACTAGCTCAGAATCTCAATATGGGGATAGAGTTCATGGAATTTAGTTGAAGATAAAAATTTTGAGTATAAGAAATATCCTATATGTAATTGAATTTAAAGTATAAAAGTTACTCTGAATATAATTTGCTATCAAACGCATGCGTTAATGAACTTAAGTGAAATAAAGTAACTGTCAAAGATGTCAAATGATTAAATTTGGAAAATTTAATGTTAAGAACCAAAATGAAAATTTTGAAAAAGAAAAGAAATTAATATCTTTACAGGTGTTTACACAAGTAAAAATTTTAAAATTCTCAACTAAAAACATATATGTAACAAATATAAATTGCAGGAAAATAACAATGAATATTCACAATAAGCAGGGTTGTTAAATTTTGTGACTCACATATACTGTCCTCCCTGTTGGTTGATTGATGTCTTCGGATACCCCAGTTGGATGTAGGCAATGTCCACTTGAATACGATTGTCACCAATACCATAAACTGCTATCTCGGTTCTCGGTTGTCGAAGACACCAACTTCCAAGCTTGAAGATGTTTTTTCCAAAAACGGCAAACTCCAACCACTTATTTATTACGGTAACTTTTTATTTAAATGATTTTATAGCTCATTGAGTGATATCGTTTAAAATATATGTTTAAATATCCAAAATTTTTATTGACAACACTTTTATTTTAGCTACCGATAATAATTTTATTTAAAAGGAATTGTCCGAAGAAATAAAACAAACTTTGACCAAATAAAATGGATTTTAATTTGGTAAACAAGAATTATTTTAAATTGGAAAACACGAAAACAAATCTTCACAAAATCGTAACATCAATTAATCGAACAAAATTATTTTATTAAAAAATAATTGGTATCGGAGACCGAACTATTTATTTCTATCCGACGATACAAAAACAAGTGCTCTCGAAAATTCTTCGTAACGTTAAACTTCTTAACGAAAATAAATTAGGTTATGTACTCACAAATTTTACAACACTGTTTTAACCTTTTACACTTTTGAACAATTTCTAGAGAGAGTGATTTCCTGAGCGCTTGCTTTTATATGTTTCTGGTTGTTACAAAATTTCATTTTTTTACAGCCATATTGCAAAAGTAACTATGGATATGATTGGAGGATCAAAATTACAAATTGTACATAAATGGAATTTTGGCCGTAACTTTCTTATACATGATCGGAATTGAAAATTAAAACGGAAATGAAAACTACGTAAAATTTTGAATACAAGGACACCTAACAAGCTATAATTCCTAACACTAATAAACGAAGTAACCTACTCTAATTAAAATAAGCTTATAGCTATTTACGCTTACAATCTATACTAAAATTACTTGCAAAAATGGAATTCTGAGGACATTTTACACAAGAATACATATCTTTCGTGTAGTAAATATTTAATTTAAAGAAATTTAAAAGCTTTTGTAATTTTGTCTAGAATTCACCTCAGAATTAACATAATTTTGCGGAGAAAAGCGCTGTATCCTTATAAAAACTTATTCATATTGAGAAAGAACATCTATTATTTGCTTTAAGAGCAAAATCTAAGTCTAATAAAGTGGAAAAAGTATAAAATTATATAAAAAACCTAAAATTTACAACGTAACCAAACTTAAATCTAAAAATGAAATTAATTTATATTTAAAAATGTTTTTAACACTTAAAATGTTATGTTTAAGGTTTGTACTACTTGTCTTTATTGTTCTCACTAATTATTTGCAATGCCTAATGTTATATAGTCTTGCATTGAAAAAGTCTCATCGTCTAACACTCTTTTTGAAATTTTTCACTATAAAATGTACGGCACTATAAATGTCTGTATGCCATAATGTTCTAAATGTTTTTCTTATTGTGAATCTTGTATTATAATTTTTGTCACTAACTCGCTTCCAAAAATATGTGCGAAAAATGTCTATACTGTCCATATTATAACCCTTTTACTAAATTTTTGTATTTCCTTTAAAAACTAAACATACACTATCCCTAACATAATCCTAACTACATAGTCCATGTTTAAACACCTGTAAAATGTCCACTTGCCAAATTACCTTTGAAAAATTGATTTTTATTGAAATAATTGCAATACTAAAATGACTTTACGAAAATGGTTATATTTAACATTCTTGACAATTTTGTTAGCAGCAAATTGCTTTTTATGATGAAACCAAACTAAGCAAATGATATTCAGACTATTTTATATCAAACAAATTTATTTTAAACACATCGTGAACCAGATTTATATAAAATAGTGTCTCGCACTTGTATCGAGCTAGAAATCACCCCTTTTTATTACCCAAATGTCATGTAAGCTGTCCGATACTTCTATTACCTCTTTCTGAACATCTCAATATATATATATATATATATATATATATATATATATATATGTATATGTATGAGAGAAGGGAAGCACCATTGTTTATTGCAGTGCATCTGCTGGCACCTCTGATTCCACCGCTTATTTTCGAATTATCTTTGTCTCTGTACCTAATTTTTTTATTGTACATGTATATTGTTTTGTGCTTATATTCACAATTTCTATGTGTAAATTCCCTGCATATTTTCTTGTTGCCTGTGAAATTGATTATTACTGGTTTAATTTCTCGCTTGTTATATTTTATATGTACTTTGAATTTTAAACTGCATTATTAATTGTTCTTAATTATTTTGGTGATACAGACCGGCATGTTTGGTATCGCCATTGTTGTTTTTTTTTTACTTATTAATGCCATAATTGTGAATATGATTGCATTGTTTTTTTTTTTGTTTCTGTCTATGTGTAGTTAGTTGAATAGCTTTTCATTTTATTTTTCTGTATAAATTTTATAAGGTACGCACCTTTGACTTGATTTAATAATGTTTTATCATGTATTGAACTTTTCTATTTTGTTTTATTTTATTTGATTTATTGATGTACTTATGCCATTGTTTATTAATTGATAAATTGGGTTTTCTTAAAGGCGGTTCTTTCCCAATTTAAAATAAAGACAAGAGCAGAACCGTCATTGCACATCGCTCGTTACTGCTAATTTGAGTAGTTTTATTTGTTTACCTGTCCCACCTGATGCAACAAATTAACCTTATTCAACCCTATCTCATTCACGTACCACAGCGTATGTTACTTACCACTAGACGATCAATTATTTTTATCAGGTTCGAACTTTGCGAATAGTTCGATGATCAGATTGGTAAATCAATTCGGATTATTTAATACGGCCAGGATAGTCAGTTTAAGTGATTAATTTGCGTAATAGAAGTATTATTGAAGGTAAAGTCAACTTAAGCAATTAATATGAGAATTAGTAGGTAGTATTATTGTCAGCAAAGTCGACGCATCCTTTAGCAATTGTTTTGTTCTTGAATTTGCATTATGCGACCGAGTTCAAATTATCACGGTTTCATGATAGGGTACCTGCCGGTTATAACAGCAATGAGTAATTAAATGAATTATTTTTGTGAATACAGGCCCAATTTTGTCCGGGATCCCGGTTTTAGAAACCCCCGGATTCCGATATTGTAATCACTATATGTACCTATATTATCTATTTCGTACCTAATATTCGTTTACTTTCCATCATATATAACCTTAGACCATACCTAAGTTTACAACTAACTACCTTTGTAATTAAGTAAGTGTAACTTGGCATTCGCGAACCTTTAGAAACAATAGGAACAGGAAGGGTATACCTGCACTTAATACAATAATTTGTTTTGATATCGTAAAAAGTAGTCAACCATAAAATTAGGATGTTTTACAGTTGCGAATTTCAAGAGTTTTACAGAATGTCATACACCTAATTATTTTGTTTTGTACATGATGATTCAAAGGGATTTTAGGATTTATGATTTAGGTTTTGGGAAACGGACATATTTTATGCTACTTTTAAATATATTAAATGTAGATTATTTTCAATTGTAAGAACATTTTGAAGTACACCGTATCTTCTTCATCTCTAGAAATTCAAATACTAATATTGGCCAGTATTTCTGATTGGATGCCCTAATACTTCGGTGTTAATACGTATTAGAATTATATATCGCCGGCCCTGAATCTAGTGTTTCTAATTTAATGAATTCTTCGACTTGACCATTAATTAGAAATTATTAATTACGCTACCCTAGTATTAAAAATGTTAATCAAACGGTGTTTTTATTAAATCGACAAAGCCCTAGAAATAAGTAAATAACGAGAAAATCGTGTGTCCGCAGCAAGTTTTTATTTAGCAGATTATCTTTACTATTTTATTAAATACCTAAGAATATTATCAACAAGAGAATAATTTAATTAAGTAAATAATATTAATGACAATAATTGAAACTAATTTAGAATAAGTTACTGTGATTATAATACGCAATACGAAGTGAAATTGTAAGGTTACAGTAATAACAGTGATTTTGAGTGCAAGTGCAACCCTGTAACGTATTTAGATAATGTATATAAACAAGGCTAGACTAGAAGTATCGGAAAAGGAATGCATTACTTTTAATAAGTAATTTGTAGTTTTAATTTATTACTTTCAATAAATTGCAGATCAAGAACTTCTCGTTTTTTATTTATTAAATCACTCTTTTTAAAATTGCATTTGCATTAAAATTGTATTATTGTTTATAAGCACTGATTGTATACATTTTGTATATAAACAAGGAATATACATTCGACCGCGATTTGTTTCATACACATTAGAGTTCTAAGAATTAAAGCTGATATCTGTCAAGAAATTGTTTAGTACGTATGTCGGGAGACACAGCGTGCTGAATTACTGCCATCATGTGTAATTTTTTTATAATCCGAACCGGTTTGCGACTTTGCATTTAATTTGTATTTATTTTTTACTATCGCCATCTATTAGGACTAAGAAATGTGTTTCCAAATAAAGCTATCTCATTGACTAACTATAATGTATATAAACAAGGGTTATAGTATCATGGTTATGAGCTACATGACGTCACACATGACGTCACACCATAGAAAAAAAATACAATTCGGTATTATATTTTTTTTCTATGCGTCACACATCGGCACCATGCTCATCCGATGTACTTTGTTTACCGCCTCCTCAAGATTAGTGTCAAACATTTTAATTGGGGTGAGTTGTAACATTACGGAATACACGTTTTTTAATAACACACCCTTTAGAAATGGCTTTTGAAAGTGACAAGAGACTTATTAAACTAGAACCTAAAGAAGAGGGACTAATAAATTCATTTTTAACACAACAAAATCTTGTGTTAAACAAAGATTTAATAAAAGAAGAAATCGATTTTGATTCTAATAGTGTGAATGTTGACAATAAGCTTGTAGATACTGCAAATATTAAACAAGACATCTTGTACTCAGGGAATTATGCCAGTATAACAGATCATATAAAGCAAAATAATGTTAAACAAGCCACAAACATTGATTCACCAACAGTAACAAATAACTTGAAATACCAATTTATAGATCATAGTTCAATTTTTAAATACAAATGTTATCTATGTGAGTATGTAACAAATCGAAAAGATAATATAAAACTGCATTGTGTAATACACAAATCAAGTGTTGATTATAAATGTGACCAATGCAACTATAAAACAAAACGTAGAAGTAATTTAAGAGATCATTGTGAAAAACACAAATCAAGTGCTGACCATAAATGTGACCAATGTGATTATAAAACAAAAGTGAAAAGTAATTTGTCACAGCATCGTGTAATACACAAATCAAGTGCTGATTATAAATGTGGCCAATGCGATTATAAAACAAAACGGAAAACTAATTTAAAACAACATTGTGTAGTACACAGATCAAGTGCTATTTATAAATGTAATGAATGTGAATATTCTGCAAAACGTAAAGATAGCTTAAAACAACATAATTTAAGGCACACATCAAGCATTTATTATAAATGTGACCATTGTGATTATAAAACAAAATTGAAAGGTATTTTAAAAAAGCATTGTGTAGTACACAAATCTGGTGCTGATTATAAATGTGATCAATGTGATTATTCTACAAAATGGAAAAGTAGCTTAAAAATGCATAATTTAAGGCACATATCAAGCATTGAGTATAAATGTGACCAGTGTGATTATAAAACAAATCGAAAAGATAATTTAAAACGACATTTTGTAACACATAAATCAAGTGATGCTTATAAATGTGTCCAATGCGATTATTCTACAAAATGGAAAGATAGCTTAAAATTGCATAATTTATGGCACATATCAAACATTGAATATAAATGTGATCAATGTGGTTATATTGCAAAATGGAAGCAGAACTTAAAACGGCATAGTTTAAGACACATCAAGCATTGATTGTAAATGTGATTTATGTAATTATAAATCAAAATACAAACATTTTAAAATAGCATTGCGTAATACACAAATCAAGTGCTGATTATAGGGTAGCGGCACTACTTATGGCCACCTTAAGGCTCTACTGACCCTTAAATGAAGTAAATGCTAAATATGTTATCCGTTTTAACGTATTTTTAGTGTTAGTAAGGTATATGAAGGAGGGCGTGATGGGTAGTTTTACTAACTATTTCATGCTCTAGTCCGCTATCAAAACTTTTTTTGTTTTAATTAACTACAGCATCTTTTATCAACCAAAGTTTGTCTAGCTTTAAAACAGTCTACTTTCGACATTTCTTAATTAAAACGAATGATTTTTTTTACAAATGACTCTTCACAGTATTAGCTATCCCGCTATAGAGCTGATAAATTTCCATTGTTTTATAATATAAAGTAAAAAAGCGTAAAGCGTTATTCAACTTTATAAAAAACTAGTAAATTTTTGTTTCTATAGGCAACCCATATTGCACCGATTTAAGCAACAGAAATCTTATAATCCTTTAATCCTCTTATTGTTGTTGTATTTACGATATTGAACAGGTGTTTATGCTTTATGGACATTGTTCCAAATTATCTGTATACCTGTATAGATACTTTTGTATTTTATTTGATACACAATGTGCTAAGTATGATTGCAAAAAATAAAAACTTGAAAGTTAGCATGAGTGGGATTTTATTATTAAATATTTGTTCTGCAAAACGTACATCTATAATAACATCAAACAATTTATTTCAAATTTTTACAAGTATATCACAATTGCCATATTTCTGGACTGACGAATCAACAATTTCAGGTAGCAAAGCATATATATAAAACCGTATTAATTTTTCTAGCACATTTATGCACCAAAATTATCATCATAAAATTTTTCTATATGTACATCTTTGTTAGTATATATAACAAAGTAGCAGTATTTTTACAAGCTACATGCATTTGTCCTTGCACTTGGTACATATAGTTGTGTTGTTTTTTAATTTAATTTCTATTCCGTTTTAGTTTTTACCTTCTCACAATAACGAATAATGTTTTTATCTATAGCTTCTATTACAGAGTAGTTTTTGGCCGAAAACGGACACTTGATTTCTAAAACAGCATCATCTCCCACAAGTCCATCCGGATGCACCTAGAAGGGATATTGAATGTCTATAATAAGTCCTGAGTCTCGAACTTGTAATCCGCTTTTACGAACAAATGCTTTCCTCGCTTGGTTCATTTAAAATCCCGTATTTTAGAGCTTTTGCATTTATTGGATTTTATAAAGCAATGTTTTGACCACATTCTTCGTGTTTGTATTTTCTCGCATTTTACAAATAGCATCAAAGTTACTAGCTGTAATCATATTTGACCGTTGTTCTTGCCAAGCTGGATTCGCAATTTGTCCCAAAGTATTTTCAAAAATCTCCTTTCGATTGACTTTAGCAAGTTCTATTAGGAATTTATTTTTAGCCAAGCTTAATTCGTATTCATTCTTATCATTTACCACATCTAACACATTACCATAATCTTCATCTTCAGTGTACACCTTTTACTCCTTTTGAAATTGTATGAATTTTCTATCTGACTTTTTCGGCATACTCTTTTGTGTATTTCCCTAGTGTACCTTCAGGAAATCTTTCTTGAACTATGTCCATGAAAGAGCCTTGATTGTTAAACCTAATAGCAGCAGCTTTACATCGTGATTCATAGGAACCGCGCCTGCAGAAATTCACTCTTTTTCCCCCAACTAATTTGTTTACAAGTAAATTATAGTTTTCAACTGCATTATTGTCAGTATCAAACAGAAGACTTGAAGAGTTATTCGCAACCCTCATCAAGGCATTTTGGAATTACTCAAAAATTGTAGATGCTGTAAATCGTACATAAAGGTTACATTCGCCTGGTGTTGGTCCTTTGCAAAAGTAATTGTGTACATCATTTTCACAATTTTCATGATTGCCAAATATATGCTTAGGCCCGTTTATGATGTCCCGTCTTAAATTTTCTATCTTGTTTACGAGTGGAACGTTTTCATTTTTCCTATATTTAACAGCACTAACGACTACTGTTCTAAAACGGAGTATATTGGACGTGATGAATGTCTTGATATTTATATCCACCTTTGGCCGTCTTGTCAAGTCCTTTAGTTTTTGGCAATAGTTGCGTAACAAATGGTTTCTACATTCAATTTTTTGTATATGATAGTTTGGACCATATGGTTTATTGTCCTTTAATTTCTTGTTAACGCTACTGTCACCATCTCCTATGAAATACTTATACCGCAAGTTGTGCATTTCAATAGAAGACCTAAAGCCGTTTAAAATTATATTTGCTTCCATTGATGTGGATGTGCCAGCCCAATTTTTGTAGCATTTATGTGTAGGCACAGTATTACCATTTTATATTTTTACAGATCGTGCAATATTTATTCTTGACACCTACATAAATCACTTTTTTTGTTTTGGCTCCAATTATGGTAGCAACTCCAGAGAGGCCATTATAATTTGTTTTGTAAGACCTTTTAGACCATGCACCGTCAACTATTACACTTAAAAATGGTATGCCATCAGCATCTATATCACCGGCTTGCGTTGCCAATCGATATTCTTCAGCTCCCGCTAACAACATTTCATTGACTGTAGCTTCTTCGATAGCGTTTTGAACTTCATTTTGATATTTTATATACGATTTTGAAGACATTCCAGGAATATTGATTGACGAACACAGTTCATTCTGTTGAAACTACGTCTTTTTTGCCACAAACATCACATTTGAATGTCAAAACACTTTTGAAACCAAATCTAGTTTCAGATATGAGAGTCATATTGAAAAAACTGCATCCAAATCCATCATGTTGTAGGGATTTTAAAGCATTTATAAACGGGATAAGGTCTACAATACGACGCCCACTGGGTATATCACGTTCAGGACTGTGTTTTGCTTCTTGTTCGATGTTCAGGTCTGGTAATGGTTCAGAAATTGTCTCCACGTCTGAGTATTCGTCATCCAGAGTTTTATTATTCCATAGCAAATTTTCTTTTGTACTGAAAATAAAATAAAATAAACTGTCGGTTCATAATTTTAATTACAATTTGTGATTTAGTGTTACACGTGATTTTCTTGGAATATTTAAACTATGATTTATTATTTGTTGTACGTTGTACCTATTCATTAAATTTTTTCCATATAATTATTTAGGGTTGGTTGAAATGTGAACAAGGGTAATTGGAAACGAGGTACATATATTTGCTGAATACTAAATTTAACGTCAATAGATGGCAGCATTCTGCAGTTTATAGTTAATTTGGTCTAATATAACTTAACTAACAAGTAGTCATTTTCTGTTAAGAGTCTCGGGAGGATCAGGACGAGCGTCCACTACTGTAAAGAGATTTTTATACCTCATATCAAATCATTACGAGACAGACAAAACTTACCTGATCAGAAGGCAGTTTTCATTTTTGATGGCCACAGTAGCCATGTAAGTATTAGATTAGAATAATCGAGGAGACAGTAAAAAGTAATGTACAACTTCAGTGGCTTCCAAGTCATTTGACAGATCGATTACAATCACTGGACAAGTGCGGTTTTGGTCCAGTTAAAATAAAATGCGTCCAAATTCTCAGAGGAACTATTTGACCCTTATGATCTCCAAACGTATAAGGCTAGTATAATACCGGAAACGCCTAAAAATCCTGCTCCCTTAGAGATGCCAATGCGGCCTTCGACGTCGACTAATATAGTCGCAGTATCACCTCAGAAGTTTCTGGGGCCAGCACCCAAGTTCAAAGAACTTGAGCATGTAGGGATTGATTTGTCGCTTCGAATTAACAAACATTCTCCTGAGAAAACTGGTCAGTCAGCAAGAAGTATCGTTGAAATTTTTCTAGCGTAATGCAAAAAGACACTACTGAGAGGAATCCAAAAGAAAGTACCGAGAAAAACACGCTAGTTCCACGACTGAAACAGTTGACATGTGGTGTAGTGCTGACGGCTCCAGAAGTACTGAACCGATTACGAGAAGCACACAAGAGCAAAAACAAAATAAGAAACAACCAAAGAAACGTGAAAAGCTTAATATCAACATTAAAAAGAAAAACAGAATAGAAGAAAACCTAGTAGAAGATTTTTCAGATGACGGCAATGAAGAAGATCTGAGACAAGATATAGAAATAGAAAATACGGAAGAAATAATTAATGTTATTAAATACATAAATAAAAAGTTCAGCTCGAGTAGGATTTGAACCTACGACTTCCACCTTGCTAGAGTGGCGCTCTAACCAACTGAGCTATCGAGATACAAGCCCCAATCGATGTAAATGTTGTCTTTATGTATTAATAATTTTTAATTACATCTTTACTTTTGAACTTATGCGTTCATTACAAAAAACTTATAATAACGGAAGAAATAAGTTATGAGAATCCACAACCTGAGCCTTTATTACCTGGCGCATATGTATTGGTTGATTTTATAGAAGGCAAAAAAACACAACGCATTATACAAACGTTTGTGTAATCACATCAGTCACCTGCTTGTTTACAATTACCCGTAAGTCAATGCGGTAAATGTGAACATGAGGTTAATAAACATTGAGTACCAAATTTATTTATCAAAAAAAATGCATATCCATCTGAAAGAAAAACTTCTCAGTATTATACGCTTCTTATTATATATTTTTAATATTATATTTTCGTACTTCTATAAATGTGTAGATTTGAAACTACAAAAAACGTTTACAATTTCTACTAACCCTATTTCTTATTTTGAATTTACATTGTTTTATTTTTCATTTTAGTTCACTTATAGCTTGCCTTTTTTATTACCTATAATAATATTCAGTATTCTAATGTTTCATTTATTGTAGAATAAATTTAGGCAATCGTGTATCTATTTATATAAGATACTTATTTATGAATTGGTGTACATTTGTATAAGTTTATGATCTTACCATTTTTTGCTGCTTCTAATTAACTTTAACAATTTTTTTCTGGATTTTCGACGAGCTGAACACGATAAACTTTTTTTTTGAATGAACTCCCATATCTTTTAAAAATGGAACGTATACACTTTATGGAAGTGAATAAAAAATATATATGTATATTTACCTATTTACACTAATCACATTCGAAGTAAATACTTGTTCTGCTCGTTTGAAAGTAAGAAGGAAAATATTTTGTCGAATTTATCTATCTTTAACAAAACAACTATTTAACAATAGTAAATCCTTTTGGCGGGTAATTCCCCTCAAAACCCCTGATGTGACTACCTGTTTTAAAGTAATATAACCAACTAATGAATATTTCCAGATATGCAACTGATTATACACAGAACTAGAATTTTATTTAGGTAAAGTAAAGCCTTAAGAGAAACATATTTGTTATAAGGTCACTGTGTTTACATGTTGCTTAGGAAAAATCTAATAAAATTTTTTTCCAATAGAACAAAGTATGATTGTTCAAATCTAGTCATTGTTTTGATTAAAAATACATTTGGATGATTTTTTTTTTTGATTATTTTTTAAAATGGCCCTTTTCTTTACTTATGGCCATCAGTCCGCCACCAAATCTTTACTTATGGCCATATATTAGCCATCTACTAATTTTTAAGTTGCATCCATCCAAAATTAAGGAATTACAAACGGGCAGAAAAAATTAAGACCAATGAAGGTTTTATTAATAGGTAGGTATGTACTTTAACATTTTAACACTATGTATTGTTTTAATTGAAGTCAATCATTATTGTTTTTCAAATACATCAATGCTGCCTGGAAATTTTATTACAAGTTTTCTTCCTTCTTCCACTAAAGAATGCTCTGATAAATATCCCAAAATATCCTTTTTGGAAACAGTTGACACATCGTTTTCGATGTATTCAAAGGACGTTTTTTCTTTATTTAGGCACTGAATCTCTAATTCCGTATTCATAATTTTTTGTACAGATGCAACATATTTGTATAGAGTCGCGGCAAACTCTTTTCCAATGTGGGGATAAAGGTCAGCGCTTGACATTGTTGCCAAACGTATGAAATTCGACGTCAACATAATACTTAGGTTATATTGTTTACATTTATTTTGAAAATTAGTTTTTGATGGAAATACTCGTTCTCAACTAAGTAACAATACTTTTAACAGTTCTTACAAATGACACAAGGATTTGTTATGAAAAGAACAGTTGTTTTTATAATAGAACAATGCAAGCCACACGAATCGAAAATCTCAAAATGTGGAAAACGTCAAAATTAGAAGTTATGTGTAAACAGAAGAGCTGACAACATTGTAATTTATTCGGCTGTTCTAACAACCCAACAACGTGTATTTCACTAACATAAATATATCATTTGTAATTATCAGGGTTATTATGGAAGTTGGTATGTTAAGTTTGTCTCTCTCTAACAATTTCACCTCCACAACGGAAAAGATTTTGCCGTGACTATATTAGCGATTTCCTTTTGCCACAGGCACTAAACTTTACCAACACGAAATCGCCCGTTTTAACTGACTTGTCATATGGCAAAATTTCCATTGGTTCTACACCTGGAGAACACCATAATATACCACCGTTGTCGGACGAAGCTAGTGACATATGCTCATCATCAGAGGAACTAGATGAGGATACAATTTTTGCAGACCTTTTTCCATTCTTTTTATTTTTGATTTGGGATTCTTCCAGTTTATTTTGCTTTAATTCCCGTTGTTCCTGTTTTTCTTTTTTTATCTCCTCCATCTTGCGCTTTGTGCTTTCTTTTTCTTCATAGTACGCCACCCATTTATCTGAAGTAATAACGCTTGGAGTATATTCCTTTTTTCTCTGTGTATTTTTCTTATGTTTTATCGGTTCAGGCCAGGGTAGTAAATTTTGAAATACAGATGATGAAATTGTAGGTGTGAATATGTTGCGTTTTGCGGATGTCAATCTAGAATTGGTACTAAGGTTTGGTGTTGATGGACCAGGGTGAGGTGATGAAATAACTATGGATGCAGATGTTTGAGGTTCTTGTTCTTGAGATACCCAATCTGCAGATGTAGATGGAATCGGAGACTTTTGAGCTTCATTTAGGATTTCTGGATCAGATTCTGATAATACGCCACTCTGATCGTCAATTATTGTATTAGAAATGTCGTTGGAAATAGAAAGCCACACTTTGTACAATTCGGAGGCACTATCTGCGCCTTCCCACTCATGACTTTTTCTTTTTGTTAATTTAAACTCATCCAACAGATGTACGTCAAGTTTGCTTTCTAGGTACATTAAATGATCATGAATGACAGCGGACTGGTTCTCAACATTTTGCGAGACATCCTGCCTTTCTTTTCTGACAATAATTTTGCTGTAATCCACGTGTTCTGGTGAAAAAGGATACAAACCAGTAGCTCGAAAACCAGATTTAATGTTTGAAGCCATATTTGGTTCTGTTATTATTTGGGATAACAATCCAGGTACAGCTGCTTTTGTGATTTCTCTACCACTATTTTCGATTTTAAATTTTCGTACTTTATCTTTCCATTTTACTTTTAATGGTCCAAAAACCGCAACATCTAATGACTGCATAATATGTGTCACATTTGGTACCAATGGAGTAAGCATTATCAGATTTTCTCGGCAAAAGTTAGGTGAGACCTATGTCCATCTACGAAAACTATTATAGGGAACTTCGTATTTGTTTCCTTTAGGAATGGCACAAAAACATTCGTAAAGTATTCATAAAAACAATCGGCTGTCATCCAACCATTCTGACTTTTACCTATACCCCAATCTTTAGTTATCATTTTAGCCACATTCTGGGGGATTCGGTTATATTTAAATATGGCTAATGGTGGAGCAAATGATCCAGCAGCATTAACACCAAATAGTACTGTTATGTTTTCTTTATCAGATGCCAACCTTTCATCGTAAACAGACTTTCCACGGGGGCCGAGAACCACACCTGTTTTTGGTACCAGTGCAAACCCAGATTCGTCCATATTGAATATTCTACTCGTATCATTTAGTACTTCAATGTCATCACCAAGAATCTTTGTAACCTCCTCAAACCAATTTCTGATTTTTTGTTCAGTGACTACCCCCCTTCCTCCATGAATATATTCTGCCTTTTTTCTCGAAATCTCTTTATGTCTTGCCAAAAAGGCATAGTACCTTGTTTCTCCAGGTCGACCATTCACAAAAGGAACATTTAACTTTAATGTATTCACAACTGTTTGTACAGAACTAAGCAAGCCGTCTTTATCAATTGGAAAATCCATTTTCGCACAATCCAAGACCCAATCCTTTATCATTTTCTCATTGTCATAGCCTAAATACGAGGAAAACCCGCAATGACCTGTGGATTCTTTAGGTGATTTTCCTTGTAATTTATTGCGGAGGGTTGTCCTCGGCACCTTAAATTCTTTGCTAGCCTTCAAAACGAGTATACCACTTTGTACTGCATTTAATGCCTGCTGAATTTTGAACGGAGAATATTGAAACTTTTTTTTTCACACTTCGGCATCTCTGCTGACAAAATAAAGTTAAGTTACCTACTTAATTATACTTTTACCAAAATTTATTATGAGTGGCCATTAGTAGATTTTAAGTTTTACTTTTGGCCAACGGTGTGGCCATAAGTCGCGATTTTCCTAATTGTAGGTATTACTAATGGCCACCTCATATTTTTTCCAACCAATAAAACAAATACCGCTGCTGGCAAAAAAAATCACCTTAGATAAGCATTTACTTACCTGTGGCAAACAAAAATAGTCAAAAACATAATAAAACACACGGAAATCGCGACGATGTTTTCAGATATATTCTTAAGAAAAAGTACAATAATCTTTCTACAAATTACGCGCGTTCACTGTTTGCTGTATTACTTCAGACTGATCTTAAATCTGCAGGCACAAACCTGTCCAGTACCCTTAGAAACCATGACTGTGTATGTTATAAATCATACAACATTTACATTGTTGCCAAATGCTTGTTAATGAACCAAATAAGAAGAAGTAACCATAAGTGAGGTACTGGCCATAACTAGTGCCGCTACCCTACATATTTCAATATAAGCAATTGTTACAGGTCTTTCTTATGGTACATGCCATAAAGCAGTCAAACGTCAACTACATTTTCATGCTTACAAAATAACGGTTGTGCAAGAATTACTACCTTTAGATTTTCAAAAGCGTTTAGAATATTGCCGATGGTTCTACAACAACTTGAGAGATGACGAAATACTAAACTTAAGTTTCTTTACGGATGAAGCTTGGTTCCATTTATCTGGTTATGTGAATTCGCAGAATTACCGTATGTGGTGTAAGGTTGCGTTGACGCACCATGTATGTAAGATGTTATAATGACGTGTATTACGTGTTTTGAGTACGGATGTATTGAGTTTGAACGAAAAAAAAATTTTTTTGTGTATATGCATAATGTATGTGGGTGGGTGATACGCCACTGGAAATTTAGGAGAAATATCATTCAGTATGTAGATACGTGTATTTGAATGTTATAGAGACATTGGTGTTGGAATAAATAGATTCTGATGAATGTAAATGTGAAGAGACATTTGTCGATGGGACGATAATGGTTGCTACTGTTGACTACTTAATAAGAAATGGAATGTTGCAAGATAAAGGAGTAATCTTGGCCGGAAGATGTGAGTGTATAAGTGTAGAATGTTGTAGAAAATATGTAGAGAAAGATTTGGTATGTTTAATTGTGGATTATAGAAAGTTCTCGTAATGTTGTGCAATCAGTTTTGAGAATACGTGTAAGTATATGGGATTTGAGACCTTAGACTGTACTTATTTTTGCAAATGTTGCGGAAGGAGGACGAGCGCATGTAAGAGATAAACGTTGAAAGTTGTGTAATGGTCCAGAGTGGCCACTGAATGAATGTGATGACGAGAAATGGCTTCTCCATAAAGTAATTGCAAAATTTGCAGGTAAGAACAAACATGGCGATGTATTGTAGTTATAAGCGTGTTTGTACAGATGGTAGCATCTGTCGGCACTAAGAAAGTTTGAATGAATACCATTGGTGAATATAGCGAGGAAGTCGGACATGTTTAAAGATGGATGGCTTAAGGTATAAATAGGAAAGTTAGAGATTGACGTGGGCTTTTAGCTTGTAGCTTTTTGTTGGTTGTTGCTTTTTGGTGAGAGCTCGGTGAGAGACACGCGCGCGAGGTGAATTGTGAAATCAGAATGAGTTGAGTTGGAGTTATATTCATAACATTCATACCAGATATTATAGAATAAAACAATTAATAAAATTGAGATTGAAGATAAAATCAGTTTTTTTTATTCTTCAAGGAAAAGTGCGTAAGCAGATTTATAAAAACATAACAGTTGTTACGTTATAGTGTTGAGTGCGGCGCGTGTACTTTTAATGATCTGTAGTATAAATTATGTATGGGACCACCTTTAAGTGAACGATATATTCGTAGTAAATTGAGCCAATGTTAAAGTAATTTTATATGACATTGAAAATTTATTTGTGTTAAGGAAGGGCTAATTGTCCTAAAGGTTGCGAGAAACTTATAAGAGGCAACCAAATGTGTACAGTTTATTACGGTTTATTGGAACAATAACTTCGTATAGTTGGACTAATCGCGAGTACCGAAAGGAATAAGTGTTTGTGGAATTGTGAAGTATTTGTTATGTGCCGTCAGGCAATCTAAGGAATACAAATGGACTACAAATAATTGGTTTATGGGAAGAGAGAAGAAAGAAAAGCGAAGGATTAATGGACAATTTTTTAAGTAAGAATTACATTTAAGAACCTTGACAATTCAGTTGAGAACGATTATCTTTTTGGTTAGTTTATTTGCGTATTGTTATGTAAATTATTATTTTATTAATTAGTGTTGAAGGAAAAAGGTAATCGATCTCGAGTTATGTTGTATTGGCTGTTTTAGTAGTAAGAATTTTTGCAGAGACGCAAATTTGTATTGACAGTGGTTTTTCAACCACGCGGTTGTGTATGTAAACATTTGTTTATTATTTTGTACAGGACAATATATATTTATCGTTAACTTTTATTTTGTTGTTTATTTAGCCAGTTATGAGATACATTTGTGACGTTTACTTAATTGGTGACCTAGTTTTTGACAAGTTAAATGTAAACTTTGCATATCTTGATTTTAGGATTAATGAACAACCTGAAAGGTTATATTTGCCAGGTTGATTGCAAAAATTTTCATGTTAGTTTCATTAACGCAGTACACTAATGACGGATCAGCTGTTGATTTAAAAATTTTATTAAGTATAACTAAGAGAGGGAGTTTTAAGAACTTACATATTTACGAATGTCTCATACGATTCAGAGGTTTCATAAAGGAACAATTATTAAGCCGATGACATTGATTTTCTTTTGATTAGGAATTTTAAAAATTAATTATCGATCATTGAATGAAGAACTATTTATTCATTAATAAGTAGAAATTTAACTTTATATGTATACGAGGGATACGTAGAAACTATTCAGTTAACGTGTTATAACTTTGGTAGTCTGGATGTACATGGTACAATCAGGAAGTTTGTGACGACCCCTGTATTTCAGTTTTTTTTTTGTATAACTGTTGGTTACGTGAATGCAGTTAAAATTGAGTGATAAATTTTGTTGTGGAAATTTTGGTTTGCGAGGTGTATTCAAGAAGTTTCTAATAATCTGGGTAGTACTAAATATATTTGAGTTTGAGTTGAATTGTTTTAGAACCCTCGTGTGAAAGTTTACTGAGTAAGCACAATCAAGTAGGGTTAATTAACACCCAGCTTAAGACAATTATTTTAGCAAAGTTTCGATTGTGGTGGCGCCTAGAGACATATTTTCCCGGACTGAGCTGTTTGAATTTAGGTGTAAGGTGTTTGAGCGTATTAATCATTCATTTTACTTTTTATTTCGACCACGCCCATCTCCCTGTTAGCTGGCTTGGCAACCCGCTTACATTAGTAAGCATACACGACGCCTAGTGCGGTTTGGACGTGTAACAGTGGTCAGCAGAAAATCCACACGTTTTTGAAGAAACTACTTTACATCCTGTGAAAATAGGTGTTTGGGCTGCTATGTCACGAAGAAGAATTGTGGGTCCCATTTTCTTTGAAGATGCAGTAACTGCGGCTCGATACAAAACTATTTTGGAACCATTCATTGATCAACTGCACGATGACGAGCTCCAACATGGATATTATCAGCATGATAACGCAACAGCTCATACAGCTAATCAAACACTGACTTTTTTACGTGAACATTTTGATGAAAGAGTTATAAGTGCGGGAGTTTGGCTCCCAAGATCACCTGACCTTACTCCACTGGATTATTTTCTATTTGGACATTTAAAAAATAAAATTTACAAGACACGCCTCCTTCATACAGTTGATGAATTAAAAAATGCAATGACTGACGCAATTCAAAATATTACAGAAGCTCAATTAATAAATGTATTTGAAAATATGAAACGAATGAAATGCCTGTTTAGATGAGCGTTTAATGATCTTTTTGTTTATATTGACATGAGTGGTTTGAAATAGGCAATAATGTATGAATTTTGTTGTCAGGTTGAAAATGAATAATCGAAAGGTAATTCATAGCCAAGGGCGGAAATTATCTACAATGTGTACCAATTTATGAAAAAGAAAAGAAGGAACGATGACAATGCCATTATCCCAATTACAAGAATGTGTTGCTGAAGAAACCGTTCTAGACAAGCTACTAGTTGAAAATGGTCATGCTGTCCTTCGTCTCCCTTTGTACCACTCTGAATTAAATCCCATTGAAAAATCGGATAGCAGTGAGGAATGTGACATTTCAAATGGAACGTGTTAAACAATTGGCAATGAAGAATTGAAAAAATTACAGCTGAGAACTCGAAGCAAGTGTGTGAATATGTGGAGAGTGAATATTTAAAAAGGAGGATATTGGATGATGTTACCTTTACAATGACATTAAAACATGTAAATGAATTTGTCATTAATCAAAAATCAATGTATGATATATTTGTTCAATAATATTAGTGAAAACAAATTACATGTGTGACTGGTTAGTTTATTATAAATGCATACATTCAACATATTCAGCACAAGTCAGGTACACCATTTTTGCTGACCACCTTTGAATGTACAGTGGTGAACATCACAAATACATTATAATAGAAAAAAAGAACTTATTTAACTTCATGCTAAATATCACTTTTGCATTGCATTCTAATTTCTGAACAAAAACTTATTTCAGATTATATATCACTGATTTAGTCCTTCTGATATGGAACTAGTCACCATGTCTACTTTATGATGTACCTATTGTTTTTTAACATAACTCAAATCTGTATATATTGATCTAAAGCACAGCAAATAATGAATTAATAATGCATTGTTTTTTTAGATCTCAAACGTGCATGTAAATGAGATCAATTCAGCTAAAGTATAGTAAATAATGAGTAAAGATTTTCAATTAGTGCACATATTATTTACATAAAAATAACGATATCCCGACGCACACCTCACTATCCGTTGGAATGAATGGTCTTTTATATGTTCATATTACAGTTAAAAATAGAAAAATTAAATTAAACTTGGCAATTATTATAAAACAATTTCAAAGTGACCACCATTGTTTGCATTACAGGCATCTACTCTTGTTTCATATTTTCAAATACATTTATTAATGAGCTTCTGTAATATTTTGAATTACGTCAGTCATTGCATTTTTAATTCATCAACTGTATGAAAGGCGTGTCTTGTAGATTTTATTTTTAAATGTCCAAATAGAAAATAATCCAGTGGAGTAAGGTCAGGTGATCTTGGGGCCAAACTCCCGCACTTATAACTCTTTCATCAAAATGTTCACGTAAAAAGTCAGTGTTTGATTAGCTGTATGAGCTGTTGCGTTATCATGCTGAAAATATCCATGTTGGAGCTCGTCATCGTGCAGTTGATCAATGAAAGGTTCCAAAATAGTTTTGTATCGAGCCGCAGTTACTGTATCTTCAAAGAAAATGGGACCTACAATTCTTCTTCGTGACATAGCAGCCCAAACACCTATTTTCGTGTTGATTTTCTGCTGACCACATCCGGTAATTCGATAATTCACATAACCAGATAAATGGAACCAAGCTTCATCCGTAAAGAAACTTAAATTTAGTATTTCGTCATCTCTCAAGTTGTTGTTGAACCATCGGCAATATTCTAAACGCTTTTGAAAATCTAAAGGTAGTAATTCTTGCACAACCGTTATTTTGTAAGCATGAAAATGTAGTTGACGTTTGACTGTTTTATGGCATGTACCATAAGAAAGACCTGTAACAATTGCTTATATTGAAATATGTACAATGTTGTCAATCTAACTTTACTTATGTAATGTTTTGGTTTTTAAGATTCTTTTTATTTTATTGCTTACACATTGTTACACGTCCAAACCGCACTAGGCGTCGTGTATGCTTACTAATGTAAGCGGGTTGCCAAGCCAGCTAACAGGGAGATGGGCGTGGTCGAAATAATAAGTAAAATGAATGATTACTACGCTCAAACACCTTACACCTAAATTCAAACAGCTCAGTCCGGGAAAATATGTCTCTAGGCGCCACCACAATCGAAACTTTGCTAAAATAATTGTCTTAAGCTGGGTGTTAATTAACCCTACTTGATTGTGGAAAGTAGGATTGTGCTTACTCAGTAAACTCTCACACGAGGGTTCTAAAACAAACACTCGTCCCAAACAATTCAACTCAAACTCAAATATATTTAGTACTACCCAGGTTATTTAAAACTTTTTGAATACATCTCGTACACCAAAACTTCCAAAATAAAATTTATCACTCAAATTCAACTGCATTCACGTAACAAACAGTAATATTTTCTACGTATCCTTCGTATACATATAAAGTTAAATCTCTACTTATTAATGAATAAAATACTTCTTCATTCAATGGTCGACAATTAATTTTTAAAATTCCTAATTAAAAGAAAACAATGCCATCGGCTTAATAATTGTTACTCCAATATAATAGTGATAAAGTGCTGCAAAACAGTCAAACGAGAATAATTCTTGAAGGTTTAATGTTCCTAACATGAACGATATCTTTTAAATTTAATTTAATTCTTATAATACTTCTGAATCGTATGTGACATTCGTAAATATATATGTTCTCAAAACTCCATCTCTTAGTTATACTTAATGAAATTTTAATTAACAGCTGATCCGTCATTAGTGTATTGCGTTAATGAAACTAACATGAAAATTTTTGCAATCAACCTGGCAAATATAACCTTTCAGGTTGTTCATTTATCTTAAAAATCCAAAATATGCAAAGTTTACATTCAAGTTGTCGAAAACTAGGTCACCAATTAAGTAAACGTCACAAATGTATCTCATAACTGGCTAAATAAACAACAAAATCAAAGTTAACGTTAAATATATATTGTCCTGCACCAAAATAATAAACAAATGTTTACATACACAAAACAGCGTGGTTGATAAACCACTGTCAATACAAATTTGTGTTTTTGCAAACATTCTTAATACTAAAACAACCAATACAACATAACTCGAGACCGATTATCTTTTTCCTTCAACAATAATTAATTAAATTACCCAACAATACGCAAATTACAACTAAACAAAGAAAAGATAATCGTGCTCTACTGAATTTTCAAGGTTCTTAAATATAATTCTTACTTAAAATTGTCCATTAACCCTACGCTTTTCTTTCTTCTTTCTTCCCGTAAATCAATTATTTGTAGTCCATTTGTATTCCTTAGATTGCCTGAAGGCACATAAAACAAATACTTCACAATTCCACAAACACTGATTCCTTTATGTAATCGCAAATAGTCTAACTATACGAGGTCATTACTCCAATAACGTAATAATCTGTACACGTTTGGTTGCCTCTTAAAAAGTTTCTCGCAACCTTTCAGACAATTAAGCCCTTCCTTAACACAAATAAACCTTTAATGTCACATAAAATTAACTTAACATTGGCTCAATTTATTACGAAAATTTCGTTTACTTAAAGGTGGTCCCATAAATAATTTTAACTAAATATCGTTACAAGAACACGCGCCGCACATCAACACTTTAATGTAATAACTATTATCTTTTATAAATCTACTTACGCACGTTTTACTTTCTTGAAAATAAACAAACTGATTTTATCTTCAATCTCAATTTTATTAATTGTTTTATTTATGAATGTCTTATACGATTCATCCCCTTTCGGGTTACGCAGTTGTTTAAACAATGACTGCCTTCAATATTATTCACAAATATAACTCCAACTTAACCCATTCTGATGTCACACATCACCTCGCGCGCGTCTCTCACCGACAACCAAAACTTAAGCCAACTCTCTCACGTCAATCTCTGACTTTCGTATTTATACCTTAAGCCATCCATCTTTAAACATGTCCGACTTCCTCGCTATATTCTCCAATAGTATTCACTCAAACTTTCTTAGTCCCGACTGATGCTACCATCTGTACAACCACGCTTATAACTACAATACACCGCCATATTTGTTTTTACTTACAAATTTTTCAATTACTTTATGAAGAAGCCATTTCTCGTCATTACATTCATTCAGTGGCCACTCTGGACCATTACACAACTTTCAACGTTTATCTCCCACCTGCGCTCGTCCTTCTTCCGCAACATTTGCAAAAATAAGTACCGTCTAAGGTCTCAAATCCCATATACATACACGTATTCTCAGAACAAATTGCACAACATTACGAGAACTTTCTAAAATTAACAATTAAACATACCAAATCTTTCTCTACATATTTTCTAAAACATTCTACACTTATACACTCACATCTTCTGGCAAAGATTACTCCTCTATCTTCCAACATTCCATTTCTTATCAAGTAGCTCAACAGTAGCAACCATTATCGTCCCATCGACAAATTTCTTTTCACATTTACATTCATCAGAATCTATTTATTCCAACACCAAAGTCTCTATAACATTCAAATACACGTATCTGCATACAGAATAATATTTCTCCTAAATTTCCAGTGGCGTAACACCCACCCACATACATTATGCATATACACAAAAAAAATTTTTTTTTTCGTTCAAACTCAATACAGCCGTACTCAAAACACGTAATACACGTCATTATAACACCCTACATACAGGGTGCGTCAACGCAACCTGGCAACATTCATGTAACCATGTTTTGTATAATGCAAAATTACCTGTTTGCTGGGCCAATTGTCTTAAAGGTTTTGTCGGGCTTCTTTCCAAATGTGTGCGTACATTTTCCACTACTTCCTCTGTAAGTACAGTTGTGCGACCCGTAGATTTTCCCTTGCAAACACTACCATGCTCATGAAAACGACTAACAATTCTTCGAATGTGTCATCATCTAATTCGATGTTCTGAAAGTGATGTTGATATTCTTCAACACATAATCGTACTGAATACTTCCAGGTTCCATCTACATCTTTTTTGCCGTTTCGGAAATAAGCTTCCAAAATAAACTTGTCTTGTTCCACAGTAAAAGGCATTATAACCTAAAAAAATTTATTTATCGAAAAGGCATAAAATACACGAATAAATTTACCTTGAAAGTCCTGGTTAATTTATTAATGAGTTTTGAAAAAAACTATTTTATTGTAATACAAATGTAGATAAAGGAGTAATTGAAAAAGAAAAAATCTATGTACGTTTATGAAATGCCAATCGAAGATGAAATAAGTATTTGTGCCTAATTTCACTAGTAACTTGGAATAAACTTTTGATAAAAATTCTGTAAAAAGCAGTTTTTTTTCGGTCATTAATTGTTGATATCCTGGTACGTTTTTTAAAGAACACACTCTTTAAAAATGGCCTTTGAGATTGACAAGAGACATATTAAACTAGAACCTAAAGAGGAGGCACAAATAAATTCATTTTTAATTCAACAAAATCTTATGTTAAACAAAGATCTAATAAAAGAACAGTTTGATTATGATTCTAATAGTGTGAATGTTGACAATGAGTGTGTAGATACTGCCAATATTAAACAAGACATCTCATACTTAGGGAATCCTGTCAGTATAGCAGATCATACAAATCAAAATGTTAAACAAGCCGTAGACATTGAATCACCAACAGTAACAAATAACTTGAAATGCCAACTTATAGGTCATAGTTCAATTTTTAAATACAAATGTGATCTATGTGAGTATGTAACAAATCGAAAAGATAATTTAAAACTACATTGTGTAATTCACAAAAGAATTGCACATTATAAATGTGACCAATGTGATTATAAAACAAAAGTGAAAAATAATTTAACAAAGCATTGTGTAATTCACAAATCAAGCGCTGATTATAAATGTGACCAATGCGATTATAAAACAAAACGGGAAAGTAATTTAAGAGAGCATTTTCAAATACACAAATCAAGTGCGGATCATAAATGTGACCAATGTGATTATAAAACAAAATGGAAATCTAATTTAAAACAACATTGTAGAGAACACAGTTCAAGTGCTAATTATAAATGTGGCCTATGTGATTATAAAACAAAACGTAAAGCTAATTTAAAACGGCATGGCGTCGTACATAGATCAAGTAGCTTAAAACAAACATCTAGCATTGATTATAAATGTGACCATTGTGATTATAAAACAAAATTGAAAGGTAATTTAAAAAAGCATTGCATAGTGCACAAATCTTATGCGAATTATAAATGTGATCAATGTGGTTATTCTACAAAATGGAAAAGTGGCTTAAAAATACATAATTTAAGGCACATCTCTAGCATTGAGTATAAATGTGACCATTGCGATTATAAAACAAAACAAAAAGAGAATTTAAAACTACATTTTGTAACACACAAATCTACTAGTGATTATAAATGTGGTCAATGTGATTATAAAACCAAATGGAAAGCTAATTTAAAACTGCATTATGTAGTACACAAATCTATTGCTGATTATAAATGTCATCAATGTGATTATTCTACAAAATGGAAAAATAGCTTAAAAATGCATAATTTAAGGCACATATCAAGCATTGAGTATAAATGTGAGCAGTGTGATTATAAAACAAAACAAAAAGAGAATTTAAAACGACATTTTGTAACACATAAATCAAGTGATGGTTATAAATGTGACCAATGTGATTATAAAACCAAATGGAAAGGTAATTTAAAACTGCATTATGTAGTACATAAATCTAGTGCTGATTATAAATGTGATCAATGTGATTATTCTACAAAATGGAAAAAAAGCTTAAAACTGCATAATTTAAGGCACATATCAAGCATTGAATAGAAATGTGACCAGTGTGATTATAAAACAAAACAAAAAGAGAATTTAGAACAACATTTTGTAACACATAAATCAAGTGATGGTCGGACCAATGTGATTACACTACAAAATGGAAAAATTGCTTAAATTACATATTTATGTTATCGATCAAGTGTATATTTCGAGTGTGATTAATGAGATTATGCAAAGAATGGATAAATCATTTAAAGCAGCATAGTCTAAATAACGCATCAAGTTTTATTTATAAATTTGACTAATGTGATTATATTACAAAATGAAAAGATAGTTTGTGTGCACAATTAATTAAATCGAGTATTCATTACAAATGTGATCGATGCTGATAATGGGTGCGTTTTTATACTGCACCTGTTTCTTCACGAAAAACTGTTCCAAACTGCACGGCTGATGTGCTAAACAACCATACGAACAAGTGTATTTAAGAACTATCTCTCTGAACATCTTTTCTAACCTCATTTGTCAGCTGTTTGAATTTTGATTGTTGATAAAGTAAAAGGTGGGAAATGGAGCTTAGTCGGGAAAGTGTTAATTGTAACCCAAGAACATCAATTATTTGGGCAAAAAGGTAACATTTACTAAATCGTACTATTACCTATTCAGTAAGTATTTCTGTATATTTACTTGTAGTAGCTACAAAGGAATTGTTAGAAAATCTGTTACAAATACTGAACATGACTGAAGTGAAACATCAACGCTTTAAACATTTGAGAATACACAGATATGAAAATGTAATTGATCACTATTTACATGAAGATTTCAAAACCCACTTTACAATGTCTCGGAGCAGTATGGGGCTTTTAATGAAAGTATTTGAAGTGTCACATAAACCAAAACTGAATATTGGACGACCACAGGTCTCTGTTAAACTTCAATGTTTGATTTGTATTTGGGTTTTGGCTAACCAGCAGAGTTATCGGCAAGGTACATTTTAATGGATTTACTATGTATCATTAGTTATTTCTTTTACCAACTTGGTAAGCTCCGGTACAATCCGTAACAATACGGCAACTTAAACCATGTTTTATTTACACAAAATTAGCTGCGCTCTAACTCAACTGCTTCACCTTCCCCTTTCCCCTTAGACGCTAAAATTTTGTTGGTTCACTTGAGGCGTACATCCATTTGTATAAGGTTATGTTCACTTGTTTACGTTGGTTTGTTATTCCATCCATTTATTATTTTTACTAAGTTTTCAGTATTAGTCATAAGATGTTAAACAATTTTCATCAACATTTTTATATTTTTACTTAAAAGTGAAGAATGGAAGGCTTTGAGTTACAGTTACAAGAAGGTAAACAAGTGTTTACACTGAAAGTAAATGAAGAGGACTATGTAAGGGCACACAACGGTAAGCATTAATTCATATCCTTTTGAAATTTACAATTGTATTTATTTTGTCGACATGAAATTTGCACAAACGTTATTAGACCATGCAGAAACGATGGACCGAGCGCAAATGGTGATGAATGTACTTCAAAATGGGAATACAATGAAACATTGGCACTAATCCGTGCGATGGAGAACCATTTGGAAGAAATCAATCATGCTAATCCACTCAAACGAAAAAATGCTTGGAGTAGCATAAGTAACGAATTAGAAAGTTTTAAGTTTATGGTTAGTATATTAGATTTATAAATTTCATCTATTATACTACCTATCTTGTTATTTTACTGCAATGTGTATTTTTTGTGTTACAGAGAACTACTGAAAGCTGTCGTTTGAAGTGGAAAAACCTTGTTAGGTCATATAGTAACTGTAAAACCACTAATAACAAAACAGGGAGAAGGCCAAGCAGATTTCTGTTCTACAATGAAATGGACAGTTTACTAGGCCATAAGCCTAATTTCAGTTGCTCGCATGAAATAAATGTTCTAACAACACAAGAATATAATATCGCATCTCCAACCAGTCATACGTCTACAGAAGCTGAAACAGAAGATGACACCAATGGCATTGGGGAGCACTCAGAAGTTGCAAATACTGAAATAACACAAACACCATCCACATCACGATCATGTACACTAACTGAAACAGCAAAGCCAGTTGGCATACAAACTCTAAAAAGGAAGTTATTAGAGCAAAAAATAATTTATAATGAAAAACGACAGGTCAAAAAGCGTTTATTATAAAGAAAACTTGCACTAGATGAACGTAAGTGTGACCTATTAGAACGTTATTTAAAACTAAAAGAAAAAGAGTTGGAAAAGTAGTTAATTATTATTTCGTCTTTTCATATAACAATGTATATTAAACACACCTGCAGTTCTGAAATAAAAGTATTTGAATGTAAATATCTATTATAAATATTACATTTTACATCTACTAAACTCATATGAACAAAGATCTACTAATACTCCTATATATTATTACCCAAACATGGCATCAAATATATGATCTCGTCTTCTAACATCTCCAGTCTCATCAGGAGCAATAGAATCCATATCCTGCATAACATCTTCCAGTAAATATTCTGGTTGGTTGCTGCCTTCCATGTTTATTGCAATATTGTGCATCACAGTGGCAGCAACAACAAATGCAGATATTAACTTTATATTTTTGTTCTCGAAGAACTTCAGTCGCCTGAATCTGTCTTTAAGTAATCCAAATGAGTTTTCTACTACCATGCGTGTAGAGGAAATTTTAAAATTAAATTGCCTTTGATTCATGGTTAAACGACCATTATCTTTAAATGGAGTAACCAACCATAGTAAATTAGGATAAGCTGAATCGCCAATTAAATAATAATTCTCTAAATATATTTCCTTATTCATTATTTTTTCATATATCTTGGACTTTTTTAGTAATCGAGCATCATGAATAGATCCAGGTTCCCCACAGAATACGTCAATGAATCGTTTCTCATGATCCACTATACCTTGTAATAGAATCGAATGGTAACCTTTTTGTTACAGTATGCCTCTTGATTCTCTTTAGGTCTAGTTATAGTGATGTGATAGTCATCTATAGCTCCTAATACTCCATTTACTTTCTGTTTTTTATAAAATCCTTTTACAATTTCTTCTTGAGTGGTTATGTTTGTTGGCCATTTGATGTATTGGGAACTAATTTTCACAACATAACGAATTATTGTCTTTACACAATTGTATATTGTACTTGGTGTTTTATTGAAACGATCTGATAATTGTCTAAAAGTTTCAGTGTTTGATAAATACCAGATACTTATATACACAGCTTCCTCTGGCATAACATTTTCACGTCCTGCTTTATATGATGACATTACTTCTGCTTTGCAAATGTCCTCTACAAAACTCATACAATTAAGGCAATAATGTACTTATGTATAATGTTGTACCTTACCAATTAAGAAGTCCACAGTAGTCCGAGTTAAACGAAAGTGCCTAACAAATTCCTTGTCATTGTACTGTTTGATGACACCTAAATAATTTTGAATTCGTGTGGCATGATTTCGCTCTGATGATAATGAATCTACGAGCTAGTACTTGAATTTGACAAATCATACAAGTCATCATCGTTTTCGAAGAATTCTTCCATCAAATCATAAACAAAATCTTGCTGTATAAAAAATATATAAGAATTAATAGATTAATGTATATTTTTACTTATTATAAGGGTGTTATCGGATTTACCAGCCATCTATTTGATTTATTTAGACGTATTAGGCTAGGTGAAATTTAACGTTTTACTTACAGCTGTTCAATTGGATGTCATGGATGATATTTTCAGTTTTTTTTAATTCGTGTAGTTACTTTTAAGATCAGTTTAGTTGCAGATAAGTTCAGATAACTTAAATGTTAAATAAAATACAATAATTATTTCATTTTAGATCAATAGCAGACAGATTTGACGTATCTAAAAGTACAGTATTCTTTTGCTTGATCAGAATATGCAAAATCATTAATACAAGAAATAATGTATTTATTACATTGCCACAAGGAAATGACGCTGTTTCAGTTATAATGGGTGTCCCAAAATTTACGCAGGATTTGAATTTGCTGCCATTTGTGCAGTAAAGTGTTGGCAACCCTGAAAAATAAACAGTTTAACAGCTGACAGTCTAGGGTTAGTAAAAATGGAGCGTTACACGACAGAACAACGTGTTTTCATTGTTGAAGAATATCTCAAAAATAATGAAACTTTGGCGGCCACAGTTCGAAAATTTCGTACAAAATACGGCCGAAATGTTCATTTAACTTCGTCAACTGTGAAGAGAGTAATTGAAAAATTCAGGAAGACTGGATCTACTGGTGATGCTAAACATTCTGGTCGTCCAAAAACAAGCCGTTCAGATGTCAATATCGAAGCAGTGCGTGACAGTGTTGGTGAAAACCCAAGAACATCAATTCGACGACGTGGACAAGAACTGCAAATTTCAAGAACCTCTCTATAGCGTATACTCACTGAAGATCTGCGGCTCCATGCCTACAAAGTTCAATTAACACAAGAACTTAAGCCTAATGACCATGCCCAGCGAAGAGAGTTTGTTGAATGGATTATCGAACATCAACAAGTGGACTCTGATTTTTCGAAAAAAATCATCCTAAGCGACGAAGCACATTTTCACCTTGATGGCTTTGAAATCAAAGGTCTACGCCAACAAGCCCACAACAATCCGTGCGTTGAAGGAGGAAATTCAACGCTGCATTACTGAAATTGGGCCACATTTATGCACAATTGTCATGGAAAATTTCGACAAAAGAGTGCGTATGTGCCAGCAAAGCCATGGAGGGCATTTGCCCGATGTGTTATTTCATACATAACCCTATTGTGTGTACTTTATGATTAATTAAAAAAATAATAATTTAAAGAAAAATAAATGTTTTATATTTAATTCAAATCTTGCGTAAATTTTGGGACACCCTTTAGAAGGTTTTAAGGTATTTGATGTTGTTATTACTTATCTACAATATGTCTGGTTCTAAAGAAAGTCATTTCCTGGAGTCCTCGGTGTGATCGATGGTTGTCATATTGTGATTTGCCCCCCAAGAACTAATGCATTTACATATGCAAATCGTAAAGGCAGATCATCTATGGGATTACAAGCTGTATGCGATTCTAATGCCATTTTTACTGAATATCTGTGTTAGATTTCCCTGTTCGGTACATGATGCAAGAATATTTAATTGTTCAAAAGTTTTTAGAATGTGCAATGGAGATAATTTCCCGGAAAATTCACACTTATTAGGAGATGCTGCATATCCCTTATGCAACCGTTTACTAACACTGTTTCACGATAATGGCCATTTGAGCCGAAAACAAGTTCATTATAATGATTGTCATGCAAGTACCAGGTCTGCTATCGAAAGAGCATTTGGTATATTAAAGGCAAGATGGAAACGGTTAAATTATTTAGAGTTGCACAGCATCAGTAATTACCCTAGTGTTATTTCGGCTGCTTGTATGTTACATAACTTTTGTCAAAGACAAGGTGAGAAAATACCATTGTACGAAGGAGAGAATCAGGTTATAAATGAGGGAAATGAGTTTAATGGTTCCATAGAGGCTGTAAACAAACGGAATAATGTAATGAATGCTTTATGGCATGTAAATTAAGGTATAGCATAGTTTTCCCAATACATGTTTTTATTACTTTAAAACACTAATAATTTGTGTAATTCTGAATAAAAATAAACTAATAAAACGAACAATTATTTTGAAAAATCAAAATATTTTATTTTTTCTTAGTATTATGATCAACTAGCGTTTCTAAAAGATCATTAAATGTTTTTTTTCTCGTAACTCTTCCTCATGTTGCTGTTGTGATTGCTTTAATATATTTTTAAGCAAGTCTGATACCTGTGGCGAAACTACAAAATTTTTCTGGGGGCCAGGCCCCACGGGCTCTTTGGGGAGGGTGCGTTTAAAAATTTTGTTGGGGCGTACACGCCACTTTTTATAGATGCATGCGCATGAAAACTACGTCAATCTTGTTTTCACTCTCAATTTTAAACAGTTTTGGTTATCATCATCATGGTTTGTCATATACCTACTTTAAGTAAAAGACTTTCTTGTTTTCACATTTTATTTAGGAAATATAACATATAAGTATGAATAAAAAACTTCAAACTAATTTTAGTTTTCTATCTGTTTTATAAAGACAGAAAGAACTTGTTCACCGACAATTTCTGCTTAACTAAAGCATTTTCGATACAGAGAAGTGATAAATTTGAAAATCTATCTTGTACCATTGTGTTTCTCAGTCATGTTTTTATCCGCCTCATAGCGGAGAAACTTCTTTCGCAACCAGCTGAACTGATTGGAAGGCCTACAGCAATTTGTAGCAATTTGTAAAGATTTGGAGTCAGATCCCCTTCACTTGAACTTTTAGATTTTCCAACGTGATTTCAAGATTTTTATTTTTGAATAAATTTTGTATCACTAAAACTTCAGCTTGAAGTGTTGAGATTTCGATATCAAAGGCCCTCTGATAATTGGCGACGAACTCAAATGCTTGATCCAAATCTAGCTTCATAAAGGAATCAATCGACCTTGCAAGGGAAGATTTTCAAATCATTTTTCATATTGCCAATCACGTTGTCCATGACTTGGTACTAAATGTTGACTTTCCAGTATTCGGGAGCTGTAGTTCCTGCAGGTATGTCGATCAAGAGATGATTTACCCAGGATTGAGTCGATAGATATTCATTAAGCCTTTGTGGTTGCTTCCTTTTTGAAATCCTTAAAGGCTCCAAACAAATGTCTTGTTCTCCTAAGAATTTTCTATTTCACTCCACAGGTCCTCAAATTTGTTCCTCTTCTCTTCAAAGCTACTTATAGTGCTATCTATGATATCACTAGCCTGACCTAGTGTGTTATCTTTTCTCTGAAAATATTTACTCAGTACATTTGCGACCATTAACACTGAATGGAAGACGAACAAACAAACGATAAATTGTGACTTTATCATTGATGCCTGTATTCCAAGTGCTTCTACATAATTTTTGTCTCGCCCTTGTTCAATTTCCTCATCCATAGCATTTCGAATTGCTTGGAAGTTTTTCAAAAGGATTTGTAATTTTCATATCGACAACTCCACCTGGCACTGCTAAGACTTCCCATTTCGCCCCCGACTTTATACCTAGAGCATCACGGGCGTTTATGAGATGAGAGTGATGACCGGGTTGAGAAAAGTGGACGTATATTGCCTCCAGAGTGTTGAAAAATGCAGCTGCAGTAGACACCTTAGTACAACTGTCGACAATTACCAAGTTCATCCTGTGTGCCAAGCAATGAAAGTAAATGGCTTGTGGATGATCCTCCCTTATTTTGGCTTGCAGTCCTTGGTGTTTCCCAGACATAACACTGGCTCCATCATAAGATTGACCAATTAATATGGCGTTATTCAACAAACTGCATTTACTTAGATACTTTTTAATAAGTATTTTTAAACTCTCGGCATCTCTAGAAGAAGAACAATCTACGAAACCAAGAAAACGTTCCTCAACTTCCAAGCCTACGGTATATCTGATTGCCACGGACAATTGTTCTTGTTTGTAGCACCTAGCTTCATCAACCATTATCGAAAAAAAAACACATTGCCGCACTTCTTCTACAATCTGTTCAATAACAAGTTGAGATGCGATGCTTATTATTTCATTTTGTATTTTGGAACTGCAATAACTGATATGTCTGTCTAGATGCATCGAAAAATTCGTGTCATGTTTTGCCATAAGTTCACCCAACTCCAGAAAATTTCCTCGGTTAGTAGATGTTGCGTCTTCTCGGTGTCTTCGGAGTGGCAGCCCTTGACGTGTCAAGTATAAAATCATGTCGATTAATTTTACCATATAATCTCGGTTCTGTATCATCATTTCTTCATGCTGTATGGTTAGCTTCTTATGAACATCTCCGGCCTTCAAGGAATGCTTGTAGCCTACAAACCTTTGCATACAGTCACTGTGAGCCAAAGAGGTGTCATGTTTTTCAGCGACTCACTTAGTTTCCTCCAATTACTGAACCCATTAATCGAAAACTTCTCATTTTGATCTCGAATATTTGCAGAATGCCGAAAATGTCTGCAGACAAAGCAGAACGCTTTATCTAACTTCACACTACATTCAAGCCACTGATAAGTATCAAAGAATTGAGACGAAAACGATCTCCGTCTATCTCCAAATGAACTTTTGGAAAAACAACCCTTGGGGCCCTTTGCTGCGAAGGACCACTATCAAGAGTTCCCAGATCTTGATCTTCTAGATCATTTCGTCCTCTTTGATTTGTTTCTGCAGATGTAAAAACATCGGATGTTTTGCTACCTTGCCCTTCTTCAGCGGCTTTATTTACATCTTCTCGTATGCCTCCACCAACATTTTCTATATTTGAAGTTGAAGATTGTGTTAAATCACAAGCTATCTCAATATTTGTTGTTGAGTCACATACTGGAGTAGACGTTTGCCTTGTCTCAGTCTCATCTTTGTCGGGTTGATTTGTGGCAGATTTGAAAACGATCGTATGTCTTTGAATTTCTTCATGTTCAAACCGCCCACAATCTGCAATCTGCAACGCAAATAAAACAAATTTATAAACACCGAAGCTAACTGCTCGGACACTGATGGGGAAACAAGTAAAAGGCGTGAAAGAAAGTACAAATCAAAATCCCTTTGCAGTTTTAACTTTAAACTATTATTATTAGCTGAAACTTGTGATGCAGTCTTTCCTTTTTTTCACCCATCAAAATTTTAACATCTTATAATACTCTAAAACAAACATACAAATAAGTAAAATTACCTTAGTCCTTAGTTGTTTGTGGCAGTTGGCCTTGGCAGTGGATTTCTTTTGCTTTGATGTTTTATTTCACACAGCACTGTGCTGTCAGCACAGAAGACTCAGAACATGGAACACTGAACACAGGTTGTATTGGCACTTGGCTCATAATAATAATAATAATAATATTACATAAAACATAACTATAACAAGTACTAATCCCATGAATTCATCGTGCGTTGCAGCGTTGCTTATATAGGTACGGATGACGCAAGCAACCCTTCTCGAATCTTCTAGAAGTTCGATGACTAATAATTTACGTAAGCTGCTGTCTGCGTCTGCCGAGGCATCGTAAATATGATTCATACATCTAGATTGTTCGGAATAATGAGTCACTATTTCCGGTATGTTACACTATTTTTAAGTTTCAAGTCTCACTTCCTTTATAAAAGTTATCTTTTAGAATGTTAATGTAAACTGTATGTAAACTAATCTAATCTACTAATTTTGCGGCGTCTTTATGCTTGCTGGGTTTACTACATCGTGAAAGAGGAACTATACATGCTATTGTTTATGAATCAACACTCAACGCATATCAGTATTATGAACCAAAACAATTCCAAGAGCAGCACAGTCACAGTCAGCAGTCTACCGCCGCGCCGCTTAGCTAAACAAATATTATTTCACCGATACAACTTATGCTCGAATGACGAATATTCTAATGTCCTTACATAATAAATAATAATTAATAATTGTACTTATCACTATGTCACTATTACTACTCGTTTGTTTATCGCAATGTTTAAGATTTAACGAATTAAGTTGTTAGATGGAATTTAAGATAAGAATGAAAAATGGGAAGTGCTCCGTTTTTCTGGGGTGTGTCACGGCTTGCCTGGGGTGTGCCTGACACACCTTGCACCCCCTAGTTTCGCAACTGTCTGATACTGACTGTATTTTTTGGTTTCTGAGTACTCCTTCCAGATCCTCCTCTTTCCAATTCTAGCGAATTTTCTACCTGTATAATCTCTTCTCCTTCGATTACATTAGATGTCGTTGGGGATTCTATTACCCCATGGTTTATTAGAAAAGGAGGAACAATTGCTGGTTTATTACTTAATATTTCATTCATTAAGTCATAATATGGCAACTTTTTCTGTCTGTCCCAGTTTCCTTATGGTGATCTTTAATAAATTTGTATGTGCTAACAGGCTTTTCCACTTGTTTTGTATGTGATAAGGAGAGTAAGTATACGACTTCATCTTCATTTTATTTACGATTCTGTGAGAATATAAAATACAATCAAAATAGTTGTACCAGTAAGAATTGAACATACTTTAACCAAATACGACCGCGTTTGGGTCTATTTTTCTTTTGCAGTTGCTCTTTGTTTTCTTGGTATCGTTCAATTAAAAACAAAACTGCAGCATGTGTTCATTCCGTCCTTGCTGAATCATCAGGTGCACTATTGGTAGTCGAAATTTTCCAAAGCATTTACACTGTTATCTGAAGTAACACCTAGAAGGATAATGAATCACGCATACCGTTAATTGTACATTTGTATGTATACCTTCTAAAGAAACCATATCATCCCACCTGCATCATTTAAAAAACATTCGTGGGTCGATATTTCTTCCCACACCATCTAATTGCAGTAGGAGCATGTATAATAGACAATATCAACTTCAGTCGCCACAAATACCAGAAAAACAGCATATGAACTTGTAACATACGTTTAAATTTTATGGTTAGGATCCTTATTCAAATTCATACACCTTTTAATGATCTGGGGCATCAAATCCTGTTCGAACAAACATGTTCCAACATTTTGAATATTTTTAAAACACTCGATGGGGTGTCCTAATCACATTTAAAAACGCGTATTTTCGTGTTCGAGTACAATTTAAAAACATATAACAAAGTGATGAAATCCCAAGTCGAGTACCTATGTGTGTTTATACAGGGGTAAAATTAGTGAGGTTTTTCTTATATTGCTCCGTAACTATTTTATAGCGTTTTCCACTGACTGCACTAGTGCGCACTAAAACTGCCCTGATCCAGGGTATTGCATTCCACTGTCTTTTTCGGTGCACAACGTACGAGCGCAATGCGTTCCACTGGCATTTCGTTACTGCACTGAAAGTGCTCCAAGTGCAAGTTTTTAGAACTATGGTTAGTAGTCAGTGCAAAGAGCAATTCTAACCTATAAATTTGTTGTCTTGTCATTTAAACGTGCCCAGTGGTGTAATTTTAAGACATTTTTTGGAAATGCAAGCAGTAACTCCTTTAGTAATGGAATGCATAGATACTTCGGAAAGCAGCAACGACGATACTCTTACCGAAATAATACAATTCATGGAAAAAACAAAATATACCTAAAATTGTTCTGTATTTTTGAATTACAAACTATGTTTGATTAAAGCAGTATTGATTTCTGGAGTATATAAGGTTTTACACTAAACTATGGCACGCAACGTAATTTCTAACTGACATCACACAACTGTTTAATTTCTGAGCGAGTAAATGCCGTGTTGCCAAGTCAACAAGCACTAGTTACACAACATTTCCTCCTTACATATATTTACGAATTACAAATTCATACGTTGAGGTGCATTACGTGTACGTGTACTACGTCTTAGTTGCATACACTTTGGACTTAAATCTTCTGAAATTGTTGAATCCTTTTGAGTATATAATACCTCTTTTGATTCTCCAACACATTCTCAGAGCTTTCGAGCTGTATCCCATCCGAAATGGATCTACTTTCATCAGTACTATTAATGGGCGACTGTTTAGGACTTGATGAATCAACAATTTCAGAAGTACAATTTTCTTTAAATCCTGACGGATTCACTAACAAGTTAATCTCTGCCTGTGATGTATTTAGGAACGCAAATGCATGAAGCAGATATGTTGTCAAGGTTGCCACTTGGTGATTCTACAGAGGTTGATGGTTTCATAAATTCTTTCAATTTAATAGAGAAACCTATATATTTTGTCTCTGGAACTTTAAGTAAGGCAGAGCAAAACTATTCACAGCTTGAACGTGAAGCACTAGCTATTATATTTACTTGACGAATTGATAACGTCCGTCTCACGTTTCTAGTTGTGCAATCGCACCACACTAGGGTCGTAGTTCTACAACTTAGTAGTTCTACTAACAACACTAGGCAACATTGTTCGCCCAATTACTACAAAATGAAGCCAACTTCACTCGAATATATGGGAAATGATCATCACGATCTACACAAAATTTAACCCTTTTCTTTTTTTCTTTTCGCCTCTTCGCCAAATGTTATGCATTTTTGAATTACAAACGTATGTTTGATTAAATAAGTATTTATTTCTGGAGTATATAAGGTTTTACACTAAACTATGGCACGCAACGTAGTTTCTAACTGACATCACACAACTGTTTTGTTTCTGAGCGAGTAAATGCCGTGTTGCCAAGCCAACAAGCACTAGTTACACAACAAAATAATGAATTATTTAGGTGTAGTGTCGGAATATTCTGATGAACAGGTAGCATAAACAGTCCTAATGTATGCTGCTTTATAACAATAATTATTATTTATAGTTCAAATCACATTTTCGAATTTCAAGAAACTGCTAAATACTTAAGGAATGCGTTTAAACACTCAAATTTTTCCTCATGAGAACCATGGCGGAAGTAAAGTTGTTTCTGCAGAAAATCAATTACTAAGTTTTTTTATGGTAATGTAAAAACTGTATAATGTACAAACATTTATGGTATTTACGATTATTTTTATAGGTTTACCGGAAATAAATGTTCTATAAGAGATGTTGCTGACCTTTTTGGACTTGGGTAAGTGACATTTCATAGGCAGTGTGAATGGATTATAAATTTTTTAGTTCATTTAGCACCAGAAGTGATAATATTCCTAGAATAGGGCATTTGAAAAGTAAGAAATGTAAGACAATAATTTATGAGAAAAATGTGATTAATGTGATGCATAGGTTTCCCGATTCCCTGACGTTCTAGGATGTGTTGATGGAACATCTATTACCATTCCAACTCCAGCAAATAAGATTAAATTAACTTATGTTAATCGACATGATATTCCTTCTGTCACGCTTCAAGGAATATGTGATGCCAAGTGACGTTTTTGAATGTCTTTACAGGACCACCTGGTAAAATCCATGAATCAAGGGTTTTCAATTTGTCTCCTATTTCTAAAGAAATTCCCACTGTTTGTCAGAAGAAATACCGTCTCGTAGGTGACAGTGCCTATTCAATTAGGGAGTACCTATTAACCCCCTACCGGGATTATGGGAATTTAACAAATGAGAAAACTTTATTTAATAAAAAGTTTTGCAGTACAAGGGTGTTAATTAAAATACATTTGGACTATTAAAAGGACGATTTCGACAATTAAGTTGTTTAGACTTTCATTCTGTTGATAAAATAACAAAATTTATTATGGCCTGCTGTGTTTTACATAATTTATGTATAAACTGTGTTGATTTCATAGATTAAGAACACGATATTACTTATAATATTGTAGATGAAGTACTGGCCAATGAAATGTTAGCTGAAGTTACATTGCGAGAAGTTGGTAAAATAAAGAGATCTTTTTGTAATCAGTTTAACAATATAGGAGTATAATCTATGTTATGAAGACCTGCATTGTTGTAATGTTCCACATATTTTATAAACAATACACAGGGTGACCCAAACTCGATGGCCAAAACGAAAACAGCTGATTCCTCTGGGCAAAAGGAACAAAAATTGTTAATACAGGGTGTGTCTATTGTTGGTTTCAAGATGTTAACTTTTTAAATTTTTTCTATTTTGTGGACTTATTTTTAAATCACGCTGTATCTTCCAAACTAGAAGAGTTACAAGAAAGCACATTAGGAGAAATTTGTAGAAGATGAAATTGCCTTAAAGAATATTGAATTCATTCGAGACAAACTCATCATTCAACATTTTAATGACATAATGAATTCAGAAATGATTTTTTCAAATCCCAAGACAAATTTCCAAGAGGAATATTTTTCCAATAGAGATGGATTTGATACATGGCCGATAAAGGAAAACTTCCTTTTTCATACTCTTCACAACGATATGAAAAAACTTATGGTTGACGTACTAATTACTGAATTGTTACAGGAATACACCTCAGGAAAAACTTTTAGAGCATAAAATTACCTTCAAAAATATGGTAGAGTAGATGGGAATTGACGATTTGTCCCTCACTTTTCAATCAACAACGACTTGACATTAGTAAGTTAGTTGTCAAAATTTGTTTGCTATTACAGTTTTGCTGATTTCAATACGAGTTCTTTCTGTTGTAGTGATATTGTAATTTAGTTTTGAGTCGTTCTTGTTCTTGTTATTATTATTGTTCGTGTTCGTGTTTTCCTTCCTGAGTCATGTTTTCAAATGAAGAATATGCCGATATTCATTATTATTATGGTGTTGCCCAAGAAGAATTCATCCAGAAAGGAGAGTTTTCTCTAGAGTACACACTGCTCTAAGAGAGAGAGAGTATCTTTTAGGATCCTAAGAGATCAAGAGGAATTTCATAATGTTGAGAGGATTGACGATATAATTCAGCATTTCGAAGCAAATCCTGAGACTAGCTTGCGGCGGTCATCCAATGTATTGCAGATGCCACGAGAAACAATACGGAGAACTCTTAAGGCTGACGGAAGACGTACGTATCACGTGACGGGAGTTCAAGAACTTTTAGATGGAGATCTAGGTCGTCGGATTGAGTTTTTCCAATGGTATCTCAATTCAGTTAGGAATAATCGAGATTTCCAAAAGCAATCTTGTGGACGGATAAGGCCACCTTTACAAGGGCAGGCATCTTCAATATCCATAACACGCACGTCTGGGCACATGAGAACCCACATACTATGAGACCAAATAGCTTTCAACACCAGTTCAAAGTTAATGTTTGGGTTGGTTTACTCAACAATCAACTTATTGGTCCATATATTCTGCCAGATAGAGTCAATTCAGTGAATTTTTGAATACCCGTCAAGAAAACCTCCCTGAATTGATGGAGGAGGTTTCATTGGCAACAAGAGGAGATATGTGGGTTCAACTTGATGGTTGTCCTGCCCACTACGGAAGAGGGGTGAGAGATTGGTTAAACATTGCAAAAATATTTAATAGCAATTTTGTTCAAGTTGTACCGCTTCCTGGTTCTGGCTGAAGCCACCGGTCTTTTATTGGTTGTAACTGTCTTATTTTACAACTTGTAGACTCAAATTTCTGAACATGAGAACTCTCTCATAAAAGGGGTTCAGACTAAGATGTATACCTAGACGTATGTTGGGTTGCCTATCTAATTTCTACAAACGTTACATACAAGAATGGTTTATTTACAAATCAAAACAAAATTATAATATTGATGCTAATACAAAACAAATAAATAACGAAACTGAAATTAACTGGTTATCTAATTCACTAAAATACTATTAAAAATATGTCAATTATTCTTGCGGGTTTTCTTTCTATAAGCGCCTACGCCGCTGGTCTATCCTGGTTTCCCACCTTCCTTTAATGGTTGTTTATTAATTCTAAAACAGATGGTCAAAACGTGGTATACCGGCGAATTTATGTGTGGTTAATTATAAGTTATATTAATTAATGGGAAATGCTGGTGGAGTACGGTAATCAGGAGGTGGTTATATACGGGTAAGTAGGAAATTTGATTTAAGTAGAATGTAAGGTCCCACTACTGTTTAAAAGTAAACAAGGGTTGTTCAGGTGGAAGATAGATCGTTTACTTAAGGAAGGGTTATTATATAGGAGAACTAAAAGGTGGTGGGTGAGTGAGTTTGTAGGAAGTGATTGTATGAACCGGTAATTAAAGGAGCAAATCTGATCTGGTGTGTATGTGGGTGATAGCAGGGAGAATTTATTGTGAGGGATGGCGACGTTATTTATATTAGGATATACAGGGGACAGCAGATGAATATTTCTGGTTAGGAAATCCTTTTCGGGCACAAGCCTAAACCGTCAAAGGACAGTTTCAGGGAATAACCTTGTGCGTGATCATATAGGATGTTTCGGGCAATACCACCGTCACTCCTCTATAATCTCTAGGATGTCTACCCCTATCCTTGTCGCGGCTTGCACCTTCAACAAGTTTATAGTGATAAATCTCTTGTTTGGTTAATAAAGGTAATGATGAAACAGGGGTAGCTAGTTGTGTATAACCATTCGGGGTGTACAGCCCTCCGTCTGATTTCACACAATCAACTTCTTTACGTATACCCAAATCGGGGCCAGGACCCACAATAAGTTTGTATACGTATTGTGACTAGTAATGGATGTAATATGAACAGGAATCGGTGTCAGGTTAGATGAATGTAACAGGTGGATTGTGGGACGGAATGTAATGCAGGACTGATGAATCAGGTAGGTTCAGGCAGGGTTAGTATAGACTTAGCATACTCTTAAAGTATAACTAATTAAGGAAAGGATATAATAAGGAGAATTCAGGATATGAGCAATAATACTGGAATAATAATTATAAAATGAAAGTAAGGTATGAACGCAAAGTGTCAAGTGTTTTGTTGGATGGGAAGGCAGTGTTTATATAGGGATTTTGGAAGATAATGGGTAGAGTGGGAACAGCTGATAATATGTTTTAAATCATATAAATGCAGTTGTGGAAGAAAATAGGAAATAAGTTTGGAGGAATTTATTGACAAGGATTTGAATTTTAGGAAGGATCTGCAGGATCATTACAAAGTTCAAACGATATATCCAAAAATTTTCCGTAAACAATATAAACCTAGATACCAAACGGTTCTCTATACCTAGCAATTCTAAAACAATGTTTTTAATTCCTACAGTTCCTGACGAGGTGCTTACAATTATTCGGAGCTTACATAATAAACGCTCAGCAGGGTTAGATAATATATCTACTTTAATACTTAAATCCGTAGATACTCTAGTGGCAAACGTAATTTCTCACTTAATAAACTTAAGTTATTCTTCTGATACCTTCCCTGACGCCTTAAAGCATTCAGTGGTTACTCCCATATACAAAACTGGAAATAAGCAAGATGTAAATAATTACAGACCTATCTCGTTAGTCTCAGTATTATCGAAAGTTTTCGAAAAAGCTACCAATAACCGCTTAATGCATTTTTTACGAAAAACAAACATTATTTCTATAAATCAATTTGGTTTCATGCAAGGTAGAAGTACTGAATCAGCTTTAGGGAAGTTTATAACAGATATATACAATGGGATTAACACCAACAAAAAAACTGCAGCTCTTTTTCTTGACATTAAAAAAGCATTTGATACTTTAAACAAACAAATTTTGCTACATAAACTAGAAAAAGCAGGTATTAGAGGTAATTCAAACAAGTGGTTTGAAAGTTATTTAAACAACAGGAAACAATGTGTCAGAATTGTTTATTCTATAAGTAACTCACTTTCAGTTACTTGCGGAGTTCCTCAAGGCTGCGTCCTTTCTTCCACACTATTTCTAATATATTGTAACGATCTTTGTAATGGCAATCTGACGGGAAGTATCACAGCGTTTGCTGACGATACAGTACGCACATATGTAGGGGATACCTGGGATGATATACACTCTAAAATTAGCCAAGATATCAAAGATTTGAATGTATGGTTTAAGAACAACAAACTGACGCTTAACATCGGTAAAACAAATGTTGTGTATTTTAATTTATCAACAAAATTAACCACTACCCATATGCCACTTCAATTTCACAATAACTGCACTCAACAGTCATCCTGCACATGTCCATCGGTTTGTCAGGTTAAAATTCAAAAATATCTAGGGTTATTTTAGATACCAAATTAACGTGGAAATGGCACATCGATAATTTAAAGACAAAGCTATATGGCACAGCTAGAAAAATCTATACCTTAAGAAAGGTTCTAACCGCTCATGCCCTGAAAATGATCTATTATTCATATATGCATTCGCATATTAGTTACGGTGTTTCTTGTTGGGGAGCTGCAGCATATACTAGATTACAATCAATTGCTAAGTTACAAAAATGGCAGTCCGTTCAATATGCAACAAATCAAGAATTACTCCATCTCTTCTATTATTCATCCAACTGAACATCTTACCACTAAAATATTTATTTCTTTTAAGGTCCTTCGACAGTTTTTAATATAAGTGACGCTCACAGTTCCCAAAGGCGGAATTCTAACGTAATTGGTACCAGTACAATCAAAGAGAAAAAAGATTACCAAAAGTAAATAAAACGATATTCCAAAATATCTAGGACAAAACTGTATAATGCTCTACCTAGTTCTCTCAAAAGGTAAAACTAACAAAAACCGTTGGAAAATCTTGAAAAATGGATATTACATAACATACCTCTCTTAAACAAAATATTGCTAATTACAAAATAAATATATCTGAAACATATCTAGTTATTATTTTTTTTCCGCTTACTACTACATTGCACCAAGTTCCAATTATAGAACAATAAATAATATAAACAGTGATTTAAATAGATTGGATAGCTATACTGTAACTCTGGGCTGTATCGTAGTGCATGCAGAACCATTTCCCATATAAGCTTACAATATTATTTTAAGATATTATTACTTTAAGGTATTAATTAGGGTGATAGTACATATGTATATTATTCTGGGAATAAAAACGTATTATTATTATTATTATTAAACGAACATTAACCCCAACATTGGATTGGAAGAGGTGGTACAGTGGCGTGGCCTCCAAGATCTCGAGATCTCACCCCTCTGGATTTCTTCCTCTGGGGATCTCTCAAGGAATTGGTCTACAGCACTCAAGCAACAACCAGGGAAGAGCTTATTGAAGCAATTCATAGATCAAGTCGGCTGATAACACAGAGACAAATTGCTTCAGCGGCTTCAGTACGAAGACGGTGTGTCCAGTGTATAGCAGCAAACGGCAGTCATTTTGAAGCAACTCTTGACAATTGAATAAAAGGTTCCAAAGTACTTAATTTTGGCCACAGGAATCAGTAGTTTTAATTTCACCATCGAGTTCTGGTCACTCAACATTGTTATTATCTATTAATGGATTTGATTGTGGTACCTCGATTAAATCTTGAGATTTGAAAAAAAACTCATGTGTGAATTCATTATGCCATTAAAAATGTTGAATGATGAGTTTGTCTCGAATGTTCTTTAAGGCAATTTCATCTTCTACAAATTTCTCCTAATGTGTTTTCTTGTAACTCTTCTAGTTTGGAAGATACAGCGTGATTTAAAAATAAGTCCACGAAATAGAAAAAATTAAAAAAGTTAACATCTTGGAAACCATCAACAATAGACGCACTCTGCATTAACAATTTTTGTTCCTTTTGGCCAGAGGAATCAGCTGTTTTCGTTTTGGCCATCAAGTTTGGGTCACCCTGTATAATTTATAGAAAATTAGTATCGATTTAATATAGACATAAAAGAACTATTGTGAAAAAGATTATGCTGTAAGCAAACCAAACCGATTTATATTTAATTGTAGTTATCAGTTAATGAATAAAGACAATTACTAACTACCATTATAAAATAATCTTGTAATTTATTATTGCGTACTTAGATACATAATAATAGATAAAAATATTTCTATTTATCTTTAATTACATCAACTAAAGCTTTAAGAAGGTTCATTTTTCTTGATGACGACGTTCTAGATTCTTCCCGTTCATCATGAAGTGTTACTAGTACATCTTTCAATGTATTTTTACTTTTCTTCATCGGAGCCTTAGTTGTAACATTGGTTACACCACACAGTAGGTACCTCTGGTTCCCAACTGTCGCTATAGCAGCTATTTTATCTAATTCGGTCACATATTCTATATCGTTTCTAACTTCTCCTGTTCTTTTATTCATATTAATCGCTTTCTTCTTTCGATTCATAACTGTTTTGAATCCATTTTCAACTTGGGCAGGAGATTTTATTAGAGTAAAATGGGCCTTTAAGTTATTCGCAATTTCTTGCCACATTTGTCACTTATTTTTAAACTTTTTAAGCAGTCCAATTAAACAAATATGTTTCATATTTATGTAATGAAAATAGAGTTTGCACTAGTGACCACTCCTTACCTGCAAAAGGTACTGTACATACATTTCAATCATTATTCTGTTACTAATGTGACCTATCTTCGTTGGCCTCGTGATTGGAATTTGTTTGTTCCACATTTTGCATTTCCTCCTCTTGGTGTTGTTCATTTTCTGCTGTTTCCAATATTATTGTTGATCTGTAAAACAAAAACGTAATTATGTATTTTTTACAACTTATTAGGTAGTTCCTTGTGAAGTCATGTAAAAGTCATACCCATTTTTCTCCATCGGAATCAAAGAATGTAATTCCCCTTGAATTGTAATCTGGTCAGTAGCAATTAATTGACTTATATATTGAAGAGCAAAATTATCGTCCCCTAATACAAAACGAAGTTAACACAATATAATACAACAGTTTCAAGTATACCTACTTTGCAATCTGTATCGCAGCTCCTGTTCTGTATCTTCATGAAAGGTTGTTTGGTTATAACCATTGGCAACAAAATTTATTTCATGTGTCACAAAGTCGTTGCTACACATGAATTAGCAAATTAATAAACATAAAATTCCGCGAAAATAATTTTTGAGGTTAGAAGTTACATTTTACAAATGAGTATTCCACTACACACAGAAATTGTACTGGAACTGAATTTGAGCGGTTCCGGTGCAGAGCAACTCGAATGCGTTCAGTGTTGGTGCGAACTGAGTGCGTTTTAAAGAACAGCTCAGTGGAAAACGCTATTAGCTAGAGAAAATATTTACAACACACCCTGTATGTTTTTAAATATTCTTATTCTGTGATCAATTGACTAATTGTTAGTTTTGTTTTTTTTTTATTAGAATCAACCGTTACATAGTTATTCAACTTTCTAGGAAAGATATGACGTATTCAAACACAACGAAAAAATCTACAGCGGCCACATTGTGACAGATTAATCAAAAATATTATGTCAAACATTTGTTAAGATCAACTACTGACATCCGAAATATTAAAAGTTAAATTCCATTGTACATGGTGTTTTCTACGGTGATACAATAATTTCATATTTCTATTGGCCATAATTCAATTTTTTAAATGGAACACCCTGTATTTTGTAAGTGATTCAGATAGAGAAATAAATTATTTTGCCTTTACATTGGGTTCCCTATACCTAAAGTTGACACTTTTAAATTATTGCAGTTTTAAGAATAACAGCACCGTGTTATGCCAATGGTAATTTTACAAGGATATGTTAAATATTCCGAGAACGTCATTTCTGCATATTGCAAAATTATAATAAAAAAATCATCACTACAAAGGAACGACTTATTTTTATTACAAAATTTTAACATCTACATAATAATTAATAGAATAAATACCTGAGCAATTTACAATAAGTGTTCAAACACACCGCCATTTTAGCGCCATATCAACGCTTGTAGTTGGAGGAATTTGGTAAACAATGTCATTTATACAGCCCAAAAGGAAAAAATATAGTACAGATGGGTCTGCGGACGTAGCAGACCAGTTCTGTGGACCACTTCGTCCAATCCAGCGGCCAGCGAATCAATATTTAAAAAATTTCGAACATTCAGCGTCGAATGTAGAGGTGCACCAGCATGTTGGTACTACTATCTAGTGACAACATTTTCAGGGACATGTTGCAGGAAATCGTTCAATTCATGTTCAAGAAATTTGAGATACATTTGACCATTAAGATGGTGGGTCTCCAAAAAAATGTGCACCAGCAACTTGTGTACCGATAATTTCACCTCACACGTTTACTGACCACTGATGATGATAAATGTCTCTCAGGAATTCCGGCTTATCGGTAGCGTAATGATGGAAATTTCGCTGATTATGAAGGCTGTTACACGTTCAAACCGCACTAGGCGTCGTGTATGCTTACTAATGTAAGCGGGTTGCCAAGCCAGCTAACAGGGAGATGGGCGTGGTCGAAATAATAAGTAAAATGAATGATTAATACGCTCAAACACCTTACACCTATACTCAAACAACTCAGTCCGGGAAAATATGTCTCTAGGCGCCACTACAATCGAAACTTTGCTAAAATAATTGTCTTAAGCTGGGAGTTAATTAACCCTACTTGATTGTGGAAAGTAGGATTGTGCTTACTCAGTAAACGCTCACACGAGGGTTCTAAAACAAACACTCGTCCAAAACAATTCAACTCAAACTCAAATATATTAGTACTACCCAGGTTATTAGAAACTTTTGAATACACCTCGTATACCAAAATTTCCAAAACAAAACTTATCACTCCAATTTAACTGCATTCACGTAACCAACAGTTATATTTTCCACGTATCCCTCGTATAGATATAAAGTTAAATTTCTGCTTATTAATGAATAAATAGTTCTTCATTTAATGATCGATAATTAATTTTAAAATTCCTAACATGAACGATATCTTTTAAATTTAATTTAATTTTATAATACTTCTGAATCGTATGTGACATTCGTAAATATGTAAGTTGTCAAAACTCATCTCTTAGTTGTTATACTTAATGAAATTTTTAATTACAACAGCTGATCCGTCATTAGTGTACTGCGTTAATGAAACTAACATGAAAATTTTGCAATCAACCTGACTAATATGACCTTTCAGGTTGTTCATTAATCTTGAAACCAAAATGTGCAAAATTTACATTTAAGTTGTCAAAAAACTAGGTCACCAATTAAGTAAACGTCACAAATGTATCTCATAACTGGCCAAATAAACAACAAAACAAAAGCTAACGATAAATATATATATATATATATATATATATATATATATATATATATATATATATGTCCTGCACCAAAATAATAAATGTTTACATACAGCGTGGTTGGTAAACCACTCCACCACGTTACTATCAAAACAAACTTGCGTTTCTACAAAATTCTTACTGCTAAAACAACCAATACAACATAACTCGAGACCGATTATCTTTTTCCTTCAACAAAATTAATTAAAATTACCCAACAATACGCAAATTACAACTAAACAAAAGATAATCGTGCTTTACTAAATTTTCAAGGTTCTTAAATATAATTCTTACTTAAAATTGTCCACTAATCCTACGCTTTTCTTTCTTCTTTCTTCCGGTAAATCAATTATTTGTAGTCCATTTGTATTCCTTAAATTGCCTGAAGGCACATAACAAATACTTCACAATTCCACAACCACTTATTCCTTTCTGTAATCGCAAGTAGTCTAACTATACGAAGTTATTACTTTAATAAACCGTAATAAACTATACACGTTTGGTTGCCTCTTTAAAGTTTCTCGCAACCTTTAGGACAATTTAGTCCTTCCTTACACAAATAAACTTTTAATGTCATATAAAATTACTTTAACATTGGCTTAATTTACTACCAATACTTCGCTCACTTAAAGTTGGTTCCATAAATAATTTATACTAAAGATCGGTACAAGCTCACGCGCCGCACTGACACTATAACGTAATAACTGTTATCCTATTAAAAATCTGCTTACACACTTTTTCTTTTGAAGAACAAAAACTGATTTTATCTTCAATCTCAATTTTATTAATTGTTTTATTTATGAATGTCTCATACGATTCATCCCCTTTCGGGTTACGCAGTTGTTTAAACAATGACTGCCTTCAATATTATTCACAAATATAACTCCAACTCAACCCATTCTAATTTCACACTTCACTTCGCGCGTCTCTCACCGAGCTCTCACCAACAACAACTAAAACTTAAAAACCCCACGTCAATCTCTGACTTTCCTATTTATACCTTAAGCCATCCATCTTTAAACATGGCCGACTTCCTTGCTATATTCTCCAATGGTATTCATTCAAACTTTCTTAATGCCGATAGATGCTACCATCTGTACAACCACGCTCATAACTACAATACATCGCCATGTTTGTTCTTACTTACAAATTTTACAATCACTTTATGGAGAAGCCATTTTCGTCATCACATTCATTCAGTAGCCACTCTGGACCATTACACAACTTTCAACGTTTATCTCCCGCATGCGCTTAATCTCCTTCCGCAACATTTGCAAAAATAAGTACCGTCTAAGGTCTCAAATCCCATATACACACGTATTCTCAAAACTTATTGCACAACATTACGAAAACTTTCTATAATCAACAAATAACATACCAAATCTTTCTCTGCATATTTTCTAGAACATTCTACACTTATACACTCACATCTTACGGCCAAAATTACTCCTCTATCCTCCAACATTCCATTCCTTACAGTAGCAAACCATTATCGTCCCATCGACAAATTTCTCTTCACATTTACATTCCTCAGAATCTATTGATTCCAACACCAATGTCTCTATAACATTCAAATACACGTATCTGCATACTGAACGATATTTCTCCTAAATTTCCAGTGGCGTATCACCCACCCACATACATATACACAAAAAAATTTTTTTCCGTTCAAACTCTATACATCCGTACTCAAAACACGTAATACACGTCATTATAACATCTTACATACAGGGTGCGTCATCGCAACCTTATAAGGCATCTGTTACTAAAAGTCGCCTCATCGGTAAAAATGGCGCAGTTCAAAAAATCTGGTTCAATATTCAATTTACTATTAATCCACTCACAACATTTCCCCCGGCGTTCTAAATCTTGCGGAAAAAGTTTCTGGATATGGTAGGGGTGGAAATTATTACATTTCAAGATGCGGTGTATAGGTATATGACTTGATATGTGAGGATTTTCAACCACTGGAGTAACAACCATTAATGCGTTTTCCTCATTGGTTACATGTCTTGTATGCATACGTTTTGAATAATTAACGCTGCCTGTTGTTTCAAACCTCCTTTTGAATATTTCGAACCTAACTTCAGGTGGGCGTCTTTTGTCAGGATACTTCTGAGCATAGCTTCGGGATGCAAGAAGACAGTTTCGATCACATTCTCCTAATTCATAGGTCATATCAACACACTCTTCCCTAGAAAAATTCATTCTGATGAACAAAACAGTGAACCCATGCAGCAAAACACAAAACTGTTAATTTACGGCGAATTAATATGACATAATTGTTTTAGTTTTTTACAGTTGCTTCCACAGACCTCTAAAAATTACAATTCGCATAACACGGTCCTTCTATTCTTGTCAATTTCAGGTATAGGAAACCCTATATAAAATCGAAAGAGAAGGTATTTAGAAACACCCTGTACAACGGAGTTTAACTTTTCATATTTCAGTTGATAGTAGATGATCTTGACAAACGTTTGACAAAATATTTTTGATTAACCAGTCACAATGTGGCTGCTACAGATTTAATTCATTATGTTTGCATACGTCATATATTTCTTAAAAGTTCAATAACTCTGTAACGGCTCATCCTAATTAAAAAATAAGACGTTACCAGATAGGTATTTGATGATAGAATAAAAATATTTAAAAATATACAGGGTATTTAATTTAAAATATTTAAGTTCGATACTGGCATCTAACACAACACCCTATAGAATTGTCGATAGTTTTAGGTTATCTAACTATCTAAAATAGTTACGTAGCAACATAAGAATTACGCACTAATTTACACCCAGTATACCTAATGAACAATCTAAATATCCTAAAATACCAAAGTACAAAACGTATCAAGTGTTGATTATAGGTATTAGTTTGTTAATAATAGAAAGTAGGTTGTTGGTTACTTAATGATCTTTTGTACGATCAGTCGTTTTAACAATTCACGGTGCGCTCGTTTAGATCATCAATATTAATTAATTTTTAAATTTATTTGGCTTTGTATTTGAAATCTTGAAAATATGTAAAACTAAATTGTGTGTGTGGATACGTGCGTGTGGGTGCGTGCGTGTGTTCGCGTGCGTGCTGTGTAAGTGCGTGTGTTAAGTGCTTGTGTGTGTGTGTGTGTGTGTGTGTGTGTGTGCGGGTGTGTGTAAGCAATGGTGTCGGATCTATTTCAAGTACGTAAGAACATAAATCACGCACTAGCCAAGACATCATAACGGCGAGACCTCCAAATTTAAATGCGGCATATTGTGGTAAAAGCGGACAATCTGTGTTTTGGGATTTCAACTTTTCGAAAGATCGAACGACGAATTTACCAATTTAACTCGAAAAATGAATATTTTACTTTAGACAATTGTATTCTCACGTTAAAACAGATATCGATTTTGATAGGGGTCTAACGACATTATTTACAATTTTAAAATCAATGGGTTACAAACACAAACGTGTCGGACAGGAGATTTTATGTGAAATGGAACACATCTTTGTTAAGTTTTTTTGAGAAAATCTCTATAGTTGTAAAGTTGAGGCTAGCATGTCAGATTTGTGCATCTAGACGAAACGTAATATGGTTCTGGAATCCATCGTTGGGTGCACGATTCCGACATCAAAAGATCCATTCAAAATTAAAAGTGAAGGCATTTTACACGTGGGATATAATTTACGGTTTTTGGACAATTACGACTATTTACTCGATTCGGGGACCGATGATCATAAAACTATTAATGGGGACCGGTTTCAAAATAAGCTGATTTCTGCGCTGTCCATACTACCCGGAAATTGTGTGGTGGGTATGGATAATGCACCGTGTTTCGGTGCAGTTAGCCAAGCCACCGTCATTTTCTAGTAAGAAAGATCAGCTGCATTTTTGTAAAAACTAGTACAATAGGACGATAAGTTCTGAACGTCCATCGAAAGATAGGCTTCAGAAATTATGGCTTGAGAGTTTATTCAAATGTTCTCGTACAATGTGGCTCAGAAGGAAGAGCCCCACTCTAGCAAAGTGGTGGTCGTGGGTTCAAGTCCCACTTGAGATAATCTTTTACTGTATGTACTTTAAAAGTGAATGTTAAATAAAATACAATTAATGATTATTAAACTGATGTCACGTGATGTCATGTGAAACCCTAGCGAATTGCGGGCTCACATGACATTCACAAAAGTTGACTGTGATCCTTCATTATGTGTATAAACATTATAATACATCGTAACCAGGGAAGTACATATAGTTTAAGTTTGTATCGAGTGTTACTTGCCTCCTCGATAGCGCAGAAGGAAGAGCACCACTCTAGCAAGATACAGGGTGTCCAGAACCTCTTTTACAAAAGAAAACTGCAGATTCTAGAGCTGATTTTATGTCGATTTAACGTAAATTGCCTTAATACAAAAATACTTCCTAAGAGAGCTAGAGCCCTTAGAAGATGGCGCCCCAACATCGGTTTAATTCAAATATTTTCAAAACGGCTTTTCTTTAAATGATAGCGTTCTGTACATTTATTTAGTGGAATATGCCCCATCGTATGGCGTGAATATGACTTTTTAGTTGTACTCATAAGCGGCTCGTTTGGGCGGGGCATTGGACATTGTTATTCATAGGTTTTGTGTTTTTCAAAATTTCGCAATTGTAACATAACATTTAAAAATTAATTAATCTCTATCTCTCCATCTATCTCTATCTCTGTCTCTCTCTCTCAATTTAACATTAGGGCCCCTTATTAGAATACTATTTATCGTTAAGGGGGCCACGACAAGGGGCGCAGAACCTAACACAACCTCCTATACTTGCTTTATGAGATAGAATTAGGGCGCGTTGTTAGAATGTTATTTATCGTTAAGGTGGCCACGACAAGGGGACGCAGACCCTAACACAAGTTCCAATACCTGCCTTATGAGATAGAATTAAGGCCTCTTTATTAGAATACTATTTCCTCCCATGGGGACCACGGAAAGGGGGCGAAGGTCCGAGAGCAAGTTACTATATCTGTCTTATTTGATTAACATTTAAACATTCCATAACGATGATAACGTAATGCTCTTCAAACAGGACCAAATTAACTAAACTCAAATGTACGTATTTACAGTATCTTTCCAAGACCAAATTAAGCAACTGAAAATTCACATGGCTAAGATCAAGACCAGTTGAAGGTGACTTTTTCTCAAGGTGCAATCGTTTCTCTAAAAGGTCTACTTTCCTTTTTTCCCTTTCTACTCGGCTTTCACACTCTTTTTCTAATAACTTCAGTTTTTACTTGTGCGTTTACATTCCTTTCTTTAAATAAATTTCTAATGGACTGACATATTTCTTTTTGTGTTTTGTGTTGTTAGTGGCAATTTTGATGGTGTTGTTGGTGAGCATGTTGACACTACAGTTGATGGAGGTGTTGACTCTGCTACTAGAGAAGATGTAGGTTCCGACATTACGGCTGTTGGAAGTTGTTCAGCTGGTGCCATCTTATTAATTCCTATTGCTACAGTGTAGGGTGCAGACGTTGATGGAGTATTCCCTAATATCTCACCCACTTGGTCAAAATAGAGAAAGAGTGGTGCTCCTCTTCCTGTCTTAGATTTATTCTTCATGATCACTTTGTATGTGCCAATTAAGTTTCTCCATTTGGTTTCACATGATTTTGTATTTTTTCACGTCTGAACTTATATAAGCTCATTGCCTCCCAGACATACTTTCTTTTCTTTGCATTATTAAAAAAAATTTTTGTTTAGATTTCATATACAGCAATTAAACCCATAATTTATTCGTTCTTCAAATAACGCGATCGTCCTCTGGTTGTTTGTTCATCTATCGCGTCTTCAGCATTGGCTTGAATTTATGTCTCTTGCATATCGCCTTTATTAATTGTCCACAATAATACTTTCCTAAAACTTTAATGAAAAATACTCCAAAAATGTACCCATCGTTATTGTGAATCCGGTAAATTTCATTAATTGTTGGCACCGTTGGTAATAGTCCGGCAAGATGCATTTCTTGGATATATTCTCGTGTGAAATCATCATTGTCTAAAATAAAATACTTGAAGTGCGGAAATCCTAACAAATTACCTACTGTTTTAAGTTACAACATAAGCTTTTTTATGAATATGGTATTTCCAACATAAGTAATTCCGAATTTATGCAAAATTTAATCTCCAAATTGATTGTTTCAATAAATAAATAAAAACTGTTCAAAATTTACAGGTTATGTTTACTGAATGAAATGAACTTATTTAACTGCACCACTTTTTTTCAATAATCACTGGCAAGTGATTTTGTGACCAGTAGGAGGCACAAACCTGGTTTGTGGTGGGAGGTAACTGATTGCTTGGAAAAGAACGAGTTCCATTCACTTAAATCAGTTAAATCACCAGAAACAAATAGACAATGGTCAAATTTTATATTTATGTCGTAGGTAAACCAACTAATCTAATTGGAAGGCGGTTTTCTCAAATGATTGAACTGAAGCGACTTTATTGAAACTGACTCTCATTTGTAAATCACTTTATCACTAGAAAAGAATACGCCCACTATAAATCTGTGATTTACAAAATTTAAGCTTAGGTGTTGGTTCATATTTCATACATTAAAGTATGGTTAATAATCATTTTTTATAAATTGCTCCGCAGAATGTACAATATTTTTCTTTGACAAGGAAAGAGAGGGGACGCGTAATCCCGGATACCAATCTGTTACCATTCGCCACCAACATGTTGAAAGAAGAGAGAAACATATCTTCTCTATGTCATATTATGGAAGGCGCACGATGCTAACGCTTGTTTGCCACCAAGCCAATGGCGACAGATTAATATTTCCGAAATGCACGTTACGAGTCCCCTCTCTTTTCTTGTCAAAGATATTTTCTGTAACATCATTGTGTATATGTTACAGTTAAAGTGTTCATTCCGAGAATGTATACACTGACTAGCTAATGTATACATTTACTGATGTTATTAGTAAATGCATTCACAACGAACGAACTGTAAGGTTTTACTAGCAGATGTATACATTAACGGATGTCACTTAGTTAAAGTGTAACCAAAGGAAATTTGTAACATAACCTAAGATTTTGTGTTGTTCATATATATATATATATATATATATATATATATATATATATATATATATATATATATGTATGCATACATATATTGAGATGAGATATAATAAGGTGTTAAGGTATATATATATATATATATATAAGCCCAAGTTAAAAATTAGTGTACACATAAAGAGAGTTCGATGGAATTAAATAATCATATATGTTAAGCGCATGTTGCTTAAGTTAACATTTATATAAAACTATGTACAAGAGTGATTATATGGCATGTTGTTAGCTACTTAAATCCATTTTCATAAATATAAAAGTATGAACATGGCTGAACAATGAGAATTGTCAGTATATTACTTTTCGAGCTTCTGCAAAGTTCAATTATATTAGTTTTCTTGTATTCAATACATGTAAATCCATTTGTATAAAGTATATTCCAGTGTAGCAGTATATTATCCTTCTATTCTAAAACAAATATAAAAGTAAAATTATTTAAAACAACGCAAGAAGTTAAAATATGTGGTAAAGTGTATGAAACTTGAACAGAATTGAGAGGATTCATAGAGTTTACAAACTTTAAAAGTGAATGTTAAGAAACATTATGTTAAAAACTTACATAATGAAGTGTTTGGAAAATGTTCCAATTTAAATTAATATTTTTATATGTAATTTAAACATAAAGTTGAGAAAAACCAGGTTAGGAAATTCCAATTTAAAATTGAGATGGATTTTTTCTTAATAAACCATACAAATGTTTGAGACTGTGTTATTCTTATGTAGTTTGACCCACAGAATCCATTTCTGGTCTTAGTCTTCCTGTGGAAATAAAAAATAAACATTTTGTGAAATAGTTAAATTGTAAATATTGGAACAGAGCATAGCAAAAGGGGCATCTCAAGAAAGGAAAAATTGTGTAGAATCCAAAAATGTTTTTAGTTTTAAGATTTGAACATGTATATGGAAGTTATGTGTAAAATTAAGATTTTGCAAATTTTAGAAAAGTGTTTAACCAATAGAATTGTAGGAACGTTATGTTTGTATTGACAAAATTACTTAGGTAATTGAAACATTTTCAGAGGCTATATAAACAAGTGAAAAAACAAATCTTGATCTTTTCCTGTTGTTTCTTAAAGTAATAATATGTTTACTCAGTGTGTATGTATAAAAATTTTAAATCGTACAACTGGTTCGTATAAATCTTAAATTTCATAATAATTGAAATTCAAATATTTTGTAAATAAGTGGAATTTAAGTTCCGGTAATATGTTTTTGGATAACGAGTGGTTGTTATACCAGTGTTCGTAATGTATTTTCGTTTTAAATTAAAATTAGTTTGTGCAAATTATTCATGCCTTATTACTGAATGGAAATAAAAATTATGAAATGGTGCAAGAAAATAAAAATTCGAGAAAGCAACCTAAAACATAAATTATTAAATTTATTAAAATTATAATTAAAATAAAAGTGCTTAAAATAAAGTGTTTAACGAAAATATTTAAGCCCCATACCTTTGGTATGAGAACTTCCACCGTGGGACTAATTTGTTTAAGTAGCATAATTAACATAATCGTTAGTGCTGTTGATCTACCTTCGTTGGAGCATATATTGGAATTGGGATTAATTTCTGATATGGATATTAGAAATTATTATGCTGATGGATTTCCGGCAATGGAAAATTAATGTATGGAATTCAAACTACAGCTGATATGGGAATTGGGTCACCATCATTGTATTGTGGTGCAGCTAAAGAGAAGGGAAAAGTAAACGTGAGTCTATGAATTCTTTGGACTTATTTGAGGTTATGTTGTTTATTATTGTGTATTATTTATGTGCATTCGTGTAAAGGATATTAGTAAATTGCATGCTGGTCTGGAAATAACAAAATCATGTATTGAGTTTATGTTGAGTTGTTGTTATAAAAAGGAAAGGATACTTACCGAAAATATATTATTCTTAATGTGGTTTAGTCATGAACATATTGTAACGTACAAAAAATTCATCTACTTTAACTCCTTCTCTATATGTACTAAACGCACTATTCGTACGATTCGTGTGTAACACATTACAGTAATTTTACATGTCTTCTATTGTGTAATTTAACAAAAATCCGATTCATGTTAATAATTCTATCAAAAGTAAATAGGTATGACATCTGTCGGCGTGTAGCCAAACTCTGTACTACATAATGGTTGTTTTATTAAACATAAATCTAATAGATCAAAAATTCAGTTTTGATAACAAAAATTTTTACTTTCTTCTCCGCCATTTTGTGACGCTACGGAAATTTTGTGATTTCTTTTACACTTTCTCTACTAAACGAAATTATTTTGGATTCTGGTAAAAGATTTCAAAACAATAGGAATTCCTACCAAATTTGCTAATCCTATTGATCGCAAGCTTTGCGGATTTCAAACAAAATTTGGTCGTGTCCAATAAGGGGTAAGAAGTACAGTTCTCTCATTTGGTACTAATCTAAAATCTTTCTTCTTAGGGAACGGAACACATACAATCTACAAATATAAAGCTTTAGATTCGAACCTATCAGGCTCGTTTTAACATTTATTGCACGCCTTACGACATAGTGGTAAGTTCATAAACCTTTCTATCTTCGTGCTTACCTACCTTTACTTTTTTTAGCGGTTTTGTGTTGGTTTTGTGCTGGTGTTGTGTTGGTTTGGCGTTGGATTAGTTTTGTATTAGCTTCAATTAGAAGGAAAAATTACTTTTCTTGCGAACCTACTTTTCCTCATCTGTAACCTTCCGGTAACTTAAATGTGAAGTTGGATTGGCTACGCTAACCTAAGCCATTGGACATATTATATCGGGGGCGCTGCACCTGCTTTAGTGGCTGTCCCATCGCTAGAGTAAGAACTCTCGACATCAGATAAGGTCAGGGTGTTTATCCGTATTACTATATGTACTACTTCCATTACTGTCTGCGAATGAAGGTATAGATTTCAATTAGGATTAATAACCCTAAAACTGCTCACCTTAATTGTATCTGTAAATATGATCAGCTACCTCTAGCTAACATTGATTGATTTAGTATCGTACTACCTTCCTAAGCATATACTTTACTATTAGTTTCATTATCTGGGTAATATTAGAATTTACAGCTTTACTTATTAATTAAAACTACCGTTACGTTTAATGTAAATGTTAGCTGCGCGGCAGACGAGTTTCATTATATAAGTATGCGCGTCACAATTTAAGTAACTGGATGTGTCTAAATAGTATCATTGAATCTAAATTACCTGTGCCGAAATTATTACTTTCATTGTTGAATGTTTCTTTTCTCATAAAAGATTTCTTTGCTTTATCAAAATTAGGTTACGAGGACGATTTAGTTACTCAATTATTTATTTCTGGCTCCTTTCTTCCTAAATATTTGGTTATTGACTTAGTTTGTCTCAGAAATAAATAAGTTGGGTTAATTGAATCGTCTCCATTTTCTTTCCAGCAACCGCTTTAATTGGGCGGTTAATTATTTAAATATTAATGTGTTTTCTGTAAACGTCAATAAGTATTACTTATCTATACAATAATTTTAGGGAATACTTCTGCTATTCGTGTACGCTGCGGCAAGTATTAGTCATTATTCTGTGTTTCATTCTCTTGTTATCTAAAACGCTTGTTGTAGCGAGAATCTATGTTTTCTTTCAGTGTACACAATGAAAGGTCTTTCATTAACAAAGGAAACGTTTTCAGTTAATTATTTAAACTTTTCTCTAGAACTAATTGATTTTGGGTTGCGTATAGTTACTCAGCAACTTGCTAAAGTACTGTAAACATTTTTGTTTTATTTATTGGGCATTTGAGTCAAATTGGGGGTTATTCTGGCCCGCAATAATACTACTTCGGTTCTTGCATTAAGTATATTGTAATACAAATATTTTTTTTTCCTTAATTATTAACAGAAATTGACACATTTGCGAGATAATCGAAATTTGTACAATGTTAATATAATTTTGTTTGTTCTGTGAGAATAAGTTCTGCAGGTTTGAAAAAGTAATTAACGATTGCAATTAAATTTACTTTTACTACGTTACTTTGATAGTTTTGTTTGGTGAGTTTTCTTCCTCCTTTTTCTCTTCCTTAGTTCCTTACCCATCCACTGTACCACCGTGTATCCAGGAGTCGGGATAACGGCCTAGCGTAGAGGGGCGATTCCTGGCGCCCAAAATTACTGCAAACTTATTCCCCTACGCACGATCCGTTCTGAGCAAGCGGTAGTTAAAGACCTACGGCTGGGTAGTGAACTCTTTCTCTGTCTCCTTTGATAATAGACACACCCACGCATCCAGTGCCTCCGACGAACTGAGCTCCGGCATTCTGTAATCTGTTGCCTGTGCCTTATTGGTACGTAATAATATAAATACAAATTCAGATTCGCATGCGCACAACGCGATATAATCGAATTGATATATGGTGTTTCAATAAATAGTAAAATAGAATATAATCCTATAATTGTTAAAATTTACAATTGAATTTATTTTGGTTAAGAGCTCTACTTATTATTACACGATTTTAGCCATGGCTATATTGATCTCTATCCCCAGTGAATGCTTGCCCAGGTAATTTATTTAAATAAAAATAACAGCATTTGTTATAATAAAGTTACGAGGGCACATCGTGCTTCAAATTACAATAATTCAAAATTAGTCAAAAATAATAATCACAAAAAAATAAATAGTACCAAACGTGGGGACAATTTTAGTATACTGTAATTCGTTAATTCAAAATTGAACATTACAATATATATATATATATATATATATATATATATATATATATATATATATATTGAAATAGAATTAATTTTTTTCTAATAATAGATTGTGGTATTAGCATTATTGAAGCTTTTACTAATCTCTTGTAGTAAATGCATACATTGTCTAATTGTGGTATACACTAACCAGCAACAGCGGTCATTTCTATGTTCATTTAATACTCTACTAAAACCTTACGTTAATGTATACATTAACTAGTCAGAATATACATTTACTGAAATGTACGCTTTAACTGTAACATATACAAAACAGTAATAACATAATTATTAAGACGAGTGTCTCGCGACAGTAAAATTTTTGGCGATAAAAAAAAAACTAAAATTTACTGTAATCTAGGATCAAAGCTATCCATTGAGAAGATCATAGGTTACCGTAGATTTTAATATTCCTTTTTAATTTCGATTTTTGGCAAATTAAAGATGCAATATCGCAATTACAGCCAAAAATTTTACTGTTGCGAGACACTCGTTATATTAAGTCCATTTATAAATGTTGCAACCTTTTATATGTACATTAATATTTTATTATAAGGCATAAGACAGACTATACTGAGTACCTACCATTTAGTACAAAACGAAAATGTGTAGACAAAAAATAGCCGTCCTTCGATTGTGCAACACCATATAAAACGCGTCCTGCAATCTGTCCTTTCCCTTTCACAGCATTCTATAATGTGAGGTTATGCATCAGTATAAGAAAGTCATTCTGCCACTAATTTCAAGTTAAATTTGGCAATGGGGGAAAACAAAATCAGACACGTTGAATTCAAGTATCCATGGAGAATTTTCGTTACGCTATGTCAAGATTAGTGACAAACATTTTAATTGGAGTGAGTTGTAACATTAGGGAATATACGTGTTTTAAATAACACTCTTTAAAAATGGCCTTTGAGATTGACGAAAGACCTATTAAACTAGAACCTAAAGAGGAGGGACAAATAAATTCAGTTTTAACAAAACAAAATCTTATGTTAAACAAAGATCTAATAAAAGAAGAAATCGATTATGATTCTAATAGTGTGAATGTTTACAATGAGCGTGTAGATATTGCAAATATTAAACAAGACATCTCGTACTTAGCGAATCATGTCAGTATAGCAGACGATACAAATCAAAATAATGATATACAAGCCACGAACATTGAATCACCAACAGTAACAAATAACTTTAAATACCAACTTATAGATCATAGTTCAATTTTTAAATACAAATGTGATCTATGTGAGTATGTAACAAATCTAAAAGAAAATTTAAAACTGCATTGTGTAATACATAAAATAAATGCATATTATATATGTAACCAATGTGATTATAAAACAAAAGTGAAATGTAATTTAAAACGGCATCGTGTAATACACAAATTAAGTGCTGATTATAAATGTGACCAATGCGATTATAAAACAAAATGGAGAAGTTATTTAAGAGATCATTGTGAAACACACAAATCTAGTGCTGACCATAAATGTGACCAATGTGATTATAAAACAAAAGTGAAGAAGAATTTGTCACAGCATCGTGTAAAACACAAATCAAGTGCTGATTATAAATGTGACCAATGCGACTATAAAACAAAACGGAGAAGTAATTTAAGAGATCATTGTGAAAGAAGGCACAACAAATCAAATGCTGACTATAAATGTGACCAATGTGATTTTAAAACAAAAGTGAAGAATAAATTGTCACAGCATCGTGTAATACACAAATCAAATGCTGATTATAAATGTGACCAATGCGACTATAAAACAAAATGGAGAAGTGGTTTAAGAGATCATTGTGAAACACACAAATTAAGTGCTGACCATAAATGTGACCAATGTGATTATAAAACAAAAGTAAAAAAGAATTTGTTACAGCATCGTGTAATACACAAATCAGGTGCTGATTATAAATGTGACCAATGCGACTATAAAACAAAATGGAGAAGTGGTTTAAGAGATCATTGTGAAAAACACAAATCAAGTGCTGACCATAAATGTGACCAATGTGATTATAAAACAAAAGTGAAACATAATTTGTCACAGCATCGTGTAATACACAAATCAAGTGCTGATTATAAATGTGACCAATGCGATTATAAAACAAAACGGCAAAGTAATTTAAGAGCACATTGTAAAAGACACAAATCAAGTGCTGACCATAAATGTGACCAATGTGATTATAAAACGAAATGGAAATCTAATTTAAAAAACTATTGCGTAGTACACAAATCTAGTGCTGATTATAAATGCGACCAATGTGATTATTCTACAAAATGGAAAAGTGGCTTAAAAAAACATAATTTAAGGCACATATCAAGCATTGAGTATAAATGTGACCAGTGTGATTATAAAACAAAACTAAAACAGAATTTAAAACTACATTTTGTAACACACAAATCTAGTGCCGATTATAAATGCGACCAATGTGATTATTCTACAAAATGGAAAAGTAGCTTAAAAATACATAATTTAAGGCACATTGAGTATAAATGTGCCCAGTGTGATTATAAAACAAAACAAAAACAGAATTTAAAACTACATTTTATAACACACAAATCTAATGCTGATTATAAATGTGACCAATCCGATTATAAAACAAAACGGCAAGTAATTTAAGAGAGCATTGTAAAATACACAAGTCAAGTGCTGACCATAAAGGTGACCAATGTAATTATAAAACGAAATGGAAATCTAATTTAAAACAGTATGGCGCAGTATACAGGTCAAGTAGCTTTAAACAACATATTTTTAGACACACATCCAGCATTTATTATAAATGTGACCATTGTGATTATAAATCAAAATTGAGTGTAGCAATTATTTTTGAATTTAGCGGGTTTTAGTTTAGTTAGAAGTTAAGTTGGCAGTGGTTGGGGATAAGAAATAAAGATGGTTTATAAAATGAGCGTTTTTATTTTGGTTTTTTTGTTTTGAATTTATTCCGAACATCCTTTATAAATTTTCAGAAGTGGGATAGAGAACTGAGTGGAATTGGTGATAAAGTTATCTTGTTGTCAACGATTTTAAGAAAGGATATGCGGATGTTGAAATACGTAGTCAGTTTAATGTTACGTTAGAGGAATTAGTGGCTACAACCGTGAGAGCAGTAAATCTTAATGATTCACAGCGTATTAAGAACAGTGAGTTGCAAAGTTTGATACCGGATTTTAGTGGAAGCTCGGAAGAAGATATAAATCAATGGTTTAAAAGAGTAGACAAGGTACAGGAACGTTTTAATGTGGATGAAAACAAATTAATGTTAACTGTTGTTACCAAATTAAAAGGACATGCATTGAATTGGTTTCACAGTAAACCTGAATACGTTACTTTGGGGTATGGAGAATTAAAGCGGGAAATGGAAAACATGTTTTCAATAAGAGAAGATTTCCTTATATTAACGAAGAAATTTGAGGCACGGTGGAAGCGGCATGAAAAGTTTATAAATTATTACTCGGACAAGATTTTATTAGGTAATAAATTAAATATAGCTGAAGACCATTTAATTACTTATATTATTGATGGATTTGATAACCCTAATTTACAAGCATTGGCTCGTATGAAAGACTTTACCAGCCTCAACCAGCTGTTAACCAAAATGAATGAGATTACTGCAAGTGAACGTCACCAGGTGTCGATGACAGCAGGAAAACCGCTAATTCATAACGTGGGACCCACAAGTATTACTACAACAAGAGTTCGAGCTTTTAATTACAATATGGATGGACACGTTTCTACAAATTGCCCCAGTCCAAAAAGAGAGCGAGGTAGTTGCTATGGTTGTGGTTCGAGGATCACATTAAGAGAGACTGCCCTGAGTCATGACGGAATATTACCGATGGAAGGCAAGCAGCATCGTCAAATTGGAGGTAACCAGCAGGCAGACAGAACACGTACGATTCAAGACAGCAAGCGCAGGAATGATGATCACTGAGAAGAAATCTGACATTTATGAAGTTCCTGTGGAATTACACTTAGACGAAGATGGTAGTAAGGTAAAGGTACATGCCATATTAGATACAGGAAGCCCGATTAGTATCATTAAAACTAAATACTTACCTTCCTGTGTTTACTAATCCAGATCATTTAAGCAAAGAATTTTATGGCGTTAATGGTGTTAGATTAAATATTGTAGGAGTATTCGATAAAAAGGTTTTAATTAATAATGTATGAAACCATGTCTGTACAAGCTATTTTAGGTAGAGACCACAAGTCTACCAAACAAAAATTGTTTTGCATGAAACTGTTGAAATTACCTGTACTGATGGTTTCATTGACAATCAGGTTGCAAACAGTGAGGTAGAGGAGACTATGTTAAGTGATTGTGAAATGAAGGAAAGTAAGTTAAACATAAATCCAGATTTAGATTTTGAAACCAAACATGAGGTGGAAACAATTATTTGTGATAATTATATTGAAGTTGCAAAACCTAGTAAACCAGAATTAGATTATGAAATGAAAATCACATTAAAACATGATCAGCCATTTTCATTCAGACCTAGAAAATTAGCGTTTTCTGAAAAAAGGAACTTTTTTTTTTATTTTATGATTGTGGACCTGAACAGGCTAAATAAGGCCTATCGTGCTAAAGCACTCAGGAACACTTAGGAGGATGGATAGAGGGATAATGAATTGCCAATAGATGCCTATGAACAGCTACCTTAAATTTTCTCATATCATAAGTGAGAGGAAAACAGGAACTAGGGAGATCATTCCAGAGTTTAGAAGCCGTGTAGAAAAATGTGGATTGCGCCCGTTTGGTACGACTAGTGGAGATTTGTACTGCATACTGATGATGTGAATGAGCGAACCGAGTGTTTCTCGCAAAGATAGCCGGAGATGGTATCAAAGAATGTAATTCACCAGCACAATAGCCGTTGTAATAACGATAATACAAAGAAAGAACTGAAACCATCCTTCTATGCTCAAGGGACTGTATGTGAGAAGTTAAGGACGGGTCATTTATAAGCCTAATCGCTCTCTTTTGAATACGATCAACGATATCGAGAGCGTATTGGGCACTAACCCAAAGGTGAGAATTATATTCCAGATGAGGCCGAATTTGGGCCTTATACAGCAGAAGGAGTTGTCGAGAGGTAAAGTACTGCTTAGATCTGTACAAAAGCCTATTTTACGAGCAGCTGTTTTGGTAGCTGACAGAAGATGGTCAACCCATGAGAGATTTGAAGATACAGTCATACCCAACAGAGTAATAGAGTCTGAAAACTTAAGAACTGAGCCATTCATACTTACAACAGGAAATGATCGATCTTTTTGGCGGACATAAGGCAACACTGAGTTTTGTTAGCATTAAATTTAACTAGATTATTGCTTCCCCATTCAAGAATACGTTGAATGTCTTTGTTGATTGAATTTGCCATTTCAGCTTTAATTTCTTGATTTGACATAGAAGGTGGATTATCACTATGAGTAGACTGAGATGAACTACAGTGAAGAGTGCTATCGTCAGCAAAGCAATGGATGGGGTTAGTTGTTGAAGAAATAAGGTCGTTTATGTACAGCAGAAAAGTGTAGGCGCTATAGCGGATCCCTGTGGTACGCCCGCGTTAATGCTACCTTCTTTTGAAAAAAAGCCATCAACTACGACACGTATTCGTCTTTTATCAAGGGAACTAGAAACCCAGTTGATGAGCGTATCATTTAACCCAAACGAGGTGAGTTTGGCAAGTAAACACTTATGCCAAACTTGGTCAAATGCCTTTGAGATATCTAAAGCGACTACAACTGTTTCACCGGACTGCTCTACTGTATTGTTCCAAACTTGGGTCACGTATGAAAGAAGATCGCCTGTTGAACGACTTTGCCTAAACCCATATTGGTGGTCACTAAGGAGTTTGTTAGTTTCAAGGAACGTGAGCAGTTGCTGATTGATGGCTTTTTCCATGATTTTAGACAAAATGGTAGTGATGGCAATTGGTCTGTAATTTGAGGGATCGGTCTTATCACCTTTTTGGGAATAGGTTGAACATTTGCTAACTTCCATGATGAAGGAATTCCCAGAAGATATAGAGATCGTATAGAGCTTAGATAGGACTGGTACTAGTTCGGGGAACATTTCTTTAAGACAATAGCTGGGATACCGTCTGGGCCAGTCGCCTTATTGAGATCAAGCCTACTGATGATCGATTCCAAGAGCTTGTACCGAAAATGAATTGGTTTCATAACGTATGAAGAAGAGTTGACTAGGGGCACATCTTTTCCAGAATCATTGAGACACGAGTTTGATGCAAACAAATCCACAAAAACGTTGGCTTTGTCTACAGAATCAGCAACTACCGATCCGTCAATAGATGTCAGGGGAAATGAAGATGTTCGAAAGTTTTACTAATGGCTTTTGCTAAAGACCAAAATTTACGACTGCCTAAAGGAGATGTAGCTAGTTCATTGCATTTTCGTTGTTCGAACAACTTTTTAGTTTTAGTGATGACACTTTTGCAGATATTTCTAGCACCAACGTATTCTACATGACTGTCAACCGATTTATTAGATTTCCATTTAATGTAACATTTATTTTTAAAGATATTGCATCAGAACAAGCCTTATTGAACCAGGGTTGGGAACGTGAATGACCTACACGGTACTGTTTTTCGGAATGTATAACTCCATTCCCATGAGGATGACTTCAGATACTGAAAGAGCGATGTCCGAAGAAGAGGACGACTTAAAACAATATTCACGCCATGGAAAGGTTGCAAAGAAATCCCGTAAATCACTCCATCGAGCTGACTTAAAACACCACAAGGTTCTATCGGTTTTGCGAACAACAGTGGAATTAGGTACAGTAGAAATGATTTTTATTAGACAATGGTCGGAAAGACCTAAAGGCGAAAGAACGGAAGTTTTATAAACAAGAGGGTTTGATGTAAGAAAGAGATCTAGAAGATGTGGAGTATGGTTAGGGTTATCAGGGATTCTTGTGGGTTCAGAAATCATTTGTGTGAGATCACATGAAATAGCAAATGTTTCTGCACTATGACCAGCGGGATTTGTAGTAGATGAAAATTGAAGCCAATTAGAGTTATGAACATTGAAATCGCCTACAAATGAGATATCGCAAGATGGAAACTGAGACAGGAGATAGTCAACTTTCATACTAAGGTAATCGAAGAAGTCTTGAAAGTTGCTGTCATTAGGAGACCTATAAATGCAACAGTAGAATTTCACAAAATTAGGACCAGAATGTTTAAACCAAATCACGTCAAAATTTTTATTTTCTAAGGAAGAAACCCTCTTGCAAGCAATTCTGTCCTTGATGTACGCAATACGCCTCCTTTATATCGAAAGTTAGAGTGAAGATGGTATTGAGGAAATTGCAAGTCGGGTGACTCGGAGCTTTCAGAGGAGACTTGTGTTTCAGATAGAAACAATATATCAGGTTGTAATTGTTCAAGATGTTGGTGAATAGCATTAAGATTAGACCTGATACCGCGGATGTTGCAGTAGTGAATCAGAAAGTTGATACTTTCGATGACCGAGGTCGCTTGGGCCCTGCCCTCCCGGACATCCGAGTGGGGCAGGATTTTACGTCCGGAATTTATAACCCTAGAAACCACAGCCATCTTATTTTTTAATTTGGGACTTTTAATCCGATAGGAAGACAGTGAGGGCGAGAAGGAAGAATAAGGATGAGAATAGATTAAGGATGATGGAAAAGGTAACCGGCAGCCCTTACCGAGCTCAGAAAATCGGAGACCCAATATTAAGGAGCCCATGGTAAGGGTGGTGGTACCTCCCCGGCTGGCATGGAGTATACATGCTTACCACCAAGTAATATTAGATGATCTTTTAGTTAACAACGTAATAAGACTCAGTTGTTCCCCTTATTGCAGCCCAATTGTTATAATTAATAAAAAGAATGGTACGAAAAGATTATGTGTCGACTATCGAGAATTGAATAAGCTAACTGTCAGGGATCACTATCCTCTTCCATTGATCAACGACCAATTAGATTTATTAAAGGGAAAGAATTTTTTTCGTGTTTGGATCTTAGGAATGGTTTTCATCATGTTAAAATGGCAAATGAGTCTATCCCTTATACCTCGTTTATTACCCAATTAGGCCAATTTGAATATATGAAAATGCCTTTTGGCCTTACTAATGCACCCTCTGTATTCCAAAGGTTTATTAATCAAGTTTTTAACGCATTAATTAGAGAACAGAAAATTTTACTTTACTTGGATGACATCCTTATAGCTACAGAAACTATATCAGAACATTTAAACATCCTAAAATCAGTCCTTGATTTGATGAATCGTAACTTATTGGAATTGTGATTCGATTTCGTTTATGTATACTCAAATTATTTATCTCGGATATTTGATTAAGAGTAATGGCATAAGTCCCAACCCTGCGGACGTTGATGCTGTAAAGAGATCCTATTCCCAATAGCGTGTTAAAGGTGCAGAGATTTTTAGGATTGGTTAGTTATTTCAGGAGACATTCATTCATTTTCAGTGTTAGCTAAACCGTTATATGATTTGTTATAAAAGGAGAGTACGTTCCACTTTGGAACAAATGAACTTAATGCATTTAACTTACTTAAAGATAAATTAATAGAAGCACCCATTCTAGCCATTTATTCGCTTGAACTAACAACCGAATTGCATTGTGATGCCTGCTCAAAAGGATACGGAGCAATTTTATTGCAAAAACAAAAAACAAGTTATTTCAACCAGTTTTCTATTTTAGTAAACGAACTACAGAAGTTGAAGCTCGTTACCATAGTTATGAACTCGAAATGTTAGCTATTGTCAATGCGTTAAATCGGTTTAGAGTTTATTTATTAGGGATACAATTTAAAATAGTAACAGACTGTAATTTTATTAAACTGGCCTTAAACAAAAGGAAATTAACCCATGAATCAATAGGTGGGCATTGGTTCTCCAAAATTATAATTATACCCTTGTTTATATATATAAACAAGGATTATACTTTGGAACATAGGGGTAGTAATAAAATGAAACATCTTGACACATTGAGTAGAATGAATACAGTTATGATCTTGGAGGAAAATACTTTCGAACAAAATTTATCAATAGCTCAAAATTTAGATTTAAACATTAAAAATTTAAAAGATGAATTAATGAATCGCGAAGATAAATACTTTGAGCTTCAGAATGGACTTGTGTATAGGAAAAATAAAGATAAAATACTCTTATGTGCTCAATGGAAAACAAAGTTATTTATAATTGTCATCATGGTTTAGGACATGTAGGAATTGACAAAGCAATAGAATACTTATCACAAGTGTATTGGTTTCCGAACATTAAAGATAAAGTGAAGAGATATATTCACAATTGTATTCAATGTTTGACCTACTCTCCTTTATATGGAAAAGTTCGGTCTGAATTGCATAATATTCCGAAGGGTGATTAACCTTTTGTCACAGTTTACATCGACCATTATGGTCCGTTAGGTAAAACACCGACAAACAAAAATTATATCTTTGAGGTGATCGATGCATATACAAAGTTTGTAAAGTTATATGATGTAAAATCAACAAAAAGTCAGGAAGCAATTAACAAATTATTAGAATACTTTAATAATTATAGTCGCCCACTTAGAATAATTTCTGATCGAGGTTCTTGTTTCACCTCACAACAATTTGAAGAGTTTTTAAAAGACAATAATGTCACACATGTAAAAATAGCTACGGCGTCCCCGAAGTCAAATGGGCAGATTGAACGGATAAACCGCGATCTAACCCCAATGTTATCAAAACTAACTTGTGTTAAAAATAAATGGCATGTTTGTTTACCAGAGGTAGAGTTTGCCATAAACAACTCTTATTGTCGTTCAATAGGAAATTCTCCGGCAATGCTTTTATTTGGTACTAACCAGCGGCATAAGTATGATGTCCTTAGGAGTTATTTAGAGAAAAACTATAACACTGACAGCTTGGATGAGATTAGAGCGGATGCCCAAAAGCAGAATTCTAAAGTACAAAACTATAATAAACGTTATTATGATGACAGACATATGATTCCTCATAAATACAATGAAATTACAAAAGATTGCGCGATATTGCACCACAAATAATTCATTAATCACCGTTGCCGTGTATTTCTAAAAACCAGTAAGTTTTTGCACGTCAGAGCAATTTAAACCAATCCAATAACGGCATCCCCGCACGGTAACCGCGAAGCCGCCCACCGATGCACCTTTATAAACCCGCGACGCGCGGATCAAAAGGAAGAAGTCGATTTGAGGAAGTCGATTCGTAAAAAGAAGTCGATTTGTCGATTCGTAAAGAAGAAGTCGATTCATCGATTCGTCTGATCTCCCCTGCTGCTCGAGAGAAGAACATAGTCGTGAAATACCTGATCAATCGTGACCGAGACCGCCACGCCGTTCCCGATATCCAGTAGCCGCCAACACCGATTGCTTCGTGTAAGCACCGACCTGCTAATCGCTGCCGAGGAGTCCATCGCGACCGTGTGATAACGCGCACCACCTCGCGCCGGGCGACCTAAAATTTGTTACCGAACTGCCATTAAAAGACACGTAAGTTGTATAGTCATATAATCTAACAATTTACAAACAAAACACTACAGAACGTAAATAACGCCGGGCTTAGTCTCCAGGAGTTATAACGTTAACATTACACCACCACATACACAAAGAGTGCCACGCAGGGTAGATCCCGACGTCACTCGCAAACACTTGAGGGTGAAGGTTTGTTACAGGGCTGTAAAGACCTACGACCTTTTTCTTAGTTAAGCAGGTTAGACAGGCTGCTGCCTTCCGTCTACTGTTGGCATTAAAACCCCCGCTTAATACAACTACATCCACTACATACAAACAAACACAATAACCACACACGGTGTCTTTAATCGCAAAAGTACACAAGAGACCTGTTGCATAAATTTGTATTCAGAATAACAATCGCGAAATACCTAGTGCAAAACCGTTCTTAAATAAATTAAGAATATACGCCGGAAATTAAAACATTAAATAATATGTAAATTATCCACGGTTTACCGGTAGTTAATAATATAAATGCGACCTGGTGTATCTTACTAGTTACCTTAGTAAAAGGATACATTTAAAAGTAAATTCATTTTAGTATAGCGAGTATTTCGTTTACTTTATAATTTGTATATAATTAAATTTAGTTACGCCGTTAGGACGTAATCCAGTTGCTTAAATAATCTAAGCGCATTCTCAAACCGGTTATAATCAAATAATTATAGACCAGAGAGCTCGTCTTTGCGTACGCGAATCTTCCGCGTATATTTCTTCATCGGAGTACGACATACCAGCTTCAGCGCTCCAGAGATACTGAAGTTTAAATATATCATGCGCATAATCCGAGACCAGTATTGATTTTCTCCCGTGACCTAGAAACAACTCGAGTTCGTTGCGCTGGCGCTTCCGACCAAACTATATTGAGGCTACCGCACCCGCTTCTGTAAAACAGGACCCTAATATAAATTTTAAATACTAGGTAAGGAGTAGATTAAGACACTATATATACTTGTTCACAGAAACGACTTCGCACCCAATAACAACTTCCCCAGGAGAACGAGAGGAAGGAGCTCTAAGGACCCGATTATATATATTTAGTTTAATTTGTTAATATTTTTGTGTTTTGTTAAATTACTAAATAATATACGTCCAAAACCACTTTCGTATAATTATTCAAGGTGACAGTGTAAGCCCACTAAATAATACGAACCACACCCCTTTTAATAAGAATTTATAAACACGACTGAGTATAGCCGAGGCAATATAAAACCGCGCTGGGTTACAACTAAAGAAGGGCGGTTATATATAATAACTCCCAGATTCAAAAGATGGTGTATAAAATGAGCGTTTTTATTTTGGTGATTTTGTCTTGAATTTATTCTGAACATCCTTACACAAGTATGTAAGCCACAAATCGTAAAAAACACGCTGCACGTCGCGCACCGATAAATATTATGCTTCGCACTCGTAGTGGCGCCCGACGGACATCTAAACTTTTCAACAGTGTACTTACCAAAGTTTCAATTCGATTTGATTTGTATAGGTCTTAAAATTCAGAAAGTTTTCTCCTCTTTACATTGTCGTTGGAATAATTTTGTATTTTTTATAAACAATTTGCGATACAGACCGGAAAAGAGGAAAAAACTTATTTTTCTACGAAAAAAATGCAAATTTTCAGTTTTTTGCAATTTTAACGATTTTCTTTGCCTGAGTGGGTATATTTTAATTTTTTTATATGAAAGTTAAAGTTTTTACGAAAAAAAAAGCGGTGGATAAAGTGTCTACGGCAAAAAAAAGGATTTTTGAGAAACTTGAAAAAAACGTCTTTTTTTCGAAAACTTTGAATTTCTCAAAAACTAGTCCCTTTAGAGCAAAAAAAAGAAATTCTACTTTTTCGGAATACAAAAAGCTACAACTGAGCCAATTTTTATGATGATCCGATTTTTTTGGCCGAGTTAAAAATGAAAAACGATAAAATAATGGTGGTGACTAGAGGCACGTGAAATTTGGCGAATTATAACCTCAATATGTCTAAAAAATTGGAAACAAAGAAGAAAATTCAAAACTACGGTAACCAAGGTGGATTGTAGGGTAACGTAGCTTGGATCCTAGGTTACCGTAGATTTTAATTTTCCTTTTTATTTCCATTTTTTTAGACACATTGAGGCTATAATTCGTCAATTTTCACGTGCCTATAGTCACTGCCTAAAATAATTATAAACCAATATTGTAGGTTAAGAAGTGGTGTCTTTTACAGTGGATAATACAGAAAATGCGCGCACGATTGCTTATGCGGCGCAAGATATTTCACTAACACAGACATTAATTTTCGACCATAAAATACATGTAATGATAATTTCGAATTACTTACCGAAGGTATACATAAAAAATAATTAATACATCTTAGGGGAAGGTGGGGAACATTAGGCTATAGGAAGCATTCGGCTACCACGTGTAACTATTAACAGTGTTTGAATTTGGCGCTACTTTTGCATGAAACATGTTGGTAATATAATAAACGCAAACAGTAATGTGCGTGGTTAGGTTTATTCCAAGTTTTTAGTGGTCTTTGTGGGCTGCGAAATAATGTACTATAATTATCTGTAAAGATGCGAACTTTTACACTAGAATTCTCACATGTAACATAGACTTGAAGGCATCATTTATGTTGTATTTTCAATATATAACATAACCTTTGAAGTTTTGTCTTTTACACTTTTACCGCCAAAAGTATTTTTATAACAGATGGGAAACATTCGGCCACCTGGTATGATCAAGATTCGGCTGCTGTTATATTTTCGTATATTCAAAATGTGCCATTTAATTGCTTATTCTGTCAGGTTGCGTTGACGCACCCTGTATGTAGGATGTTATAATGACGTGTATTACGTGTTTTGAGTACGGATGTATTGAGTTTGAACGAAAAAAAAATTTTTTTGTGTATATGCATAATGTATGTGGGTGGGTGATACGCCACTGGAAATTTAGGAGAAATATCATTCAGTATGCAGATACGTGTATTTGAATGTTATAAAGACATTGGTGTTGGAATAAATGGATTCTGATGAATGTAAATGTGAAGAGAAATTTGTCGATGGGACGATAATGTTTGCTACTGTAAGGAATGGAATGTTGGAGGATAAAGGAGTAATCTTGGCCGGAAGATGTGAGTGTATAAGTGTAGAATGTTTTAGAAAATATGTAGAGAAAGATTTGGTATGTTTCATGGTTAATTATAGAAAGTTTTCGTAATGTTGTGCAATTTGTTTTGAGAATACATGTACGTATATGGGATTTGAGACCTTAGACGGTACTTATTTTTGCAAATGTTGCGGAAGAAGGACGAGCGCATGTGGGAGATAAACGTTGAAAGTTGTGTAATGGTCCAGAGTGGCTACTGAATGAATGTGATGACGAGAAATAGTTTCCCCATGAAGTAATTGTAAAATTTGTAAGTAAGAACAAACATGGCGATGTATTGTAGTTATGAGCGTGGTTGTACAGATGGTAGCATCTGTCGGGACTAAGAAAGTTTGAATGAATACCATTGGAGAATATAGCGAGGAAGTCGGACATGTTTAAAGATGGATGGCTTAAGGTATAAATAGGAAAGTCAGAGATTGACGTTAGCTTTTTAAGTGTTTGGTTGTTGCTTTTGGTGAGAGCTCGGTGAGAGACGCGCGCGAGGTGAAGTGTGAAATTAGAATGGGTTGAGTTGGAGTTGTATTTGTGAATAATATTGAAGGCAGTCATTGTTTAAACAACTGCGTAACCCGAAAGGGGATGAATCGTATAAGACATTTCATAAATAAAACAATTAATAAAATTGAGATTGAAGATAAAATCAGTTTGTTTATTTTCAAGAAAGTAAAACGTGCGTAAGCAGATTTATAAAAGATAACAATTATTACGTTAAAGTGTTGATGTGCGGCGCGTGAGCTTGTACTGATCTTTAGTATAAATTATTTATGGAACCACCTTTAAGTGAGCGAAGTATTGGTAGTAAATTAAGCCAATGTTAAGGTAATTTTATATGACATTAAAAGTTTATTTGTGTTAAGGAAGGACTAAATTATCCTAAAGGTTGCGAGAAACTTTTAAGAGGCAACCAAATGTGTATAGTTTATTACGGTTTATTGGAGTAATAACTTCGTATAGTTGGACTATTCGCGATTACAGAAAGGAATAAGTGTTTGTGGAATTGTGAAGTATTTGTTATGTGCCTTCAGGCAATCTAAGGAATACAAATGGACTACAAATAATTGATTTACGGGAAGAAAGAAAAGCGTAGGATTAGTGGACAATTTTAAGTAAGAATTAGATTTAAGAACCTTGACAATTCAGTTGAGAACGATTATCTCTTTGGTTAGTTGTAATTTGCGTATTGTTGGGTAATTTTTAATTATTGTTGAAGGAAAAAGATAATCGGTCTCGAGTTATGTTGTATTGACTGTTTTAGTATTAAGAATTTTTGTAAAAACGCAAATTTGTATTTTGAACCACGCGGTTGTGTATGTAAACATTTGTTTATTATTTTTTTTTTATGCAGGACAATATATTTAGCGTTAGCTTTTGTTTTGTTGTTTATTTGGCCAGTTATGAGATACATTTGTGACGTTTACTTAATTGGTGACCTAGTTTTTTTTGACAACTCAAAGGTAAACTTTGCATATTTTGGATTCAAGATCAATGAACAACCTGAAAGGTAATATTTGCCAGGTTGATTGCAAAAATTTTCATGTTAGTTTCATTAACGCAGTAAGTACACTAATGACGGATCAGCTGTTAATTAAAATTTCATTAAGTATAACTAAGAGATGAGTTTTGAGAACTTACATATTTACGAATGTCCAATACGATTCAGAAGTATTATAAAAATTAAATTAAATTTAAAAGATATCGTTCATGTTAGGAATATTAAACCTTCAAGGATTATTCTCGTTTGACTGTTTTGCAGCACTTTATCACTATTATATTGGAGTAGCAATTATTAATCCGATGACATTGACTTTCTTTTGGTTAGGAATTTTAAAAATTAATTATCGATCATTGAATGAAGAACAATTTATTCATTAATAAGTAGAAATTTAACTTTATATGTATACGAGGGATACGTAGAAAATATTCAGTTAACCTGTATTTCAGTTTTTATTTATAACTGTTGGTTACGTGAATGCAGTTGAATTTGAGTGATAAATTTTGTTTTGGAAGTTTTGGTATACGAGGTGTATTCAAAAAGTTTGTAATAACCTGGGTAGTACTAAATATATTTGAGTTTGAGTTGAATTGTTTGGGACGAGTGTTTGTTTTAGAACCCTCGTGTGAGAGTTTACTGAGTAAGCACAATCCTACTTTCCACAATCAAGTAGGGTTAGTTAACACCCAGCTTAAGACAATTATTTTAGCAAAGTTTCGATTGTGGTGGCGCCTAGAGACATATTTTCCCGGACTGAGCTGTTTGAATATCGGTGTAAGGTGTTTGAGCTTATTAATCATTCATTTTACTTATTATTTCGACCACGCCCATCTCCCTGTTAGCTGGCTTGGCAACCCGCTTACATTAGTAAACATACACGACGCCTAGTGCGGTTTGGACGTGTAACAATTTAATACAGATGCCTAAGGTATACGTCAAAAAGACCAACCGTTGCGATATTAGTGAGGCGCGTATTAAATTGGCCATCAAAGATGTATTAACGAAGCGTCTATCACAGTATAAGGCTGCTCAAGAATATGGTGTACAAAGACAAACAATACAACCACGAATAAAGATTCTCTTGGAGAAAAAGTCACGGGAAGAACGTGAATTTGAAGATTCTGGTAGAGAAACTGACGAAGAAATTGCATTTCCAAGCAAATATACACCGTGCCAAATATTTAACACAAATCAAAACAACTTGTGGCATATGTGAAACAATGCTCAAATTGAATTATGGTTTGAATTATAAGCAAATACGAGCACTTGCGTACGAGTATGCCAGTGTAATAAAGCAATGCAAAGTACCAAAAACATGGACGCTGAATAAAATTGCAGGTTTGTATCTGATCTTTGGGTAAATATAGGTATTCAATTTTGGGTAAACATATTTTTAACAGGTCTTGATTGGCTGCGGGGGTTCATGAAGAGACATTCGAAAGAGATATTACTTCGAAAACCTGAAAATACAAGCATTAGTAGGTCTATGACGTTTAATAAACCAGTTGTAGAAGACTTTTTTTCCAAATTATGGAACAATTATGGAACTTGGACGAAACTGGATTGACGACAGTGATGCCACCGCCTAGAGTTGTTGCTACTAAAGGCAAAAAACAAGTTGCACACATATCTTCGCAAGAAAGGGGGGAACTAGTGACGTTTGTCGGAATTATTAATGCAACGGGAGGCACAGTTCCGCCAGTGTTTGTGTACCCTAGAATAAGAAATCCTGAAGAATATTTAGGTGATATCTGTCCAACTTCAGCTATTGCTCTTGGCAACAAAAAAAGATGGATGACGTCTAAACTTTTTCCCACTGTAATAAAATAAAATACTTTGCAAGTGTAGTTAAGTGTTCTGTCAATGACAAAGTACTCTTACTAGTAGACAATCACGAATCTCATATTTCTGTGGAGGTCATCAGGTTGTGTAGGAAAAAGGGAATTGTCTTGTTATCATTCCCACCGCATACGACTCATCGATTACAACCACTCGATGTGGGTGTATACGGTCCATTTAAAACATATCTTGCTAGTACCTAACATGATTGGCTGCTTTCAAATCCGGCTAAAGTTATTACAATACGACATTTGGCTGCCTTGGCTAAGCTAGCATATGAACGCGCATTTACAATAAAGAATATTACTAGTTCCTTCAAAAGCACAGGACTGTGGCCTTTAAACCGGCTCATTTTCAGTTACGACGATTTCCTATCAAGTGAAGTGACGGACAGACCATTAATTGAAATTGAACCCGAAGGTGATACTTTGACGGTTGTTCAAATTGAAGACGCAATTACACCACCTGCGTCTTCGAAATCGCAAAATTTAGACAATCAACGTCCACGAGCTTATACATCGAGCACTCCATGTTTAATAAGTGATGTTAGGCCCTACCCCAAAAGAAAACTGGACTAAAATAAAACACACCGGAATATGAAAAGAGACGGAGCATAGAAGAATAGCGACTGAGAAAGCGTGAAGTAAAAAAAAAACAGTTAAAAGAAATTTGACCTCAGATTTGAGTTTGACACAAATAAGAAACAGAAAAAGAAGTGCATCAAATATATCAAGTGAGTCCAGTGTCGATGTTCTACTAGATGAATCATCAGACGAAGAATTCTTTGAAGATATGAAACTAATTTCTGAGGATATAAATATGTAAGGGTACAAACTAAGCCAAAATATACGTAATATCAAAGAGGCTGAAACATCCACTAATGATAATAGTTCTACCAGTGAATTATTCAGCTATTATTAAAAAAAGTGGACCACCAAAAAATTCACACTGTTGGGAAATAAGGCCATAATACAGTGTTATTTGTATATAAAAAGTATGTTTAGTAATAACCGTTATTTCAATATTTCAAACTCATATAAGTCAAATATGAGAATCACTTTCCTTACGATTAAGTTTACAAATAAGTACATAAATTTAATCATGTAAATATAATATGAAATGTAACTTTCTTAACATCATAATAAAATCTTATGCATTTGGATTTATTAATTGGTGTACTAAATTATACAATTAAACGTTTCGATAACACTTACAGTTATCTTCGTCAGTAGAATAATGTTTCTTAAAAATGATTAAAGTGTAGTAAACAATTTTGTCAAATTTAAAATTTATATCAAACGTTTAGATTGTATAATTTAAAAGATACATTTTAAAAAATTAAAATCAATAAATTTAATTAATGTAAATATAATAGCACATAAACTTCATAATCAATATACCGGGTGGTCGTAAAGTAAGGAATAAATTCAATATCTCGTAAAGCACAATTTTTTCAAAAATCGCTCGGACCCGTCGATTTTATATTTTTTCGGGGCATATTTTGCGGAAAAAAAAATGTTATACAGGGTGTCAAAAAAGATTTGCTAAAAAAAATTTTTTTTTTCAAATTTCAACCCAATTTTTTTATTGCATTTTTGGATTGCCATTACAATTCTAAACATTTGTCATGCAGCATGTGCTATACCTAAGTCCAAGCGTTTTGGAGTTATTCGCATTCAAAATTTAAAAATTGAAAAAAGATGAAGAAAACGAAAAATAAAATAATTTTTATAACGTTTTATTATATTGAAAACAAAGATTTGTAAACTTAAAAATAATTTTATTTCAGCAAATGTTCGAAATGTCCTCCGTTAGTCAACTGACAATAGCCTAATCGATCTACAAATTCCTGCTGCACATTTCGAACCATTTCGGGCGTTATTCGACGTATTTCTTGACGGATGCGTTGTTTTAAATCATCTAGATTTGCCGGTTGGCTTTTAAATGCCTTGCCTTTAAGGTATCCCCATAAAAAAAGTCTAGTGGTGTTAGATCGGGTGATCTTGGTGGCCACTCAATAACACCGCTCCTTCCAATCCACCTGTTTGGGAAAGTATCGTGCAAATAAGTTCGAACTACCACAGCAAAATGGGGGGGAGCACCATCTTGTTGGAACCAGATGTTATGGTGTGGCAAATCCGGATGTTCGATCTTGTTTTCTTCATGACCTTTTTTCAATTTTCAAATTTTGAATGCGAATAACTCCAAAACGCTTGGACTTAGGTATAGCACATGCTGCATGACAAATGTTTAGAATTGTAAGGGCAATCCAAAAATGCAATAAAAAAATTGGGTTGCAATTTGAAAAAAAAAATTAATTTTTTTAGCAAATCTTTTTTGAGACACCCTGTATAAAAATTTTTTTTTCGCAAAATATGCCCCGAAAAAATATAAAATCAACGGGTCCGAGCGATTTTTGAATAAAATTGTGCTTTACGAGTTATTGAATTTATTCCTTCTTTACGACCACCCGGTATAAATTATAAGAGATAGGATATAGGTTTGAATTCGGCACTTTTGCTAAATTCGATGCCGAGTAATAATCTGAAAAGAAATTTGAGCTAACTCGAATGGATTTGGTTTTATGATCAAAAAACTAAAAAATTTCGATTTTCGTTTTTCGCGTTTGGCCACCTTATTATTAGGAATTTTCAAAATTCGATTAAACATTATTAAGGCAACTTTTTACGCGCAATACTAATACGGTATTAAAAATATTATGCGACGTTTTATTTATTCTGAACCATCAACAGGTTTATTTTTTCTTATCGGGGTTAAGACATATTTTTATGGCGTTGGATGGAGAATGTTATGCTGATTTTAGCAACACTTCATGGTTTGATTGACTGCGAACTAAAATACTCTTAAATTAAAAACTAAATATTACATTATCACGATACCCATGAATCAAACAAAACTCAGGAGTTGGCTTTTGTCATGTCATTTTCTAATTGTAAAAAGGGTAATAACTGCAAGATCCTTCGTGTTAGTGCTTTAAAATTTGCAAGTTTCTTTAGAATGTCCTCAAATTCAGAAAAACGAGACATAAGGATATTTTATAGCTGCAATAGAAATAGTGTCAGAGCAGAACAAAGATATTTAGAGGAATATCCGGAGAGGCAGAAACCAAACCAGAGATATTTTTTTAAATTAGACCAAAATTTGCGAGAATTTGGATGTTTTCAGAAACCTCGAAATGCATATGGTAGCAGACTAGACAGAGATGCCGAAGAAGAAATATTACATCAGGTACTATTTGTTAGTATTATACTAATTATAAGAATTTCCACTCACTTCACTGCTAATTTCAACAGACATTTTTTTTGGAGAGTTATGACTTTATGTTATCCATCTTAGGTTCAAGAATATCCTTCAACATCTACCAGAGAAATAGAGCAAACTATTGAAGTGCCAAAAACGACAGTTTGGCGAGTGTTAAAGCAACACCGTTATAAACCATTTAAGTTACACGTTAGTCAAACTCTTCGGCCTGGGGACGATATGAGACGGTTGGATTTTTGTAATCAACTTAATACCAAAATGCTGGAAAATCGCAACTTTCTCAATCAAATAATTTGGACGGATGAGTGCAATTTTTTCACTAATGGAATGTTTAATCGTAATAACGAGCACTACTGGTCCGTTGAAAATCCACGAATTAACAGCTAAATGCGAGGACAAGGCCACCGGTCCTTTAATGTGTGGGCTGGAATCTGGAAGGATAGGCTCCTTGCGAAGGTATCCTAACGTCTGAACGCTATCTCGCATTTCTAACACACGAAATATCAGACCTTTTGGATAATGTTCCGCTAAACGAAAGATGGACTCTCTGGTGGCAAATGGACGGAGCTCCTCCTCATAATGCAGCGATAATAAGTGAATATCTTAACAGCGAATTTCCTGATAAATGGATGGGAAATAGGGGGCCACTTAGGTGGCCAGCAAGAAGTCCAGATTTAACCCCTTTAGATTACTTCCTCTGGGACTATTTAAAAAATATGATTTATAAGACGCCACCGCAAAATATAGAAGAACTCCAGAATAGGGTTGTTAATGAACTTCATCAAATTCCCAGGCGAACCATTCAAAGAAGCGTAAACAATTGTAGAAGAATTCGTTACTGTATTCAAGGAGGAAACTTGTTCGAACATTTATTATAATAATTTTTGTTTGTTTGCCTGTGTAATTATTTTGTTGTTACCTATCGATAAATTTGCGTTGTCGCTATTATAACCGTGGTACTTGTTTGAGTTGTTTGTTAATGTTTTTTTTAAATTGTTTAACTGTTTTTATATTTTTTTGGATGTTCTAACGAGTTTAACAAATTAAATAAGTAGAACTACTGTAATTATTCCTTGCTGGATCCAAGAAGGCGGAATCTTGTTCTTCGTATTTTTCTCATTATTTTAGTTCGCAGTCGATCAAACCATAAAGTGTTATATATTGCTACAATCAGCATAACATTCTCCATCCAACGACGTAAAAATATATCTTAAACCCCATAAGAAAAAATAAACCTGATGATGGTTCAGAATAAACGAAACGTCACATATTTTTAATACCGTTTTAGTATTGTGCCTTAATAATGTTTAATCGAATTTTGAAAATTCCTAATAATAAGGTGGCCAAACGCGAAAAACGAAAATCGAAATTTTTAGTTTTCTGAGCATAAAACCAAATCCATTCGAGTTAGCTCAAATTTCTTTTCAGATTATTACTCGGCATCGAATTTAGCAAAAGTGCCGAATTTAAACCTATATCCTATCTCTTATAATAAGCGAGATCCCCATGCTTGCCCTCGAATTTGGGACAGCCTGTACATATTACATGAATTTCTGTATATAGAATATAAGTGAGTTTCTATACTATTACGTAAATATACATAATATATGTGACCTACGGTTTATATAACTTCATTAAAGAATACGTACATACTCGATATATAAAAAAGCAGATGTAGAAGTATTTAATTAAATTTGATGTATATTTGATGTATATTCTATGTACATTTTATATGTGAGTTTGGTGGATATCTAATTAGGTTAGGTTAAGTATAAGTAACAATCAGAGCTGTCCAAATCAGTTGAGATTTAAATCTTTTTTTGATTTAAATACTTTGATTTAAAATCTTTTTTCAGAAAATGATCTTTGTTTTATGATTTAAATCTTTTTGAAAAGTATCTTTGATCTTTGACTTAAAATTTAGATTTAAATCTTTTCCAAATGATTTAAATCTCTAAAAAGATTTAAATCTTTTTAAAACGATTTAGATCTTTCTAAAATGATTTAAATGAAACAAAACACTACAACTACTACAAATTAAAAGGCTAAAATCATGATTCATGATTTGTCGGCATTATCGCAAACTTGTCTATTCCTGCATAAACGGGTGGCAGACCGCCTCTCTATATTAGTGTGTCGTGTATTCCTAAATTGACCTGCAACCGTGCGTTGTTATTGTATTATTAGCGTTTGCCCATTTGCTGTGTCGTCGTATCAGAAGTATCAAGAAGTTTTTAGTTATAGTAAAATAACATTTTATATTAGTTTTAAGCTTGTGTTTTGTGTTAAATAGTGAGTTGGACATTGGACAGTTGTGTAAAAATTCAGTTGACGATTCTAAAAAGCGAACGTACGGCGGAGAACTAGGAGGTAAGGGTAATTTGATTTTTAAGTCCAGCACAATTTAATTATTTTGAAACCCGTAGATTTTAGTTTTTTGGAACTTATAATGTTCGTCCATTTTGTCAAAATAACAGCGTAATTTGAAAACTGGGAAACGCGTCAATTTTATTTTTGCATCTCATATAATTTTTTCAATGTACAGTGTGTCTAAAAAAATCGTGAATTATAAATAAAATCGTCTATTTTATCAAAATAAGAGCATAATTTCAAAAACTCTGAAACACGTCAATTTTATTTTCAATTTTTTGCATCTTAAACAATGTACTCTCAATAGTCTCAATGTTATACAGGAGCAGGATATCCAAAAAAATCGTGACATATACCTAATTCATATATTTTACCAAAATAACAGCGTAACTTTGAAAAAACATCTAATACAGTTTCTTTAATATTATACAGGGTGCTCAAAAACTCGTGATTTATGTGCATCTATTCTAACAAAATGGGCCCTGCGTTGATAAATACCGAGACAAGTTAATTTTATTTTAATATTTCACATCTTATTTTTACAGCTTTTTCGAAAATCATTATAGAGGAAAGTATTGGTTAAACGACTTTACCAATTTTTAATTTTTAAAATTAGAATCTAAAAGAATGTATACTAAATATTCCATTTAAAACCAAAATTAGTATTTTCTTGACAGCATTTCGAATTTCGATTTTCATTTGTTTAATCCGATGACAAATTCTGACTGTTCGGAAAACATCCTACCACTTTTGTATTTCAAAGTTTTTTTAGGTCTTGAAATAAAGGCTCTAGTAATGCTCCAAAATATACGAAAAACTCTGTACACATCATAATCTATGTAAGTACACCTAATTTTTTATGATAAAATAATAAAAATATTTTTATTGGTACTTGAACAAGAACTCTTAAAATACAAATTTGTTTAAAATGTAATGTTTATTTTTTACAGGTTATCTACCCAGGTGCCTTATTGCTACCCTACCAGAATAGCAATCGAAAAAATGGAGGAATCTGAATCTGAAGATATATTGGATCCCTACGCACCCACAGATGATTCGGATGATCCTGAATACAAGCCAAACTTAGAAAATACAAAAACGAAAAATAAGTTAACTGATTATTTTAAAGCTAATTCAAACAAGAGTAGCAAGTCAGTACATAATGTAGACATTATATCCGATACTGATACTGATGGAACTAACGCGTGTCCTAGTCCTAGCCCTAGTCATCAAGAATCATCGAGCAGCATTTTACTGAGTTTGGTTCAATGTCCGCTACAACCATCAAGTGAATCAAATTGTTTGATGGAACATTTTTAACATTCTCAGTCGCGGTGAAAATGCAGCAATATCAGCCCAATGTCAGAAATGCCCATACAAAAGATATTAAAAGGAAGGTACACGTCAACCACTAACTTTCTTAGACATTTAAAAATAAACATTTAACAGCGTATAATGATTACATACTTTATAAAAGTCAGAAAAAATAAAGTCACGAGCACAGGTCGTTCAGAAAAAATACAGAATGTAAAACTGTACCCATAACACAATTGGATATTAGAACCAGTTTTGACAAGATAAAACTATATCTCAAGAGCAGTTTGACCACAACATTATTCAATTTGTTGTTAATTCTATGAGCGCCGTTTCTATAATTAACAATCCCTATTTTGTGCAGTTATTCGATGGAATGAAGTTAAACGTAATGTCACGAACTACAATTATAAGAAAAATTGCAGTTTTAAAGAACAATATGGTGGAAGAACTTAAAGCCAATCTTTCGAATACCAATTTTGTATGCAGTACAGCAGAGATATGGTCCTCTAAAAAGCGAAGTTTTATGGGCGTAACTTGTCACTGGATTGACCCTGATTCCCTTAAAAGGAAATCAGTCGCCTTAGCCTGCAGGCGCTTCTCTGGTACACATTCTCTTGATAAAATTGCTGAGATTCTTGAAGAAATATATATCGAATTTGGGTTTAATGTGACTAAAATATTAGCTACCATTACAGATAATGGAGCCAACTTTGTAAAAGCCTTTAAGGAATATGGGGTACACTTACAAACGAGAGTTCTATTAAATTCAATTCCAAGTATTCAAGTGGATTATGATGATAAGGATCACAATAATGACAAAATTGAATTGCAAGATATTATTTTTGAGCCTGTTGAAGTAACGGAAAATGAACAGGAACAACCTGTTTGCTTGCCAAATCATTTTAGATACACTACTCATACGTTAAACCTAATTGCAACGACGGATATAATGAATTCCATAAATAAAAATCATAATATAAGATCCAAACATACAAATATCATTAACAAGTGTACACAACTATGGAATAAATCAGGACGTCCAAAATCAGCAGAAAAAATTAAAAAAATACTAGGACATCACCTTAGCTACCTTGGAGCAACAAGGTGGAATAGTTTTTATGACTCTTTGAGCCAAATTTTGAAAGAAAAACAAAAGCTAAATATCCTGTATGAAACTTTAAATATAAAGCAGTATTCGCTTAAAGAAAATGAGAGTAGTAATATGAGGCCGGAGCTATTCCACTTCAAGGTCACCCATGTAAATCTTATGGGATTTATTTCAAGGTCAAGTGAGTTTTCTCATTATGCCAGAACGCGCTCCACGCCTCAAGGACGTTTGAAGCATGCTTTTGGGTGGGAGAATTTTTGGAGCAGGTCAAGTAATATAGGACCGTAGCTACTCCACTTCAAGGTCACTCGTGGTGACTTTCAAGACTAAATAGAGGTTACACTTTCGTAAGCTATGCATAAAAAGTAGGTCATGAGTTCATTGAAGGTGAATACTCCACTTCAAGGTTACGACTTTCAAAACTTCAAGGTCATTCAGAGGTCAACAAGAGTAACGACTCCATGTTAAAATGAGAGGGTCAGATCATAGCTGGTTATATCATAGCTAAAAATAGTCGGTTCATGTCCTCACTAAAAGGTGGTCGCGTTATAGCTAAAAAGTATAGTGACAGCATCATCGTTGAAAGTAGCTTATGCGCGTAACCAGATGTGTGGTAATCAAAGAGATGGTTCATATCTGCACTAATGTAACATAGTGGGGGTAGTTTAGAGTAAGAATATAAGGAAATAGTGTAATGGGTAGTGAGTGTTGTGTAAAACATGTGGATGGCATTCGCTCAAGAACAATGGATCAAAGCAACTGACCTGAGAACAGCGGTGAAACGGTTGAAGCAAGAATTTTCGGCAGTAGTATTCGATGCCGAACATGAGGCGGTTTACGGACGAGGTGATTATAGTGAAGCGGAGTGTAACGTCCTAGTGAAAAAGTATGAAAAAGGAGTAACGATATGTGAAAAGTTTTTAAATTTAAAGAAAATATGTAGAACATGTTTTGTAGAAGAACTGAAAGCTGTGCAATTGCATCAGTTTTGCAACGATGTGAAAAAATGGACAGCATCTCCTGATGGTAGCAGTTCATCCTCATCAGATGCAGATTAGCCTATCGATACAATTATCAAAGTACACTCTCCCCTCTACCATCAAAAATCATGATGCAGTAATATATAGGACAGTTCCGGTGTCAACTATAATTCATAAGCGTTCTCGAATCAGTAAAGATGGATCTATCTGCATTGAACAGCAGCACTTTCTGTAAACCCTTCACGAACGTAAAAGAGTTTGAAGTGGGTGCAAAACACAAAGTGATTGATATGGATACAATCGACACGAAGTATGGGAAACATATTGTGATTGAAACTGAGAACTATAAGTGCATACTTCCCTTACGATTTTATGAATACTTCAAAAAAGAAGATCGCATTGAAAAGTTTAAAAATGTCTGGCAAGCGTGTACATCATCAGCGCCGGAACTGTAGGAAGACAACTAATTTAACATTTCTGGAAAAAAAAAATAATAATGTATGTTCATGTATAACTGTTTGAAAAATAAAACTATATACTTTTAATTGCAAATAATGGCTTTTATTTCTTCATTAAATGAAGAGTAGGTACATCATAATGAAGAGAGTTGTTATTGATGAGACTAAAAATGTAGTGTATAATATGATAGTGTGGACCTTTGCTTATCGTAATGCAAGAAAAAAAGGGCTGTGGGAAAGTTTGACGCTGGATAGATTACAAAAATTTTTAAAACAACGCATTACGGTGTTTGAAGAACAACCTTCTTTACCCAAACTTCATCCATGCTGTTTTTTCATACACACAAAACACTTGTCACTGTGCTTTGGCTCATGTATATCATTTATATGAAAAAATTGTAGTGAAATTCTAATAAAGATTTATTAACTGACATCTATATGTACATATCTTATTCGCATGTATTACCTCAACGCTTTTATGAGTATTTCAAAGAAGAAGAACTAGATAATTTAAAATGTTATCTAAGAATAAACATTTGTGTAAAATTTTTTTTTTTTTGGATAATGAGAACCTAAACTGCTTTCAGTCTACCGGAAACAGATACCGTTTCTGAGAAACAGCTACCTGTTTTGAGAAACAGCTACCTGTTTTTAGGTCTGTTTTGAGCTGTTTTGGGAAACCGGGAAGCTGTTTCTGCCTGTTGCTAGAAAAAATAGTGATCTGTTTTTGAGCTGCATCAAAGTTTATGCTATTCACATTTTCGTGTTTACAATGTTCTACTGAACAAAATTTAAAAGAATATTTGATAAAGGTTATATACCAAATTGGTCTAGTGAACTTTTCAAGATTGTATTTCAAAGAAGAAGAAGAAGAACTAGATAATTTAAAATGTTATCTAAGAATAAACATTTGTGTAAAATTATTTTTTTTTTTTTTGGATAATGAGAACCTAAACTGCTTTCAGTCTACCGGAAACAGCTACCTGTTTTGAGAAACAGCTACCTGTTTTTGAGAAACGGGTACCGGTTTTAGGTCTGTTTTTGAGCTGTTTTCGGAAACCGGGAAAGCTGTTTTGAGCTGTTTCTGCCTGTTGCTAGAAAAATAGGGATCTGTTTTTTGAGCTGACTGCATCAAAGTTTATGATATTCACATTTTCGGTGTTTACAATGTTCTACTGAACAAAATTTAAAAGAATATTTGATAAAGGTTATATACCAAATTGGTCTAGTGAACTTTTCAAGATTGTATTTCAAAGAAGAAGAAGAAGAACTAGATAATTTAAAATGTTATCTAAGAATAAACATTTGTGTAAATTTTTTCCTAGAAAAATGCGCTCTTGAAAATTTAAATTTTGCACCTAATTCTCAAAAAAAATTTTTTTATTCAACGCAGTTGTGTTTTGTAAGTGACCATTTATCATTTCATGTATAAATTTTTCAAAATATGAAAAAATAACACTTAAATTAGCCAATTCCATTTTGAAACAACAAAAAGCACTTAAAACACACCTTTTTGTACTTACGTAAGCACCGAAGAAACACTACAAAACGATTAGTATCTGCTATCTAGTATCTACTTTTTGATTCAAATTTTTAAAATAACTTAAATCTTTTAAAAAAACTCGAATTTTCAAAAAAATATTTGAATCGCTTAAAAAGATTTAAATCTTTCCTAAAATGATTTAAATCGTAAAAAAGATTTAAATAATTTTTATATTCAAAACGATCTTTGATTTAAATCATTTGTCCAAATGAAAATGATCTATGATTTTTGATTTAAATCTTTTTTTAAATGATTTTGAACAGCTCTGCATACCATAAATATAATATACACAAGTCAACTGTTTTTCATAAGTTAAGTTGTCAATAAATGGTGTAATTGACTGTCAATAAATGGTTTTAGTCAAAAACAGTATGTCAATAATTGTCTTTTCTAATATTCTTTCCCTTTGTAAAAAAATTTAGTTTTGATTTGAAATAAACGCTGTTTTCTTTCAAGAAATGTGTAAAGGAACACAATGTAATTTTTGTTTCAAGCAGAAACTTTAAAATTATTAGAAATAGAAACAAAAACCATAAAAACTATAATTTTCTGCTAAAATTATTAATAATTGGTCATTTACCTTATACGTTTGTATTTATTATGCGTTTTATTATCATCATTACATTGTAATGCGCCCTTCTATTTTGGTTATTGGGCGATTATTATATGCGCGCCTTCTGGTCTGGTAACCCAACGCGGTTTTATTTTGCCTCGGCTTTGCTCAATGGTGTTTATAATTTATTATAAACGGGGTGTGGTTCGTATTAAATAGTGGGCTGACACTGTCACCTTAAATAAATATCTTAAAGCGTTTTAAAACGTATATTAAATAAAGTTAACATATAAACACATTAATAAACAACAAAACAAATGTATTTCCTCTTTGTATTTGACGGCTACCGACTCGTTCTCCTGGGTGTCGGCTTCCTAGGTGCGTAATCGTTTCTGTAAATAGAGATATGTATATTATCTTAATCTACTCCTTACCTAGCAGGCAATATTCATATTCCGGTCCTGTATTTAGAGAAGCGGGTGTAGTAGTCTCGATACCGTTTTTGGGCGGAGGCGCCAGCGCAATGAACTTGAATCGTTTCGGGTACGGAGAAAATCAATATCGTGCTTATCCTTCAGTAACTCTGGAGCGCTGAAGCGAGTATGTCGTACTCCCAGGAAGCAATACACACGAAATGCGCGTATGCAAATGCGAGATCTCGGGACTGTCTTTCTTTAATTAGAACCGGTTTGATTATGCATTTAGATTATTTATCTAACGGAATTAATTACGGATTTCGATACTAAATTTAATTATATACAATTTATCAAGGGAACAAAATACTTGATATTAAACCTACACTAAAATGAATTTACTAGTTTTTAAGGTAAATCGTAATATGCACCAGGTCGTATTCATATGATTTAACTATCGGTAAATATTGGATAATATCTTAGGTTTTAAATTTCCGACGTATCTTCCTAATTTATTTACAAACGATCTCACACTAGGTGTTTCGCGATGGTTATGTTGACTACAAATTTATGCAACAGGTCTCGTGTGTACTCTCCTGCGATCAAAGACACCGTGTATGGTTATTGTGTTTGTATGTATCGTATGTAGGTGTATTAAGCGGGGTCTTAGTGGTAATCAGGAGACGTAGGCAATGGCCTGTCTAACCCGGTAAACTAAGAACAAAAGGTCGTAGGTCTTTACAGCCCTGTAACTAACCTTCACCCTCAAGTGTTTGCGAGCGACGTGGGGGTTACCCCTTCGTGGCACTCTTGGTGTTAGTGTACTGTGTATTTGCGAGTGACGTCGGGATCTACCCTGCGCGGTACTCTTGGCGTTAGTGTAAGGTTATAACTCCTGGAGACTCATCCCGGCTTTATTTACGTGTAATAGTGTGTTACTGAGTATGGTTAGATTGTATAATTAAACAACTTACGTGTCTTTTGATTGCAGTACAAACGTTAAGTTGCCCGGCGCGAAGTGGTGCGCGTTATCACACGGTCGCGATGGACTCCTCGGTCACAATCAACAGGTCGGTGCTTACACGAAGCAATCGGTGCGGCGGCTACTTGATATAGGCTTGACTTGAATCTACTTCGATTCCTTTTTTCCTTTTCTTTTCCACGCGCGTCGCGGGTTTATAAAGGTACATCTGTGGGCGGCTACCGTGCGGGGGAGGCCGTTATGAGGTTGGTTGCAATTTTTCTGACGTGCAAAAACTTACTGGTTTTTAGAAATACACGTCAGCGGTGATTAAGGAATTATTTGTGGTGTAATATCGCGTAAACTTGTGAAATTTTAGATATAGGATGGTCCGCGAATAATTCATCCTAAAAAGCATACGTAAAGGACGCTGGTTCTTTACAACATTTACTTTTAACCCGAAAAATTTTGCGGGAGAAAAGCTAGTTTAAATTATTACTGACTTATACTAAACTGACAGTTACTTGACCTTAGACTTGAACTCATTGTTTACCCTATCTTAATTTGTTTTTTGCTCATTTATGAAGAAACGGCGATATATATTGACTCTTACTAAGAGTACCTTTTTTATATAACAGGTATGGGTGGATCATAATCTGGTGTCAAATAGCAAAAAATCGAAGTGTTAGAAATATGGGACCAAATTTACTCAATTACTCCCCTGGTATGCATACTCCTGGCTAATGCTAGCTTTGCTCAGTGGTCACAAATAATTAGCTTAATTTAAGTCCCAAACTTGGTTGCGATAGTTGCAGTCATTCCGTAAACCAATTTTTTTATTTTCATGTTAGGTATGCACTCCCAAGTGTTTGTCATATATTTTAGAAACACCCAATATACACACAATAATAAAAAACAAATATCTTGCCACAATTTTTTTGGAATTCTTTAACAAAAAGTCTAGTGTTTCAAAAACAGACATAACCATTGAATAAAGAAAGCTTTCTTTATTCAATGGACATAACAAATGCTTAAATGATTGTGACATCAAATGTGCTCTTAAAAACAACGGTGTAACGTTTAACCACAACAATGTCCTGCTTTTCTAAGAGGACACTGCTCGTGATAATTATACGTTTGAAATCTAAAACTTAGACAACATTAAAAATAAATTATTACACAAAACTACTGTTAATTTACAAAGGTGTACTTTACATTCAATCCATTTGAATGTTCGATGCATGATCACATTTATCTATAAATATCAACTCCAGGTTTTCTATACACTGCAGTATACACTTAGGCACTGTGAACAATATTAATTAATTTAATAAGTTATAAGTTAAATGTAAACACTATACCACAGAAAATACACCTATAAATTAAACAATAATCTAGACATAATTTTATGAACAGTAAGGTATTTAAATTTCACAAATAATGTATAAGAGTAATAAAAATCACTAATAAATAAATCATTGCTTACTACTTTAAGTACACCTATTTAACTTTTTAAACTGTACAATGGTGTTCTTAACTTCGTAAACAAAAGCCAACGTTGGAAGCGTATTTCAAGTAATACATAAGATAATGATAGTTATAATAAAATGATACAAAATTAAAAAGACGCTGTTCACAAATCATATAGTGAATTATAGGGTATTGGAGATCAATTTTTTCTGGATGTGTGAATCCATTTACAATGCCAAATTTCCATCGGAAATTGTAAATTATTTATAAACCAAAACACAGTCTTCTTTCTTTAGATACATAATCTGCGCACAATAACATTCCTAATGATCACATTTGTATTTATAACCAGAAAAGTATTTTTTTAAATGAATTTTTAGCTTACCTTTCAAATGTGTTGTATCTACACATTGGTCTCATTTGTATAGGAGAAGGTCGGGTAGTACCGGACAAATGATGATTCAAGCTTCGGTGGTTGGTAGCAGCACCAGTCGTACCCACGTTGTGTTTATTAAAGTAGTAGAAAGCCGCTCTCGCCATATTAGATTGAACGGTCGAGGTGTTTGCACGTAGCTGTTTAGCCTTTTGTTTTGTAAGAGTTTTCCAGTGCACAAAATTAAGTTTATAATAATGTGTCGAACTGGTGTAATAAATTTAATAAATAAATGTATGAATGTAAGTAATAATGAAATAAATTAATAAAGTTCTCCTAAACACACAAATCGTTAGAACTAACTGGAGAAACCATTCACCACTAATTGTGCCTTTGACTCTAGTCGGTAAATTCAATTGGGCAAGTTCAATAATTTTGATTTGCTCAATTACCACTAAATCTGATATGTTATTTTCACTTAACATAAATAATAAAAAAAAGATTAATGTAACACTAACAAAATGATCTCGGGCGCCAAACTGTTTTTTTTAGTAATGTCGGAACAACTAAACCGAGTTAGTTAACAATAAAATTTATCAAAATAAAAAAAATAACAATATACAATTATGTTTATTGACAGAAGATGAGAGATGATTAAATAAAATATATGTTAAAAACTAATTGTGAAACCCTTAAATTACTAAAAAATCCTTAAACATTATACCTGTACAGGTTGTCCCATTTTGGTTGTCCTCGCAGGGTATCTCAGTTATTAGCAAAGATACAGAGATGCGGTTTTCGCGAACGTTGGCTACTTTTTTGTGAAACGAAAGATGACACAAACATAATTACTCTAGCTCTTCTCATTTTTGAGATACAGGGCGTTTTTGAAAAAGTTGCATTTTGAGACAGCCCCCGTATCTCAGCTATACGATAACTTATAGAAAAAGTGAAAAGTGTTCTTTATATAATTTTTTCCGTAGAATGCAGTGCTGTTTTCAGAATGAGTATACGGGGTCAGGTCAAAAAGTTATCGGGATCAACTTCATTTTTTTTTAAATGGGACACCCTGTCTATTTTCTCATAATTAAATTTCTCTTGTTCTAAGCACTTCAAATATATATAACAATTATCACTTATTTTGATATTATTTTGTATTTTGTATTATTAACTGAATTTCTTAGTAGGCTTTGAATTCGTAATCTTCTATTGTTTTTTTTTTGTGCCTAATATAGAAAACCATCATTATGTAATTATACGTCATTGAAGAAGATACAAATTTCGGCAAAATAATTTATTTTATTTCCAGAATTGTTGATTTGAAACTCATATAAATATTGGATGTATTTATTTATAAATTTAGAGACAAACGAAAATAAGAAGAATTAAAATTTTATAAATATTGCTCAATTTGCTGACTATTATGGTCAAGACAAATCCTACATCTCCGAAGAATTTCTTGAATGGATCTTAATAAAATAGGGTCTTAAACGTAGTTCTTCAAAGGCTTCTCTTGTAGCATTCATCAAAGCTTCTTGAGTTTCATACCGTCTTTGATGAATTTTATTTTAAGGTAGCCCCACAAAAAAATCTAAAATTGATAGGTCTGGGGACCTTGCTGGCCAATTAACTGGTCCATTGTTACCAATCCAATGGTTTTGAAACATTGTATTGAGGTAATCTCTTACTAGTCTTGCATTGTGGCAAGGTGCCCCGTCTTGCTGAAAATAAACCTCTCTTAGCTGGGCTAACGGAATATCATCAATCAATTCTGGAAGGCAAATGTCCAAAATTTCCAAATATCGTTGATGGTTCAAATTGCCTTCAAACAGGTAAAATGTTAATCTGCCTCCTAAAATGAAACAGGACACATTGAACCCAAACCTGCCTTGCTGCTGACGGATCACGGTAACATGCCGATTTTCGTTAGACCAGAAACGATTCGTTGCACGATTGTAAATTCCGGCGGAGCTTATATGGCTTTCATCCGACCATATAACTAAACGACCAAAATTACCATTTTCTTCACTTTTCTGAATATACCATCTACAGAAATCGATACGCAATTGAGCATCACCCGGATGCAAGTGGTGGATGACTTGAGGTATATATGGTTTATAATGGTATTTTTAAATATTTTTGATACTTTCGTTTTGAAATGCCCACCGATTCTTCTATTTTTCTGCAAGACGTATAATTTTCGTTAACAGTGACCTCTGCAAGGACATTTATTTCATTATTTTCTTCGTTTTCTTTTCTATATGTTTTGGCGCGTGGCCTTTCAAACGATCCGTGATTTTCCAAATTTTGTTTTAACCTAATGAATGTTTTTTACACGGTTGCCTTCTTTCCGAAATCTATAATATTCACATTTTATTTAACTCAAATGATGACTAACATTCCAGTAAATTTTACCTTTCAAAATATATTTCCTTCGCTTGCTCTGCATTAAAATTTGTTTGGTAATAAACCCCAATCATATCTAATTTCTCATAGTTCTCGTACCTAAATTATTCGCCATGGTTTGAAACTTTGTAAAAATTCAAAATAACGAAAAGAATATTGAAAACTTTACTAACAATAAGGATCTCAACAATCAACAAATTTGCAAATATTGACAAATGTCAAAAAATGAAGTTGCCATGGTAAAACAATTGCAGTACCAAAGGCCACTAACAAATCCAGTTAATAATTTGAAATACTGCGCTATTTGTATAAAAAATGATGAATGCTATACATATTTGAAATGCTTAGAACAAGGAAAATTTAATTATGAGAAAATAGACAGGGTGTCCCATTTAAAAAAATGAAGTTGATTCCGATAACTTTTGACCTGACCCCGTATACTCATTCTGAAAACAGCACTGCATTCTACGGAAAAAATTATATAAAGAACACTTTTCACTTTTTCTATAAGTTATCGTATAGCTGAGATACGGGGGCTGTCTCAAAATGCAACTTTTTCAAAAACGCCCTGTATCTCAAAAATGAGAAGAGCTAGAGTAATTATGTTTGTGTCATCTTTCGTTTCACAAAAAAGTAGCCAACGTTCGCGAAAACCGCATCTCTGTATCTTTGCTAATAACTGAGATACCCTGCGAGGACAACCAAAATGGGACACAATGTACAATATATACTAAATCTTCCTGAGGATCCCTGGTATTATAAAAAATGAGATGCGGAAATGTATACCATGATGACGTAATCCTTGAGTAATAATTCGCAATAACAATGCTTTTGTTATCAGACACACCCAAAACTGAAATTATCTCTTAAAAATTTCTTCTTTAAATTGGAATAATCCCTTTAATGCATTTCTTGAAATTTTCCAATAAATACTATCATAAAATGAAAACGTACGCGACAATAAAATTAATTCTGCAATCCAAAGCAGTAATATTAATGTAAAGAGTAAAAAAAGAAAAGAAAGTGCCTGTAAAGAGCAAATGTTTTAATTTTTAGTAGAACAAGTTAAAAGATATCTTACCATATAATTAATGGCACTTTTAACATGAAAAACACCTAATGGTTTATTATCAATAGGGGTGGCCAATCGGTACGTAGTTGGACCTACCACCTCAATAACTTTTGCTTCAATAAATTTAGGAGCTAACTTTTGACTATAATTTTTAGTCGCATCAGATAAAGTAAATTTTTTTTTCCGAACCAAATCGCCGACGTTTAATTTCAACGGACGACGTCGCAAATTGTAAGATTTTGAATTTCTTTCGTAAGCTGCATGTAAATTTTGTTTAACATGTTTAAAAATGGGTGAAAGTTCATTTAAATCTTGAACTAATTGTTCACGGTTAGTAATAAATAAATCATCCTCTTTAAAATCCTTTAGTCGGCCATAAAAATCTCCAGAAATAGGAACTGTCCGACCAAACACCAAAAAGGAAGGTGAAAATTTCGTAGACTCATGAACAGCGGTACGATTCCAATTAAAAACAATTCAACAGAGAAGAAGTACAATCTAAGAAAATAAAAAATGGAATTTACACACAAATAACACTAAAATATGTTAAACGTTCGCATCTAAACTACTACCATTAAATTTTAAATTTATAAACATGAACAGAACTCTTAAAAATTTGTAAATATTCAATTCATTTGGAAAAATCTTAAGCAGGAATACTAACTGAAGTAGTATTAATATCGTCATTATGTGACATAAAAATATTAGAAGTATCTAAATATTGTAATTCATTTCAAAGTTTTCGATAATAGATTCAATAAATTCTAATGATTCGTTACATATAGTCAACAATTGATCATGTAAATATAAACATTCACTATCAAAAGTGGTATAATTTAAGCGTTTCAAAATTTAAATAAATGTATTAACAATTGAATGTTATGAAGTTTATCAATAACAAAACCTAAATATGATAATTGAGGTTTACAAAATTCACATTTATCTAAATTAATATTTAAATTGGCATCACTAAGCCTTTTAAAAACTTCTCTTAAAATAGGAACATGTTCCTTGAAAGTGCTTGAAAAAACAAAAACTGATTGAGATAAATCATGTCCTAAAATGGAATCCATAAATCGTTGTAATGTACTGGGAGCGTTTTTAATAATTCCAGTTACAAAAAATGCAATCAAATAAATTTCTCAATTTAATTTACGTCTCTCACCTATTGTCAACCTTTCTGCTTCATTTACATTTAAAACATTTTGTTTAATTCTACTAATAACTCATCCTATATAAAACATACACTAAATAATTAAAATTTGACATGGTAAAAAATATCGTATAACACAATCAATAAATTTCATTAAGTATAAACACATAAAAATACCAAGCGTAACAATAAATGGTAACACTCCTTAAATCTCGGCCAACTCTTAATAATCAAAACAAACCAAAGTGAGAATAACCAGCATTGAAACAACAGCAAATCAAGTCCCTTTTTCTGGCCCCAGTGTAATATTAACACACACATGTAATAAAAATCTCAAATATAAAGTGATTAAAATAACAAAATAATAAATTTCAAAGTCCCTGTTCGCGGGCGCCAAAGTATAACATTATATCTGGGCCAACTTATAACATTAAAACAAAAGCGATGATGTAATAACCAAAACGCAAATGTAATAAACAATTTGCAATTGATCAAATAATTTTAATTAATAAAAAATATACCAAATAACAATCGCTACTGCCGTTGGCTCTGTCGGTAGATTAAGATAAGGGAGAGTTCTAATATACTGAGTTGTTAACCTACCTGAAATGCTGCTTGCTTCCCATCTGCTTAATTATTTTTACTTTACTTAATTAATAAAAAATGCAATATAAAAAATTATGAAAATATGAAAAGAAATCTCGAGCGCCATGTTATCTTTTTATAGGAACAACAAAACCTAGTTAATGAATAATAATAAACAATTTACCAAAATGAAAATAAAATAACATGATATACTTAAGTTTATTCAATATCTAATTAAAAGGTTAAAAAAATCAGAAGTCTTTATTACTATTCTAAAAGTATATAAAAAATCATTACCTTTGAACGGTTCGGTACATAAACTGTATTACTGCTGGTAACTATGAAGCAGAATGGTGAACTTGGTGAGGTCAATGTCTTGCTAATCTATCCTTAATATATTGTGTCCATAAATTTATTGAATTTCTTAGAAGTTTAAGTATGTAGAACTTGCGTTGTAAAATGTAATTCAAGTAAACATTTCCATTTAAATTAGAAACATAATAGAATAGTAAAATAGTGACTTATAAGTGCCATTAAAAATAATTATTATAAAAATGCCATATAAAAGTATGCATTATAAAAGTGCAAAAATGTGCATTCTAAAAGAACGCATTAAAAAAAAATGCCTAAAAAACAAATGTTTTTAATTAAAATATAATGAATTAGAAAATAACTTACCATCAAAATCTGATGGCACTAAATATAAAAAATTAGGTAAAAACCATGCTTTCTGCTGTAACTTCCAGCAGTCAGTGAAAATATAGCGGCTTTCAGAATAGCTCCTCTAAATGTTTCCCCCCAAGAAGTGGTCACGCGTTGCGCGGATACAAATAATCATAATCCAGTTTTTTTAAGAAAGGGAACTATAACTCTTTATGAAATATTACACCCAAAAAGATGTTCTAGGAAATGCAAATTAAATTGCCTTTCTCAATTCTACGTTTTAGTAATTAAGAACTTTTCTACTATTACGCCAAATAAAAGAACGATCCCAAACCAATGTATTTTTTAATACAACCACAAAAAAAGGTTGTTACACACTTTCACATAAATTTAGGGAAAACCCAAAAAAACAACAACCCTTCCTGCTGTAATGTGCATCAGGAAGTGAGCAAAATGGATGCTTAGCAAAGTAGATGAAAATGTTGTGCGCGAATGCCTTTGCGCAAAGGGTTAAGTTATGACGCGTTGCGCAATGATCAGAGAACAGTTTATGGGAATATAAATCTTTACGAAAATATGCACTATGAAGATATGCAAATTAAGTTGCCTACCTCATACCTACATTTCAATAATTAAAATTTTTTCTTATATTTACTAATAAATGATGAAAGACTTTAAATTAAGGTATATTTTAATACAACACAAAAAAAGGGTTGTTACAAGTTTGGAGCTACATAGCTTACCTGACACGTAAGTACAGCAGCGTTGGAGTGTTTTGTCATATACATTAGCTATTATTCTTTATATTAAAAGCAGTAAACATGGTCTAACCCTGGTGATATGCATGTAATATCCAAATCGTCGAAATATGTCAGTCGGGTTGTATCGGACAAACTGTCTGAGGGTTATTTTGGACAAAATTTACAGGGTTTGAAAGTTTAAATTTTGACAGTTTTCTTTTGTTTTTTGACAGGATGGAGAGAAAACGTCATAAGTGGAGCGAAGATAATATGAAGAAAGCCATAGAAAAGGTGAGATGAAATGACCATTAGGGAAGCGAGTTCTAGATATGATGTACCAAAAAATACGTTAGGCGATCGAATTAAAGCTTTTGTGGATGGCAGAGAGGTTATAATAAAGCCAGACTTAGGGAATATCAAGGTTTTTCCGAGGACATTTAATGACGAACAAGCGGATAGCTTATACAGTTATGTTAAGCAATTAGATAGCCAGTTGATGCCTTTGAGTAAAGATGAGTACTGCACCCTAGTTTATACATATGCAGAGAAACTCAAAATCCAGCATAGATTTAATAAAACAACTGGGAAAGCTGGAAAAGACTTTTATTACGATTTTATGCAGAGACACACAGACTTACGATTGAGGACTGCTGAATCTACAAGTCTTCAGAGACAGCAGGGTTCAGTAAGGAACAAGCCGATCGATTTTTTTCCAAGTTGAAGGAATTAATGGAAAAATTTCAGTTTTGTCCTTCTAAAATTTTTAACGCTGATGAAACTGGCGTGTCATGTGTTCACACCAACAAACTTAAAGTACTGTCTGTTAAAGGCAAAAAACAAGTGGGAAAACTTACTAAGGGAGAAAGAGCTAGGAACGCCACGCTTCTTTTATCAATTAATGCTGCAGGGGATACTTTATTCCTCCTCTCTTCGTTTTCCCGCGCGTTAGACTTGACAATGATTTAAAAAAGATGCGCCAGTTGGAAGTGTATTCGATGCCCAACCAAATGGATGGATAACTGCAGATGGGTTTTTAAAGTGGCTGAAGGTTTTCGTATCCAGTCCTTTTGATGGTGGATGGTCACTCAAGCCACAAAGATTTAGGTGTGATCATATTTGCCAAGAATAATCACATTCACATGTTGAGCTTGCCGCTTCACATAAAATCCAACCTTTGGATAGGACAGTAATGAAGCCCTTTAAAAATGCATATACTGAAGCATGCTCTCTCTGGATGCGGAAATATCCAAATATCAAGATAGGCCTTAAAGACATAGCTGGTTTGGTAAATATTACCTTTTCAAGAATATGTCGCATGGAACTAGCTAAGTCAAGCTTTAAATGTACTGTAATTTATCCATTAGATAGCAATGAATTCAGTGACATAGATTACGCTCCTTCATTGAACAAGACCGCAATATCACAAGAGTCCTTACCTGTTCCTAACATTTGTACCCAAGCAACAGAGATTCGATCTCCACATTTTTCAAGTCCTACTGGGATTTTAGATCTGCCAAGTTCCTCTCAACCTTTTGTCTCAAATCCCTACACTGAGCCTTTGACACCAGAAATAGAGAAGGAAACAATAAAGAACATTGCAGAAGTAGGCCTAAACAACCATGAGTCTTCCCTTGAGCTTGAGAAAACCGCACCGAAAAAGATTTTAGAGGAGATTTCACCTCTTCCAAGCACTTCAAATACAAAGTTTGTAGCAAGACAAAGTCGTGGAGAAAAAAGGGAAATTTTAACCTCAACTCCATTTAAAACTCAACTAGAGCAAAAGAAAAAAGAGAAAGAAGAAAAACAAAAAATTGCAGAAGAAAAGAAACAGCTTAGGGAAGAAAATCGAATTAAACGAAACACAGGCCCAAAAAGAAAACTGGAATTGAAACAAGAAGTTAAAATGAAAAGGATAAAAATAAAGCCCACAACAAACGGGTCTACAAGACAGAATATTCCTGGAACAGATAGGAAACTGTAACGGTATAAACGGGTGGTAGATCGGGATTACAGATAAAATTGGCCTTTTTGCCCCGACTAGCCAGCGTATGGCTGTGGGTATGATGCTGATAAATTTTGCACAACCAGAATAGTAAATCGTACGTAAGTCAAAATGGGGGATGAAAACGTAATCAGTTCGGTTTTTTGGGCGCCAGAGTGTTTGGTAGCCAAAATAAGGGATGTCGTGCCAAAATTACGAGTATATAGCGTGTCTAAACATACAAAAAACATACGCTTACCTATCCGCAATCAATCCCAGGTGTACTGGACAGCAACTCAGCAAACCACCTGAAATAGGGCTTCAAAATAGCACTACACGCCTGTCAAAGGCGTGATAAACACTCGATAAAGTTACGTTACTACACCTCAGTGTAATTAATAAGGCATTATATAATAATCAAAACAAAAAAAAAAAACAAGCTATAGAATGCACTCTAAATGAATTAATACTCAACTAAAAATCAAATAAAACACTAAATATCATTAACGCTTTAACTTATTAATAAAAAAAACTGTCACTTCGTTACGTTAAAACTTAAACTCATAAACTACCGGTAAACTTGCAATTTGCCAAAAAAACTTTTATGTAACACAAAAGGGTTTTCACAGAATTAAAACAATTTATAAAACCTAACAAAGCTATAATAAAAATAAAAATGATAAAGAAAATATTATAAATGTAAACATACGATAATGCGTATAAACAAACAAAAATACAAATGCTTAAAAGGCGACAGAATGTGTGGCCAGGCTCCTGCGTAACGCCGTTTAGTCGCTAATCTATAGATATATTGTGGATTATGTAACCACACTATTTCAGGGTCAATTGCCCTTTAATACTAAAATAAAGAAAGTGTAAAGGCGGAGCGTCAGAGCTATGATTATTTATAATTACTAAATTAAAACAACAACTTAATTTAAAAAAAAATACGACACCGCTTTCAAACCTTCGTTAACATAAAAAAAAATAATTCGAAACACACAAAAAAATCTTGAAAATATTCAATAAAAAAACAATATTATATTACCTTAATGTCTAGATTAACACCTCTCCTGTGTTACAACAATTGAAAACGAACCAGGTGGTCGGTTACTGCTATGACGAAAATGGAATCTCCCTGCTCTGACAAATGATGAATGAAAATGTTGACTATTGTTCTTTTGTACACAAACAATTCCTTGATTGAATCGCGGTAAAATGTTGCTGCTTTGATTAAAAACTTTTCTCAAAATAATGATTTGTGCGCTCAACTTGCTTGTTAACTTTTATCTTTTAAATAGTTTTATTCACACTAACAATCCAAAAGGTTAATAACTTTATTTAAATAACTATAATTTTAATATACTGCGAAAGATTCTTTATATTCCAACACGCTTTGTACGGCAATTAAGTGGCACTTCAAGAACGTTAATTTTAATTAAAATCCGCAAAAGCGATATAAACCAATGAGTTCACAGAAGCACTAATATAACTTGATTACGTAAAATCGAAATCAGCACTAGGTCTAATCCTTTGGTGGTTCAACAATTTAATTAAAATCCCTTCAAAAAGTAGTAAACTACCCTTACACCACAAAAGTATGTTCGTTAAACACCAAAAGGTCCAATATATCAACGTTCTAAACCACCCCTTAAAGCGTAACAACAAACCTCACCGTACTACTACTCGGGAGCGCTGTCAGTTTCAGAATCACCGAAATTATATCCAAAAATCCATCTTCGATTTTGAATCCCACCACTCACAAAAAACTCATTTAATTTAATTTCCACCAATTAAAAAAACGGAAGGGGAAGATTTGATACCCCTACACACAATCTTCGTTTTCATCCGTAATGACTCGATAATTTTCAAAATTTCAAACGGCAGCATAATCAACGTGCAAAATATCTCTATATTTTCCTTAAAGTACAAACAATTAGTCCCACATTCTACCTCTATGACTTAAAACCAACATACTCAATAATAAACTGAACCACTATAATTAAGCGACTTTATGTCGCCAGTATGACATCATATGCATTTACATCTACGTTCTTTCTTTAAATTTTAAGGAAATCAAGCGAAATAAACCTTATTTACACTTATATACAACTATTTACAAATAATACGCTACTCAACATTCAGTAAACGGGGAATAATAAGGAAAAACAATCTAAATTACGGAATAGTAATTCACAAACAAAAAAACTAAAGCTCGCCACACACCTTCCCTAAAGGTCGCTACACACGTAAACAAATTTATTCATAAAACTCAACTTGACAACAAACCATTTGACGGTAAATCGCTAGAAAATCGTGATCCTATGATAATTAATTCCTCAATGCACATTACACATTCCTTTACATACAGTGTGACCCATTCAAGCAAAACATTCATTATCTACAGTAAGCTCACACAAAAAAAAAAAACATACGGAATCTAACTAAGTGAATAGAATTACAAACAAAATTACCCACTACGTATACAGGGTGTTCAAAATACCCTGACAAAACCAGTTGAAAGGAATGTAAAAAAATCGTTGATCTCTGGCAAAGAACAACAACGAGAGGACGAATTGACTCACTGCATTATTTGCAATGAAACCTTCCAAGAGGATTGGATTCAATGCAATATTTGCAAAGGCTGGGCCAATGAAAACTGTGCCGATCTTGAGCTTAACAGCCTTTATTATGAATGTGATTCTTGTTTTTCTAAAAAACAATGAGTAGACTTAAATGAATAAAATACTTTTTCCTTTACATATAATACATTTATGTAACCTAAATGTAACTTTTTATTTTAAATTTAATTGTATAATGTTTAGTATATTTTTAGTACTCTTAGCAGGCTTATTTTCAATATTTTTAGTACTTTTTATATGGTAATAAAGTATATTTTTGTCTCATTCAATTAGTTACTATTTTTTACAAACACAACACCATGTCCGATACAAAACCTAAAGACATAATAGGTCAAAATATCTTGTCCGATACAACCCTCTAAACATCGGGTATGTCCAAATGTAAGGTTTATAGAAAGTTACAGAAAAAACAATAAAAGTTCTTTTTAAGGTATTAAGTAAATATGTTAATATTAGAATACAGAATACTCGAATTTAACCATAGATATTTTTTTTTTATTTAAAAAGCTTAAGCGTCGGATACTACCCGACCTTCCCCTACATAATTAAAAGAGGGTCTTTCTACATGAATTTTTAAATCAGCTTTTTGATGTTGCAAAATCACATTGGTTGCATTTAGATTCATAACCTGAAGGATACCTTTAAGATGGATATTTTGAACTAGTTCTTTGGTGTTGCATAAACATGTTTATTGTAGTTGTATTCATAACTTGAATAACAATGTTTAAGATGGATTGGTAAAGATTTTTTGTGATGTGTTCCATAATCACAATGGTCATATTTGAATTGATTCCTTCTATACTGTTTTTTAAGATGAAATGTTAAATTAGCTTTATAACATATAGCATGTACAATCATATTATGGCATTTGCATTTATAACATGCAAAGTGTTTTTTAAGATTATTTCTTAACCCATATTTGCGTTGTGTTGCATAATGACAAAGGTCACATTTAAATTCATAACTTGTAAGATGAACTGTGTTCCATTATCACACTGGTTACATTTAAATTTATACCTTTAGTAGTGCTTTTTAAGATGAATTTTAAAATTACATTTTAGATATGTTCCATAATCACATTGGTTGCATTTAAATTCGTAACTTGAGGTGTGCTTTTTAAAATTACCTTTATGATTTGTTCCATAATCACATTGGTCACATTTGAATTCATAACTTGAAGAGTGCTTTTTAAGATGAAGTTTAAAATTACCTTTGCGATTTGTTCCATAATCACATTGGTCACATTTAAATTCATACCTTGAGGAGTGCTTTTTAAGATGAATTTTAAAATTATATTTTTGATTTGTTCCATAATCACATTGGTCACATTTAAATTCATAACTTGAGGAGTGCCTCTTAAGATGAATTTTAAAGGTACCTTTGCGGTTTGTTCCATAATCACATTGGTCACATTTAAATTCATACCTTGAGGAGTGCTTTTTAAGATGAATTTTAAAATTACCTTTTTGATTTATTCCGTAATCACATTGGTCACATTTGAATTCATAACTTGAGAGTGCTTTTTAAGATGAATTTTAAAATTACCTTTGTGATTTGTTCCATAACCACATTGGTCACATTTGAATTCATAACTTAAGGAGTGCTTTTTAAGATGAATTTTAAAATTACATTTGTGATTTGTTTCATAATCACATTGTTCGCATTTAAATTTATAACTTGAAAAGTGTTTTTTAAGATGAACTGCTAAATATCCTTTGTGATGTGTTCCATAATGACATTGGTCACATTTGAATTCATAACTTGAGGAGTGCTTTTTAAAATGAATTTTAAAATTACCTTTGTGATTTGTTCCATAATCACATTGGTCACATTTGAATTCATAACTTGAGGAGTGCTTTTTATGATGAATTTTAAAATTATCTTTGCGATTTGTTCCATAATCACATAGGTCACATTTGAACTCATTACTTGAAGAGTGTTTTTTAAGATGAATTTTAAAAGCATCTTTGCGATTTGTTCCATAATCACATTGGTCACATTTGAATTCATAACTTGAGGAGTGCTTTTTAAGATGAATTTTAAAATTATCTTTGCGATTTGTTCCATAATCACATTGATCACATTTGAATTCGTAACATGAAATATGTTTTAAAACATGAATTTTTAAACTTCTTTTCCACTTTGTTATAAAATCGCAATGGTAACACTTTAAAACTTCATTTTTAAATTTTCTTGCATTATTGTTGAACTATTAAATTTACTTTTACACTGTATGTTTGTGATGTGTTCGACACTGTTTTTGTTTATATGATATGCTTCACTTGAGCCAACAACTTTTACTAGAGAAGAGATGTCTTCTTTCTTAATATTCACATTATCTGTAAAAATAGTGTTAAATTTTTTACTACTTGAACGGTAATTAATTTCTTGTATTAGATTACTATTTATTATAAGATGTTGGGTTACAAGTGTATTTATTCCTTCTTCCTGTTCTGGTTCGACTTTTACAAGTTTCATATCAATCTCATAAGACATTTTGAAGAATTCGTATTGCTTAATGATACACTTTATACATAACTTAGGTGCAACACTTTATCAAATTATGTAGCTATAAAAACAGTGCCTAAAAATTATTGACACAATTAATCATAGAAAAAGAATATATTCTTTTTCTAAACAATTAATATACGGTATTGCCAACAGAAGTAAATACATACATGACTATTAAATTAACGTTCTCGCGCAAGTAAAATTTTTGGCTGTAATTGTGATAACAAAACTTCAATTTGTCTAAAAAAAATGAAAATTAAAAAGGAAAACTAAAATCGACGGTAACCTGGAATTCGATTCTCGACTGCATGGGAAAAGGTCCCAGTAGGAGTTGTTTCCCATGGGAAAAGTAAATTGGATTCTCGACCACCAACGGAATAGCATTTCTCATAGGAGCAGCGTTGGAATCCGAAAGTAACGTAAGTCGTGTTAAAATGCAGCTTTATGAAACTCCACCAATGAGAACTGTGCATTTAGTAGAAGTTTAAAAGTTTTTGTGTTGGCAACGTACATCGACACTCGCGGTTTTAATTGTTGAGGTTAGTCTGACTTTTGAACTTAGAAAAGGGATAATGTTATAAGCTTTTGAAGATAAAACTTCTAAGTTAAATTTATTTTAATGGAAAATTTCAAATCAAATCATGTGTCAGAGGGTAAAACAAAATTAATTAATTTAGTGAGTGATGAAACACTTCGGAAATGTAAATTTGATGACTTTACATATAAAGATGCTCAAAACAAGTGGCAAAATATTACAATAGAACTAAATTCAACGCCTGGGCCCAAGAAAAATTGGACTGGTTGGAGAATAAGTGTTATTTAAAATACTAAATACCGTGACTGTAATTGTAAAATTTAGACATGGCAAGATTTAAAAAAATGCCAAGAAAAAAGAATACGGAGGTGAAACAGTATGCAAGAGGTACTGGTGGTGGTCCACCACTTACCCATTACAAAACGAAGAAAATATTTTAAGTATTTTAGAGTAGGTTGAAGTAGAGGAGACAAAAATGTAGAGGAATCATGTGTGATTTGAGATGTAAGTATTTATTTAAAAATTATAAATTGTTTATGCATCTACTTACAATTAACATGATTACTCCTTACAACCGAGGACATAATCAAGTAGAAACTGCAGAAGTGGATCTGGTGGTAACAAAACCTTGACTTCCAAATCAGAAAACAAGATTAAGCGAGCTGCAGCAAACAGGTTGACACAAACTGCAGAAGCCTCAAGGCGTATGGGGGGATATATTAGAAAGTAGAGCTAATGCCAAAGCGGCTTATTATAAATAAAAATTAAGCCTGCTTGAGCGTGACATGGTAGCAAAAGAAAATATTGTTAAAGCTCGTGAGCAATTAGTAGGCCACTTTTGTAAATAATAATTTTTAGCATTTAAATACATTTATATCAATATTATATAGTCTTAATTATAGTTTTAGTGTTACATATTGTATACCTATATTTAGGTTTTTTGTTAAAGTCCGTTAAATTATAAGCATTATAAACAATTGTAGTTACTTTTTGTACATTGTTTAATTAGAGCAGTTTATATGAACCTGTTAGTACAAAGCTTAGCCCTGATTTGAAATAAAAACAGTAACAATTCAAATTTATATTTATAAGTACATAAAAAAATACAGGTGTGACAATTATACAAAATTTCTAACAAGTTGTTGCTGGAGCTGTCTGCCATTCTCTAATTCAGGATTTCTGTCCCTTGTCTCATTATGCAAAACATTTTCCATAATTACACCAAAATCCAGCAACTTGCCTTCTTCAATTTCAGGGTTTGCAATATTATTTTCGATGCACATATGTAGGATGGTACATGCATTTATTATTTTAGAGGCAACATTTGGGGTGTAATGAAGTACACGATGTTTTAGTAAACATCGAAACCTCATTTTTAGCAATCCATTACACCGTTCAATTGTTGTACGACAAGATTTAAAAGCCATATTATATGCATCTTCTTGTGTATGTAAGGTCCTTTCTTACAATTTTTATATTTGCCGCGGCTAAACTGCAATCGGTCTTTATATTCTAAACTAAAGAGGGGTGTGGGTTCGTCGGTATCTTTAATCTTAGCTCTACACTGTCCACATAAAATAAAATAAAATGGTTTAAAAAAATATATTTTCCTATATTTACAAATCTAATATATATTCACACTTATTCTAAATCAACTAACCTAAACGTAACAATAACAAACAACTGGACGTCCTGATGGAGACGGCGGCGTCGGGGGCGTCCTTCCTTCCACTCGCTCAATGCGACAGCTTATTCTGGTCGAAGTCGCTTCTGGAAAATAGATTTTAATGCTCTCTAGTTACACTCAATAATGACCGTAATATTTAAATGATTAATAACGTTGTGTTTAATTAATTATTTATGCTGAATACGGCCCTGTCTATAAAAGAAAAGAATTTATAAACAAACTACTGGTTATTCAAAACGAGGGTTGCGCAAATCTAGGTCACTAGTGAAAATCGATATCCCGAGTTCAGGATAGTACGCATGACGGTTGTACCGGTCTAACTGCGTGCGACTCTTTACCTTTAGTAACTTCTGGAGGACGGACAAGCGCGTATGCTTCCTGAAGCAATTTACTTTCGCGATGTATTATCCTTGAAAATATGACCTCTTCAGAGGTTTACTTTTGCATTAAATTTAGACTAGGCGGATTATACACGTTTGGTTGCATAATTAAGATCTGCACGTTATCTTCTGGGATGTAATTTTATGGTGGTGATTTCCTTTATGCAAATGAACGAAATCTCACGTAGATACAACTGAACGTTACTTACTTGTATACGAAAAAACACGTATTTATTAAAGGCGGTTTTTATACTTGCGGAATAAGCTGGTGGAAAACAATTAATTGATTGCTTTCTTGAAATCCAATTACTTAGCGCGTGGGTATCGGTGTACGGTTTTCGGCTACGACAGGTCTTTGACGGATACTCTACGTTTAATTCGTTTGTGATTACAGGCACTTCGGTCTTTTGCCAGCGAGCTGGTGAATTCAGGTGTTTAGAATGTAAGTGAGCGTAAATGATGAAAGCTGCAGGTCTATACAGTCCTACTTAGCTCTCGTCGTCAGGTATATGTTAGCGTGGTGGGTGTATACTCCCGACTACCTCGTGGCTTTTGCCCGTAGCGGTCTGGGGGTTGGTGCGTGTTTGCGTTTGTATACTCCCGACTACCTCATGGCTTTTGCCCGTAGCGGTCTGGGGGTTGGTGTGTGCTTGCGTTTGTATACTCCCGACTACCTCGTGGCTCTTGCCCGTAGAGGTCTGGGGGTTCTAGTGTGTGCTGGTGTTTATGAGTACTGAATTAGTCTACAAACTTACGTGTCGTTAATCACAAAGATCGAGGATAGCTATTTACAAAAGATTCGCGGTGCGCGTTCGCAAATACTGGGAGCTAAACTCGCGGTGGCTATCACTAGGTCTGCGGCGATTTACTTTCAAACAACCGTCACGTGCAGGTTTTCTGGAATCGGAGTTAGTCAAACGGACTAACTAATACAGGAGCTGGTGAAACCAACTAAATAATTCTCGGCGGCGGGATGCGTTCACGTGGCGCGTTTTTAAATACCGATAGATTATTCTTAGATATGTTATTATTTTTAAGGTGCGCGGCGCGGTTTTTATAGAGGACCCTCAGTAGGCTGTGGTGGCTTCTGTTTGGGGGAATCCTATTTGTAATTGGCGGAGATTACTCTGACGTATAAAACTTTCGATGTTTTATGAAATCTACGTTGGAGTGGAAACAAATTAATTATTGTTGTGCAATCAAACGAAATAATGAGAAATATTAAGTTAGGTACTGAGTAATACGAAATACTAAGAAATATTAGATTAAGTTTTGCAGGTGTTTGAATACTAAGAAAGCTTACATCATTTCTTTTACGAGGGCTGATTGTTAAATAATTAATTAATTAAAAAAATTTTGAAGTAATGACTTGCGGTTCGTTACATGTACCTGGTACAGGATTTCTAATGGGAGTTTGTAACCATTGTCTCAGTGGATATCTTGAGTCACCTTGGGAATTATATAAAAAAAATAAGACATTTGAATTGATTATACGTACCGATTAAAAAGTAAGTTTCACATGTCTGTTTATTTGTTGCATAAATAAATTTAAATTGGAATTGTTCCATATGTAAGAATCATGAGAACTACCAGCAAATCGGGCATTGACATTAGTAATTTTCATGTTGATATCACAAACCTAAGAGTGTTTTTTTAAAAGTATGAACACATACGAAATTGTAACATTGCTTTATCAAGAAAAATAACTCAGTCTACGCTACTTAGCAACTGAAACCTTACAGATTAGGAGTACATACTCAGAACAACTATAACATTATGATAGTGATGGGTGAGTATCTAATTCCTACTATATGTGTTTTATTTATGTACCAACTGAGTGGTAATTTTTCCTGTTCACATATATATGCTCAGGATGATTACCATTCTGTGTTGGTGGATATATGGCAACATGAGTACAGTCAATTACTCCTACAATGCCCGGTATCCTGTACTTTTCATAAAACCTGTAAGAAAAGGTCATTTCAAAACATTCATTAGCATAGGTAGGTACTGTATAAAAAATATATTACCCTCTTCGAACTGAATTAAGTTTTTCTAAGGTTGCAGGAAAACGTACCCATCTATTGAAAATACGATTTTCATTTAGGGCATTTATCACTTCAGCTACACACCTGCTTACAGAAGACTGACTTACTGCCATAAACTTAAATGATCCAATATCAGTTTGGTAGCTTCCCGATGCAAAAAATTTCAGTGCTACTAAAACCTAAAAACAATATTAAAGTATTTTATCTGCTTAAGTAGCATAACACTTTATTAAACATGAATTATGCACAAAATTTGTTAACAATGGATTACTTTATATTAACAATTACTGTACTTGCCTTCATTTCTATTGTCAATGCTGAGCGTCGAGTTGGCTCTGTTAAATCTTCTGATAACTCTTCAATTAAATTTCGAACTAACTGTTTGCTTAGTCGAAAATATTCAAGAAATTTTCTATCACTTATTGTAAAGGGGTTAGTATTTGTCCAATTACTCTAAAAATCTCGTTCCGGATTATTCGCCTGCTCTTCAGCCTCCTCCAAATTCTGTATCATTTGAACAACTGCACCTTCTTCCATTTTAAGTATTTATTTTATATTGTCTATCAACGTTTTCAAATACAATCACCTGGAAATAAATTAATAGGATTTGGTTTTCACATGGAACTAGACCACTGGAATTTTTTTCCAATACTATTTTCCTATAGGTTAACTCGAGAATAGCTAAACTTGGCTATTGTGGAAATGCATCCATCTTTCCTGCAGGACTAAAGTCGAGAATAAGTCACCTGGGATTATCTCAATAGATTGTAAAATACCATAAATTGTGGCAACATTGTCCCAAAATTCAAGTTTTTTTCTCCATTAATGTCATATTAGTGAGACTTTAACCTATTTGAATGGAGGGTTTTCGATTCAATACACACGTTTATTGACTCACATCAGTAGGTAACAATTTTAAATCTTGGGCTAAAGTTACCTGGATTAGGTGCAACTTTGGCCCAGACATCCGATTCACTTAGAAAATGTTCAAAATCTTATCTTTGAATTATATTGAGCCAATTTAACCCCATACAGTTTGTTTCTAACTATATTGTGATCATTTTTACGTGACAAAATAAGTAGGTTCGAAAGTCCTGTCACCGCCCCCTATTTGTGTGATGATTGTATGTGTATTTGCGCACATGCCACAGCATATGTTGATAGTTAGGTTGTTTAGTGGTTCAGAATATCAGTATGGACACCGTCATTGTCACGGCACAAAATGATGCGGCGCCAGGTCCTGTGTGAGATTTTCCGAAGAATAGGCAGGGTGATATCCCTGAATGCCTCCCTAACAGCTTCCTTCAATTCTTCAACAGACTGATATCGTTGTTTCAAGACCTTCTGCTTAATTATTCCCCACAGAGAATTGTCGCATGATCTCAGATCTGGACTCCTGGGAGGCCACTCGATCGACGCTGGCAGATGCTACGATCCCCGCTCCCTATCCACCTCTGGGGTAGCACTTCATCCAAGAATTCTCGGACACGGAGAGCGTAGTGAGCAGGAGCTCCATCTTGTTGAAGCCAACTGTCATCAAGAATGTTCAATCTTTGAAACTGTGGAATGAACCATTTCTGCAACATTTCCAAGTAAGAATGTTGATGGACAGTACCATAAAAAAATACGGCCCTATCAGATGCCTACTGGACATTGCTGCCGAGATCATAACATGTGGTGGATTATTCTCTAACTCTTCATAATAATATGAATTTTCTTTGCTCCAGAAGAAAATACCCCTATTCCGAGAAGATCGGTAAATTGCACTTTCGTCTGAGAAGAAAACTTTGCCTAGCTGCGGGAGTGTCACAAACACATTGAGTAAACTTAAGCAAGGTTCATGTCATCGCCGAATGTCCTCATCACTCAACTCGTTTACGTATGTTGGCTTAAAACATTTTAATTCCCGATCATTTTTCATGTGTCAGCATAGTCGTTTTTGGAATTCCAAGTTCAGAAGATCTTTTTCGCAATGGTTTCTTGGGAGATCTGGTCACAGAATCCGCCACTGCTGCACAAGTTTCTTGTCGTGTTAATGGTCGACCTGCCCTCTTTCCATCCAGAACGGATCCAGTTGTGAACAGTTTCTGTTGCCATCGCAGTATCGTTTTCTTGGGTGGCGCTTCTTTATTGAATCGTGCCGCAAAATCCCCTTGCACATTTCTCATGGTTTTCCTGAAGTGTGCACGTTCATGAGCCCATGCACTTGCCAAAACACGTTCTTCCACACTATACGTACTTGTGTCCATCTCCTGAAAAGAAAAATTACATATAAGTATTCATCATAACACAAGAAGGGGGCGTAACAGGACTTTCGGACTTT